>VZTM01028939.1:27098-70051 GCA_013400555.1 Jacana jacana
CGTGGGCAAGGGGGCCGCCGGCACGGCGCTGGCGGGGTCGAGCCGCCTGGCAGACCGCGTCGCCTTCTCTCGCCGTGCGTTCCCTCCTTCCCTCCCTGCCGTCCTCCCCCTGCGTCTGCGCCCCTGGTGTTGTAATGCCGGGCTCGGTGCCGAGCAGCCCCAGCCGGAGCGAGCGGCAGCGCCAGTCGTGGGAAGGGTGCGAGGGATAAGGTGCTTCGCCTTCCTTTTGTGCGAGCTGAAACAAAGCTCTCTGTGCGCCGACTTTCCTGGCCTCTTGCCGTGGAAGAAAAACTCTGTCTGAAGGTACGATAAACCCAAATCGTCTTCGAGCCGTAGCGGCGGAAAACTGTACTGTTGAGTACAGATTAAGTATGATGTTTTCGTAACTGATTACAAAACCTACTGAAGAGTCTTTAAAAACATGAACGGCTCTTTACCATCCTTCAGTCAACCACTCTCTGTTTTTTATTTTTCAGTTTGTTAAAGTTAAGAGTGAATTTAGCAGCAGGGAACGGTACTGTGTTGTGGTATTTCTATTCAGCAGTCGCCTGTCACTTTGTGTCCAAGGTTGGATGATGATGATTCTTCCCAGTGTAAATTGATTGTGGTTACAATTTACACTTTTTTGTTCTCTGTGGACAGGTAATTATTTTTGAGTTCTTTTATCAAGTTAGTGTCCTAGGAATTGTTCAGGCCTGTTATCTGTAGGAATAGAGAAGCTCCTTTTGTAGACAAGGAAGACTGCTGAATGGAAAGAGTTGTCTCATCTGTAGTAGAACCTAGTCCTGCAATGAAAAGGTTATGTGAGAGCAATTTCTATTCAGATACTTTATCGAGTCCTTAGCCAGGATTGCCCCATGTTGTGGTATTTGTAGCAGTCTCAAAAAGATTATTTTTGGCAGTGTATTTGTCCTTTGTTCTTCTACTTTTATTTCTCTTGTAACTTTTTCTTAGGTTATTCACCACATTTCGTTTGTTCTCTGAGTGTGCCTGTATTTTAAATGTATTTCATTTGGCCTGCATACAGCCTGGTAGGCTTTGACTTCTGGTCTGAAATTGTGTGAAGGATCTTCTTGCACAGCTGCAAGATTCAGCTGGCAGTCCCTAAGTATGTCCCGCTGGTTGCTGTCTTCCAGGGACAATATATTTGGCTGCATTGGAATTTTTTTTTTTCTTTTTTAAATTGTGAAGTAATTTAAGTTTCAAAGGGACCTGGATGTTAGCTGGTTTGTCCCCTGTTTGAATTAGAGGAGGAAACTGTTGGTATATTGCAAGTGTGAAATAGCATGTTTCTAGGAATTCATTGATCAAATATGTGTTTGCTGAAACAGTATGTAGGTAGTGCATAGAATTTCTTAAAGTCATTGTATGGGACCCAAATCCCAGTGTTTTTGACACTACTTTGCAAGGCTGTCAGAGTGAGAACTGTGTGCTTTATCAGAATTAAAAGTACTGAATGTGGTAGAGTATGTAAAGGATCTGTGTGCTTTTTCTGAATACTAACATTTGGGAATTGAGGATCTAAATCAAGTGATGTAAGTGATGTAACTCAAGTAATTAACGTTGTTCTAATAAAATTTTGATCACATTTGGGATTGGATGCGGTGTTTGTTCAGATGTGCAGGAAACAAAGCCTGCTAACTTCCTTCAGAATGGACATGCCTTTGCCACAGGTGAGCATACTGTTGTATGAAATGTCATGGAGTATTGCATTGCAGAGGGAAAAGGATTTTGAGGAAGCAATAGAGAAATTTTTTTTCTACTCCCTAGAGTCCTGAAATGCATCAATTGATGGATACATTGTTAGTTGTTTTAATAAAAAGTTTTTTATTGTATTTCTTTTTTCTTGGTTTAAAATTAGGAATTAGGATAATGTTTTATTTGTTCTCCAAGAAGCAGTATCCAGATTCTGTGGCTATGGAATATTAAAAAAAAAAAAAAAAAAAAAAGGTAGGGAAAGACTTGCCAAATATTCAATAAACTGTGTTTTTATAAGGAGAAGTCAGTTCAGGCTATACTCATCTCTTAAAAGACAAAAATGTTTTCTCTCTGAAATTGTGCATCAGTCAGAATGACTGTGAACTCCAGTTTTCCAAGGCATCATAGGGCAAACCCATGCAGATAGGAGGATCTCGATTCGTCCTCTCACAGGAGTGTATTAGTGCTTGCACTAATTTTGGTATAGCCAGCTTTCAAAGGAAAACAAACCCAACCTTCTTCAAAGCCCTTGAAAGCAAACAAACAAACAAAACAAAACACCCCTCCTCTCCTTTTCTTTTTTTGTCCATTGTTGTGGCTGGTAACTAGTCTGATGAGGACAGTATCTCTTCCCAAGCGCAGGTAAAGGTCTGACACGTGGAGCTGCAGTAACTTCTTTGGTAAATGGCTGAAAAGTGTAGGTGGATGAATGAGACCATGCCAGTCTTCCATGGCAGGAAGTGTGTTACGAGTGCGTACGTTTTTCCCTTGCTTACATCAAGCATCAGTTGCAGATCTGTCCTTTCGATCTAGATATCTGGGAAAGTGTCTGGTATTTCTCAGTTCCTCAGTAAGAAGAGGGCATATCTTCAGTACCAGGGACTTTTTTCACCTGCCTTATGGTCATTTCTAAATAAATGACAGAAGCAAGTCAGTAATTTAAAGATATATCATATGAGAGTAGTTGTATGTGAGTGCAGATGGTGCACTTAGAGCCTTGTTTCACTTGTTAATATTCCCAACATGTGAGATTTGGGGGCGGAAACAGAGTGCATGTGCTTGGTGGCCTGACAGCAAACTTTTCCTTTTGCTGCTGCTGATTTAGTGGTTCCACTTTTTCCTTTCTCGGACACGATCTGCAGAACCCTCTGCGGTCGCCACACCACGCTTGGCTGATGGGCCCTACTCGAGATGATGTCTCCTGTGCCTTTCGTGATGGCTAGTGCTTTAAAGGGAAAGCAAGGAATTTCTTTCTGCCTGGTTTATTTGTAATCCCTTAAAAGTTGCTGAGAAGTCTGTTGAGTGTTTGATGTTCTCAGACATAGTTTTAAAAGTTTTTAAAAATACAATAAAACCAAGCCAAAGATTTCCCTGTGTGATATCACCCATATCATCATGTCCTTTAAAAATAGTATGGAGACTGAAATAGGTTATCCTTGAAATTAGGCAAAAAGTTGAAATAGTCACCTCATTTGTCTTCATTGTACAGAAAACATTTTAGTTTTCTGAATGTTCTTATTGAGAAGGTATATGGAATAGCCCTTTTTTGAGGGAATGAGTCAAGAAACATCTGCTCAGTGCTTTGTACTCTGGGTATGCAATCCTCAGGAGGTTTAGTTTGATGCAAACAGATAGGTGGTCAACTGCTGATCAGGCAGTCAGCTAGGGGAAAAGCTGCCAACTTGCCAGAATGGTCTTCATTGTGAGTTGGCTTCCCAGCACTTAACCAGGTGTGTTTACAAAGTGAATTAGGTGTATTTTATTGCCTCCTCTCCCCCAAAAGCAAAACAAAGCAATTTATTCTACTAGTCTTCAATATATCTTCGATACAGTTTTTGAAATTCATTGTTTGTGAACATGGTTTATGACATGGCATTCATGGTTTATGACACTAAAGTGGTTTTGGTCATGGTATACTTGAAGTATTGCCAAGATGAAGAACTTCATTGATGTTGTGGTAGCAATAAGATGCAGGAGTTTCTGGTTATGACCTCATTGTTTCAGCAGTATGCAAATTGTATGAAAAAGATAATAATTCTGTTTCAGATTTATAATCCAGATAGTTTTATTCCTTGCTGCTTTTCAAATGGATGTCTTATAGTGCCTTCCTGCTTCATTTGAATTCTGTGTGTTTCAGTTAAGTTTACCATTTTATAATGATCTGGTTAATGAAATTCAAGAGGTATTGAAGTAGGAAAATAATCTCTTCACTATTGTGATAATATTAATAGATTATATATGCATGATGAAAGGAGAAGGATCAGTAAAGCCTCGTTTAAGGTGCTATTACCTCAGAATTTCTGCAATGACATCTGTTATTACAGGTGGAGCTCTTCCTGAGTCTGCTACCTATACCAGATTCACTGGGCATTGTGTTCATTGAAGGGGGGAAAGGTGTTCTGAGGGGCATGAAGGGCATGAACTTTATTTAAGTCTTCTAAAAGGTTCTGATAAGACAAAAATCTGTGTAGCAGTAGTTCATAAGTGCATACCTGCAGCATGTGGTGAGTGCTCTGATACTAATTTTTTTCCCCAAATAGAATGTCCCAAAATAAAGAGGAAAACAGTGGTAGGTCTAAAATTAATTTCAGTATGTGACAAGTTGACTGTGCTTAAAAAAAAAAAAAAAAAAAAAAAGTATTACTACCTCAGCTCATATATACATAACATCATATGTTATAACAGAAACAGTGCTTCTTATAAAAATTTGAAATCACATTATTTTTTGGTGTCTCGTCAGACAATTGCTTTACGTGGTGGCATCATTTAACTATAAGCATAAAACATGGAAGCAACTAGCAGTTTTTTGTGGCTGTATTCCCTCAGTTCACCATCTTAAGGAGAGAAGTGTCAAAGTGTTTTGGCTGATAAAAATACAAGCAGATGTAGCAGAGAGAAGTCAGAGAAATGTCATCAAAGGAAGTCTCAGGAGTTATGTACCAGGATACAGACCTGGTTCATGGAAGCAATTTCCTCTTCATAGCTTCAGCTGTTGAACTGATCTAAATTTGGTTTTCTCGATTTGAAAAGAAGCTTAAAATGTTCGTAGGCCTTCAGAATTCCTCTGCAAAAGCCTGATCCCAAATGTGACTGGACATCAGTGGAATAGAGCCCAAATGACTTCTGGGGGACCAAAGTTGTCATAGACTTCATTTCTGCAGAGAATTGTATTCTGCTCTTGAATGCTAATGAGGTGCAGCCATTCTTTTTAAACTCAACATCCAAAGCATGGACTACTTGCTGTTCAGATTATTGAAGGGATTTTAGCAATAATCAAAAAATGCAGTAGTGGGACCAATCATTAAGCAGAAATGCCCCTTATAGAGGACATGGGAAGTTTTATTAGGAATAAATTTGTTTTGAAGGTCTTCTTTCTCAGAGACAAAGCAATACATCTCACAGAATAAAGTACTTTTTCAGTTTTATGTATGGATGGTTGGATGTGGTTTTTTTTTCTAATTGTGTTTCTATATTTACTAGTTCATAACCATTTTGTCTTTTTTTTTNTTTTTGGTGAACATATCCTGTAGAAATTTTTCTGTAGCAGTGTTCTGAAGTGTATGCCATTCATTAAGATTGAAGATTGTGTCCTTCCTCACCCAGGCAAATTATTATTGTGAGATTAAAATAAAAATCAATAGGTTTTGCATCCAATCTGTCACCTTTGCTGAGCTAAGTAGTGATCCTAGTAGTGATAATTCTTCTTCAAAGCTTATAGCGTGGACTGATGTCTAAGACACTATTGTATGTCCTACTCTTCTACTTTGAGTAGATGAATGGAAATTTTTTTGAACAATGCTAACTCTGATTAAATTATTTTTTTAAATATTTTTGCAGTAATCACTTCTGTACTGAAGTAAGTTGACAACAACTGATACTGGTTTACATGTTTTGTAAAGCTCTTGTGGTACATCATGAGTTAATTATATATATATGTATATACATATTATTATTTTTAAGCTTACAACTATGATTAGTATGGCCCTAAATAAAATCAAAACCTGGAATATTGTCCTACTCAGAGGTTAGGGCAGAGGGCTCTGGTGAAGTGTAGAAACATTCCCATATAGCTGATATTCTTCAGTTTCCTGCTTTTAACATTTTGTGGAAGGAATGCAGTTAGAGACTCGCCAATTTGGGTTAAACCAGGAACTGTGAAATAAAACCCAACCCAGACAGGGCAGTTTTTATTCAAACCCAAGCCTCTGTTGAACTCTCTGTTTTTGTTCCGCCCCTGGCCCTGCTTCACCCCCCCACCTCTCTTCAAATTCACAAGTTTTTAAATGCAGAGATGTTTCTAATTTAGAAAATTATTTTGGCATAATGAACTAAAACAGAAAGGAGGGGACTAAACTGAGGGAGGTCAAAAGGCAGATGGAAATAGAAAATCTGAAAACATCCAGTAAAAAAAAAAAAATCACCCTTGAAATAATGGAATCTAAATGCTGAAATTATACATCTGCTCAGCAGCTGTGCATTCCTTAGCCAGAGGTTCTGCTGCAGAAATGGCATTAGTCAACTTTTTCTCAGAGTTTAAGTGCTGTTGCAGAATATTTACCTCTTTTTGTAATATTTTAGGTAATGGTCTTAGGAACCTGGGGCTTGGGAAAGAGTAGAGGTGAAGGGAAGAGCTGGTGAGCTGATATAAGGATTTCCTTCTTTGTCCTTAAACATCTGCAGTGTGTATGGTTCTTCCCTGCAATAGAATTCTATGATTTTCTTTCTTGGTGGTTCTTTATGAGTATCTTTTAATTTCTGCTGACTTAATTTCAGAGGTGAGGTTGGTTACAGGAGAAATAACCGAATAAAATATATTTAATGAGAGATACACTAGCGACAAAAGAACGTTACAGATGAAGAAACCAGCCTCAAGTGTTTTGCTCCCAACAGCGGCCAGCAGTATTGCTCCAGAGGAAAGGGTAAGACAGTCTGCAGCAGACAACTCTGGAATTACGCTGCTCTGTGGAAGCTTCTTACATCCCGATAACCAGGAGGTAGCTGAGACTGTAATGCACATAAATATGTTTCAGTAGATGTCCACAACATGTTTTTATTCAGTATCTTAAAACGTTAACCTATTTTAGTTACAAAAGGTCTCTATAAGCTATTAGGTAAGTTCATCAAAATGTGTGATTTTCCATTTTTCTTTGTGTTGTTTTTTATTCTTTGTACTGTTTTGATGATGTTGTGTTCATCAGAGTTACCTGCTGGTACTGAGATTTACATATGTTAGAAGTCTTTGAGCAGGGGTTGGTTTGAGTTCTGATTTAGTGTAAAAGCCTATGATGATAATTCCTCTGTAAAAAATTATCAACCAAATTTATTCTTTCAAAGGACTTTAGTCAGAATTATAAAGTTTGAGGTTGTAAATGTCATGCTTTTCAGAAACATTGGATGTAATTTTCAAAGTGTTATCTGTTTTCGGAAAAAGTAATTGTTTACAGGAAGATAGTTTTTACTGTGTGTACTTGGAACAACTGAAGGTAAATTAATTCTCCTTCAGGTTACTTTCAGTGAGAAGAGAAGAAGCTGGGGGCGTGCTGCAAATACAGATGGTAGGGTCTCCTGAGGCTTTGAAAGAGCAGAAATGGGGCTTGGGGCAGGGTCATCGGTGGGCTCAGGTAACAGAGAACATGGGCAGAGGAGCAGAAGTGTGGTGGAGGAAGACTTGCTGGTTTTGGGATCTGCAGTGCAGCCAGTGGGCAGGGGAGGCGATGTGGGCAGAGGTGGGACTCGTGCTTCACCAGAGCCCTCCTCTAACAAGTTTTCTTACCTGGGGGTAGGAGCAGCAGAGCTGTGTATCTACTTTCTTTGTATATACCTGCATAGCATCTCTTTCCATATCTATCCATACGTTTCCTCTCCACAAGTAGTTACCGTTCTATTGTCACTTCTGATTCTCCCCTCTAGTGTCTGTGACTTTGTCATAGTGCGAAATGAAGTTTCAGGCTATTAAAGTGTAGCAAATACAAAGTTTCCCTCTGCACAGACTGTTTAATACTCTGTATATTTGGATTTTACTGTGTTTGCCATGCATTGTGGAAAAGACGGGACACAAACAGAAGTCTGAGGTTTGCATGCAGTTGCGTGGCTGCAGTCTTATGGAGATCACAGAGTTGTGGTGGGACAGCTGAAGTGCTGCGAGGGCTGGTCATGAGCTCTCAAGGAAGGACAGGCTGGGATGGCAAGGGGGTGCAGGGTGTTGTGGCTTGGGTTTTCTTTTTTTATGTGAGTGCCATAGGAGTGCATGGAGCTCTGCCTTACAGGTGGATGAGGAGTCATTTGAGAGTTTATGGGTCAGAATTAGCCACAGGTCAGCATGGCTGATGTTGATGGCTGTCTGATAGTCTTCTGCAATGAAATTACTAGTTCAGTGAATGAATGGAGAGCAGCGGATATTGTTTGTCTTGACTTCCATAAGGCTTTTGACAGTGTCTCTTGTAACATCCTCATCAACAAACTAATGGAAGTACAGACCAGACAAATGGACAGTGAGACTGAAAAATGGATGAAATACCAGGTTCAAACAGTTGTGATCAGGAGCATGAAGTCCAGCTGCAGAGTAGTCACCAGCAGTGTGCCCTAGGGGTTGATGCTGGGTTCCAGTACAGTGCAACATCTTCATAACCTGGTAACCTGGATGATGGGACATCATACCCTCAGCAAGTTTGTAGGTGATACAGAACTGGGAGGAGTGTTTGACAGGCCAGATGGTTGTGCAGCCACTCAGAGGGAAGTGGATGGACAGGAGAAGTGAGCAGAGAGGAAGCTCACAAAGCTCAATGAAGGGGAATGGAAAGCACTGCACCTGGGGAGAAATAGCCCCATGCACTGGTACAGACTGGGGACTGACTAGTCTACTAAGCAGCTTTGCAGAAAAGGACCTGGGGGTCGTACTGGACAGCAAGTTGAACGTGAGGCAGCAAAGGCAGCCAGCAGCCTCCTGGGCTGCAGGAGGTGATGATGCTCTTCAGCTCAGCGCTGGTGTGATACATGGACATGCATGTTATATAGTTCCAGTAACACAATTTCAACAGTCACACTAAAACTAGAAGGTAATTTTGGGGGGGTTGGGGTGGGGCAGTGTTGTTTGGTTTTTCCTTCCCTCAGCTGTACACATGGGAAGCAGTACTAAATATACCTTGACTTTTTGAGTTGGGGGAAGAGAAACAGCAGAGAGGGAAATGGTGATGATGATCTATTAAGCTTTAAATGAAATTTAGAAACTGATAAGGAATAGTTGAATAATTTTTCACCACTTTTTCATTTTTTTTCTTCTCTCCATGGTATAAGGGAGTGGCAGGTTACAAGCACCGTAAAATATGGTGTTTCTTTGCCTTGTCATAGCAAGTACTTGAGCTGTATTAGAGTTATGGTCGGACTAGATGGTCTGAAAGGTCCTTTCCAACCTAGACAGTGTGATGATTCTCTGAACAGTCGCACCCAGAGTATGTCACTGGGGATGAAAGTATTGTTCAGGTTTGCAACCACATGGATTTTTTGAAGGATATGTTCAGTGGTGGCAATAGCAGTCATTTGTGTCCAGTTGTAGATCAGGAGCTGCACAGGCTTTTGCACGGAGCAGGGGAGGGCTCTGTTCTTCCTTCTTTCCCAACTGGTCTGATAGCAGGCGGTGTCACAAACAGAGTGCTCAGCTAGACATCTACTACAGTGCAGCAGGCTATTTCGTATGCCTTTTATCACACACACACACACAGGCTGGTACATTCAGCAGTGTCTGTAACGCCTACAGCTTTTTTTTTATTTAATATTGCACTGGCATCTTGCTGCCTCCATTGACATGTTCATTGGCTTTGGTTTAATGATATCGCCATCAAACATGAAGTAACATGTTTTTAGTGTCTACCTTATCCTGAATGTTTTCTGTTCAGGTACTTTATTTTGGTTAGTGTGGAAAGACTGATAATACAGTTTCCTAAGGACTGGTGCAGTGCAGCCAGGTAGACTTTCCTTGATGTCTGCAATGAAAATCTGCTAGATGAATAACTAACTAGCAGATGAAGAGTGCAGTTCTGGGCTACAGATAAGCAAGCCTGGCAGCTGGGTACACTCAAAGGGCCAGTTCTGCTCCCTGTTAATGCCACCCTTGTGTGTCCTTGCCTTTTCCTTTACAGCAGCACTGGCAGGCAATCCTGATGCTGTAAGAATTTAAACTGGCTGAAAGCTGATTGTCTTTTTTTTTTTTTCCATAGGCTTCACTTCTTGCCAGCTTTACTGTGGTTGTGGGGCAGACGAAGATCTGGCATAGAGAACAAGAGTGCCCCTTCCAGATGCAGTTTAGTCGTGGTGTAGTGTAGTGTGCTTGTAGGTAAGGCTGCCAGTTGGGAGTGTTATCTGTTTTTGGAACACTTCTTTTCATTAACGTGAATAATAGTGATCCCATACAACTTCGGGGTGTATGTTGAGTATATTTCCCCCTCCCCAAAGCAAAAATGGGCGGAAGCTTTACTTTCCCATCCCCGCATTGCTCTTCTCCCTTTCGCAGTCGTGCCGTTGTTTTGTAGTTTTGTTAAGTGTTTCTGTCTCTGATGTGTTATGTAAAGTTTTGGATTTTGGCAGATTCCTAATACCTAAAACTTCAAAGACAAGCTGCGTGTATCAGCAGGCTTGAAGATTAGATCTCTGGTGAGATTATGGAGTAGATGTCACACTGTTTCAGTTTCAAAGGTCTTGAGCTGTGTTAATGGCCCCAGAGGTGAAGGATGTTGCGATCAGAAGTGTTCCGTAAATTTGTTATGCCTGATAAGGGAGAAGTCAGTATGCACAGACTGTCCAGCTGGTGAGACATGCTGTTTGGTACCAGAGGACATGGGAGGGGGAGAGAGAGAGAGAGAACTCTGTGGTTAGAGGAATATGCTTGTGAGTGGGGATATGGATGTTATTGGGAAGGACAGGGAGAGTGAAATAAGGATATAATAAGGATATAGGAAGAGAGTGGGGGCAATTACTTTGAGAAAAGATACAGAACAAAATAGGACAAAAATCTGTTGGAAACCAGGCCTTCCAGGCTCATAGTGTGCAATTTGTTTGATGTCTGATGACTTCTTCTCCCCGACCCACTCCCAAAGAAGAGGAAAATTTGAGATGAAAGAATCACTTGTGTATGAAAACCAGAAATACCATAGGTGTGTGTTTGGCATCACTGCCAGGGCAGAAGGGATCAATGCAGCTAAGATTTTTTTCTTCTGTTTTCTTCATTTAACCTAGGATTTAGTGAAACAGAGACAAGACAAAATAATATCTTTAAATAGGAGGGACAGATATAGCAATGTGTATGCTACTCCTAAATCCAAGGAGTTTTACAGAGGAGGTCAAAAGGAGCTTAAAGTGACATAGCATCAAGAAAGGGAAACGTGGGTGCTCCTTTCCTGTGTATTACATGAAGCTAGTTCATAGCTATGAATAGGGAAATACATCTGAGAATTAAATACAATTCTTTAAAATGTATTGTTCAAGAAACTGCTGAAGTTGAAGCAGAAGACTAGCTTTTTGACAATGGACATAATGGAAATAAATGCTTCTTAACAGTGCAGTTGGTATGAGAGAATCATCTAAAAATAGGGTTGAAATGTCTGACAAGGTCATAGGAGTGCTGATGCGGCCCCATGTTTATATATTAGTATGTTTGCAGTCCACACTCCTCCACCTACAGAACCCATTACACTGTAATAGAAAACAGATTCTGTATGAACTGCATGTTGCAGATTCACTTGTTTTTAAAAATGCTGGATTGTCTGAACGCTACACTTTTGCACCATATTTTCTTCTCAGTGGGAATCATTATCATCCTGAAGTTGTACTTTTGGAAGGTATATTAGTAAATACTTGGCCCTCATGCTAACAAATTTGCCAAATTTGCTGTTGAATTTCCTTTTTTTTTTTTAGTTTAGAATGCAAGTTTCTAAAAGTATACTTTAGAAATAATTTTATTTAAAACAGTAATTTTGATACATCCTTCAGAAGATGGCTCCTCTGCCCTTGAAAGCAGCACCGCGTTGGCATAGCTGTGTTGGGTTAGACGCGGGGCTCAGTTACGGCTCTGCGGGACTGCGTGTGCACGGCTATGTTAGACAGCAGTGTCTAAGGTGGCACTTGCTAAAACAGCTAACGATGGTCATGGTCATGTATCTCATACAGAATACAGTGTGTTCAAAAGGACAGTTACTTTAGTAGGATACCTGTCAGGCTCTGTATTGTTCATTCACCCACAAGGAGTGCAATTAAAAGAAGTTAGAGGAGATTGTTCATTTCAGTCCTCCTTTTTAACAATACTTCATGTGATCTGTTTTGTGTCTCTTCTGCAGATAATTGTTTCACCTTGTCTGTATTTTTCTGTGATATGTGGTCTGTAGCTTTCAGAGAAGATTGTGAAAACATAAGAATTGTTATAAGCAGGTATATTTCCCGACTGTTTTTCATTTGTTACATTAATTTCCACTGACAACATGAGTTTAGGGTTATTGGGTTTCTTGGTTGGTTTGGGGTTTTGTTGTTGGTTGTTTGGTGTTGGGGCTCCCCCCGCCCCCACCAGCGACTGGTTGTAATCTTTGCTGTCATAAAACTCCCACTGAACTGAAGTACTAAAGGCATTTGTGAATGTCCTCGTAAAACATCGCAGTCATGGTTTCTTTTTGTCCTTTTGGAAAACAATGCATTAGCAGAGAATCCTCAGTAAAATACTTCAGTGTTCTTTTATTTTTAGCTCAGTGGGTTGAAGCTTTCAGGATTACTTTGTATTTTTAGGGCTGTCTTAATTTTCTTTATATATAGTTCTTGTGTGAGATATCCCAGTAACAGGTCTGGAGACCAAAACACAACCTGTGGGAGTGAGGGGGAAGTTTATGCTAAAAAAAAAAGCCAACACAACAAAGTACTACTACAGGGAGGGTGATAAGGGTGGAACTGTTACATAGGCCTTCCGAAAGAGAATCGATGCTAATAACTTCTTGCAAGCCATTTAATAGCTGTCAGGTAATCATGTTATGGTGTTTTGAGCTTCAGCTTTCATGTGTAAACATATCTGCTCTTCAACTTCAGCCATTTGAATAAATTTTACTCCAACTGAGTGTTATTAAATAAATTTTAAAAGAAAAATAGCTGATGGTGTGTTAGAGTAGTTGGAGCATTTTCTGTTACCTTGAGGTTAATACAGAAATGCTGACCAAAACAGAAAATGCTGTCAGTTAGAAATTGTGATCCTACTGTGACTTTTGGTTATCTGATACAAATTAGGAGTTGGAAATAAATGATCCAAAAATAAATTCTGTAGATGAGTAACATACAAGAGAGATTCCATTGGAGAAAGATTTAAAAGATCTGGAGTTTTGCATAATCTGAAAGATGAAACATATGTGATGCATACAAGAAAAATAACTGTATTGTGCCTCCTGTAAAATAACAAGAGGTCTTACAAATGTATGTAGTTAATATTTGCAGTAAATAAAAAATATTTGTTTGAAACACTCATAATCTGTAAATAAGGCATCTGAGTAGGATTTTTCTTACAAATAACAAAAAAACCCAGCCCTGCATTGACTTTGCCTCGAATATAAGAGTAAAGTAGCCAGCTGTTAGTGCTTCTGATCCTTGATCTCCAATAACCAAGGTTAAGAAATTTTTGTAGGGTTTTTTTTTTTGTAAATGTGTTAGTGATTATTAGGTGATTAGAGGTGATTATTTTAATCATCGTGCCTACTCTAGTTATTTCTGCCAGATTAAAGTCTTTTGGCAGACCCTGTCATTGTTATTTGACATTTCTCTCTAGATTCTGGGGTTTAAGCAGTTTTAGCATGAAAACACTGCTCCGGGTCAGTATCTCTTAACATTAATAATTTTTTTCCTATTTTGTAGTTGGGAACCAATACAGGAGAAGCTGTGTGAGTGAAGGATACTATATCTATCTAATGATCCCTCAGCTCTGAGTTTGTGTTTTTGACTTCTTTAAATAGATTTAAAAATCTAGGCCCGAAGGTGGAGGGACAGTTAAGAGTTTCTGGCAGCCTTTGTTGTTGGCAAGATGTTTTTTCCGTGAACAGAGTGGCTCTACAGAGAGCGCCTTCATTGACCAAAGGTCTCCTCTTGGTAGAGCTGCAGAATTGCCACCCTTACCAGTGTTTGCAGTGTCATATTTAGTTAAGCCAACAAAAGTAGAACCCACCTCGTATGGAAATCACACAGAGCAAATCAGTGTGAGCTCCTCACTGCCGCACTGGTGCCCTGGAGACCGGCCCCCTCCTGAGATGCCGAGGGATTTTTTTTCAGTTCCTGGTACAATAACATTGGGTATTGTGTTTAATGAGTAAAATTACTACTGCTTGAAAATTGTTTTTCAAGTTATTTTTTTTTTCTCTGTTCTTACACTGTACCATCACTGGAATGATTGATAACTTATTTTTTTCAAGTCTTTGTTATCTAGCAGGTGAATGGTATCTTAGAAATTCCAGTATGTTCAGAATGGTAAAAATCCTGGTGTTTTGCTCACAGCAAAATACTTATGCAAAAAGGCTGTGGTGATTCAGAATGCTGCAGAAATGTTATCTTGTAGAGAAAATAGAGGGAGACGGTTTGTGTATCTGTGAGATCATCTCCTGCATTCTCTTGAGGGATAGAACTTTATTGTGCCTCTCGTTATTTCTGTGCATGTGTGTACCTGGCCTGAAAACTTAGACCTTGTAGCGTCGTAATAAACTCTATGTGTGTAATTTTGAAAATTAAGTGAATTCATACCAAAGTTGTTCCTTGTGTGGGGGTTTATGAAGTGGCATTCTGAATGAGATTGTCATACGCGATGCACCCGACTGGTCTGGTTCTGGGACGCAGGGCTTAGGTGAAGAAGGGCTATTACTCTTGCTAATCCCTTGCTCCCGAGTGAGATCTGTTCGTTTCCACGGTTAGTGGCAGTGGACTTTGAATCCGGGTGGCGATGAACTGAGCGAATGGTGGCCTGAGAGCAGCAGTTGTCCCCNGGCAGGGTCGGGCACTGCCCGGGGAGGTTCTCCGAGCAGGGGCCGCGGAAAGGGAGCCCAGCTCCCCGCCTCCAGCTCCTCTCGGCGCCGCTCTTGCCGTCGCAGCCACCCTGGGTGTGAGAAAGACACCGGCTCGGCTTGTGTCTTTCATTTCTCGAGGATTTCGGGGCTTTGGGTTGGCTCCGACTAAGCGTCAGAATTTACTAGGAAAGAACTTGGGCTTGAAGTATTTTTAGATATCAGAAGTCCTCGTTTAACTTTGCTTAGCTGTACCAGTGTTTTTAAGGACTGTCTGGAAACAGATTGTTGTGCTTAAAATATTCTTTTGAGAGCTAGAAAGTTAATAATCTGATGCACTTACTTCCTTCTCGTTTTTCAAGCTGCTAGCTATATTTCCAGTATTATGTAAATTCTAGGTAAATATTTACTTATTTCGTGGAAGTACAGGTTTGTGTATTTCACGTGTTTTCCCTTCTCTTTCCATGGATACAAAATAGCCATTTGAAGTAATGTGTTTTAAAGCTCTAATTTCCAGTTACTGTTTGCACTGCAGCAGTACTTGGCTGTTCCTTGGCAGCAGAATGGTTGGGTACTTAGTGCACGCTTTTTAAAGTCTTCCCCGTTAAAAAAAAAACAACCCAAAGAAACAAACCTGCAGGAGAATATCGTGAAGGCTTTATATAATAGAGTTGTGTTTGTATTTTGAGTTTCAAGTTGACTTTGAAACAGAATGCTCTGTGGAATATTTATTGTAGCTGTTAGAGTGCAAAGATACTGCAATGTCAGCTTGTATCTGCTCTTCCTGGAGGGTCATTAACACGTGTCTGGTGTACTTTCCTGAGGCTGCAAAAAATACTTTCAGGTGAAAGTAACCAAGGAGGAAATCTCAAGTTGAAACTCGGACAGTGTTGTGCTGTGCTGTTTTATGCTGTGCTGTTTTGATGTGTACCTTCCCTTCCCCTTCCACCCCTTTTTAATTTGGGTTGTAAATCATTCTGCCAATCAGGTGCCTGTAACTGTTGATCTTCTTTTCTCTACTTTCAGTGTCACAAAAACTAGATAAATAATACCCTAGATTTTCTTCAAGAGTTGAATACAGCTCTGTTCGTGGGAAGACTCGGCAAGGGCCTGAGATACCATGTTTATTAGAGCCTAAATGATGAGAACTGTATATCAAGTGCTGTGAAATGTACACAGCAAACCAACTGCAAAAATATCTTCTCTAGCAACTGCTTGGAGTTTGTATATTTGTTAAATAAAACAAAGCTGTTAGATCATGGGCTTTCTCTTCATGGCATGTAACCTCTTCACAGCAAAAGAGGTAAAACGATCCCAGTTGTGGTTAGCACTGCAGCTCTCTTGTCAAAGGAATTCCTTATATTCCCCTCCCTCCTCCTACAAGTAAAAGCAATCACCCACTGAAATGGGGAGTCCTATGTCAAAATTCTACAGTTGTTTTGGCTAGCATGAAGCGCTTGCAGAAAGCATCTTGTTTTGATGAAAATTCTAGGAGCAGCTGCTGCATTATCCCTGAGTCCCCCCAAACCAAAGGGATCAAACTGATTAGTTCTCTTTCACTGCAGGGAGTCTTCTGTGTCCTTTACATCTCCTGGCAGAAGTCTCTCTGATACAGGTTGGAGAATTTTTTCTTCTCCTTGGCCTGAACATGAGAAATCTAATGTTGACTGTGTACTGTCCTCTCCACAAGTTTAAAATCCAAAAGTAAACTTTGGGGAAAGCTTGAGTTTACTCTAAGGTCAATAAAATTTGACCTTAAGAGCAAAAATGAAAATGGATGCCTTATCCCACTTTCTCAGTAAGACTATGTATAGTAAAACTAAATGACTTGATCACCTCACCTACTCTTTAGCCAAATTCTTCTCAACGTTTTCTCAACTGAGTGTGTTTGTCCCATGACTATATTTCAAAACTTGTTTAGTGTTGGTTAAAAAATATGTTTATTCCCAAAAAGCAGTATGCAGCAGGGGCAGCTACTGTTGAGAGTGTGTGAAGGTAACATATATATATATATATATATATATATGTAAAACCCAAATAACATAAACCACACTTTTTGTTTCTGTTCCAGTGTGTACATTCATAATGGGTTTCAATGCAGTTCAAACAGTTTCATCATTTTCAAGAGATCTTGGTGTTTATAACGCCTAGAAGTGAGAAAAGGACTACACATACACACATGTATTTTATTTAGGTACCCGTGCAGGTTCAGGAACTTTGAGCAGTCTGACTTTGATGGTCAAGCTCCTGTGCTGAGATCCAGGGTGAATTAACAGATGCAGAGCTGGATAAAATGCTGCCACCCCCACTCCTGCCTTAGTAGAACTCGAGTGTAGCTGCTGCAGTCAGGCTGTAAGTTAGCAACAAGCATAGCTGAGTTCTGTTGCATCTGCCCACGCATGCTTACCTTGCAGAATGTTTGCATAGATCTTCATTAAGAACACTTCCCTTAATCTGCCGTGGCAGGCAACGAAATGGTTTTGGCACTAAAATAGCATGGTATTTGAGCTAACAGGCTTGCAAATGGAGGCTATGCTCTAGTTTCCAGTGTTGCTTTCGTTGTAAAGCCCTCTCAGATCTGATAGGGCAGTGAGACAATGGGTGGTTCTGCGCCTTTTGCTTCTTCTGTTATATTCCATCTAGCAATTGTAGTGACTAGGTTAAGTCATTTCATTGTGCTGATCTGTCAGAAATCCAGCCTGTCAAAAAACAAAACCAAAATGAATAAAAAAACCAACACCAAACCCATCCCAATCAGTTATTTGAGGAACCTCATCCTTTCGTTACATGGGGTACTAGCTTTGGAAGGTAGCGGGGTCAAGACTAACCATTTTGGCTTTGGCTCACTGTTCTGCTGAATTAGAACAGAAATTACAGCCGTAAGGCTGCAGGCTTGGCATTCCAGGACTGAGTCCCCCAGTACAAGACAGAGACTGGTGGAATGGCTTGGCCTGAAGCAGAGGGGCTGTCAAGCACCAGGTGTGTGTGTTCTGTTTGCAGAAGGCTGAGGAATGATCTGTTTGTTGTCCTCAGCTACCCGATGGCAGTTTTAGAGAAGGTGGAGCTAGAGTCTTCCCAGGAGTGCATGTGGAAAGGATGATAAATTAGTGGTTACAAGTTACAGCAAGGTAATTTCTTACTAGATTAAAAAAAAAAAAAAAGAAAAAAAAAAGAACATTGAGGTACTGGGGCACATTGCTGAGAGAGGATGCAGAACTGCCATTCTTGGATGTATTCATGCTATTGTTGGACAAAGTCCTGAGCAACTTAAACCTAACTTTGATTTTGGCTTTGTGTTGGGCAGGAGGTTGCACTAAGCAACTTCTTGAGGTCTCTTCCATCCTCTGTGAGTTGATGGTTCTATCTGGCAGCAACTCGAACATGTGGTGTTCCCAATTCGGGTGGTTACCTTGTCTTCAGAGCTCTGACAGTTTGTCTCTAATCTGATTTCTACCCTAGTCTAATAGATTGCTTGTTTGGTCCTTTTTAAATTGGTGCAATTTTAGTCGACCGAGTGAGTGAATGGAGAACAGGAGCAAGAATTGCTTGACCTTGTTCAACACCAGCCGTGTTAGTTTATGTGGCTGCAGTGGTTAAATTTGATTTGCATTGTGTATCAGAGAGTTAAATTGTAAACTGGAACTTTGGTGTGTATGGTTTGCAAGTGAACCACCACCTTCCTTTTTTTTCATCCTTGGGGGAAGAACTCGGCTAATAGATGTGGCACTGAGTGATGGCCAGGTTGGTGGGCTTTTCTGGGAGAGACTTAACAGAATTTTTTTCAATTCAATTCTAAAATTAGTTACTTGTAACTAAAGTTTATTTATTTCAGATGGCCTGAGTTCTAGCTTTCTAAAGGTCTAAAAACTATGTAGACTATTTTTTCTGTATATCCCCCATTCATGGTAGTTTTCTATTCCCTGATTTAAGTGTGTCATTATACAGAGGACCGAGGCAGGAGAGCTGCCAGATGATTTAGTGCTACAGGCTATCTGAAAATCTCAATCTGAATATTTTGTCAGTGGGAGCTATTCGGTGAATGCCTAGTGCTTCCCCCCCTACACACCACCATCTCCAGTCAGACCACTTAGTTGTCTAAATCAATCTTGGATTCCTATTTTATTTTAAATCTTAGTATTTGTATTAGCAAAAGTAATCGTACACAGTCTCATACTACAGCGGTTACTACATGCTTTTTTTAAATTATGGGTGTTTGTGACCTGGAAAAAGAGAACATAATATGATGGTTGTTGAATGTTGTTTGTTTCTAAGAGCATATTGGAAACAATGGAAAGACTTTAAAAAATGTTGAAGTTCTGAAGTGTTTCTTCTGTCAGCGTTAGATTTGGCAGCGGTTCACAAACACGAGAAACAATTTGCCAGGAAAGGAGTAACTCTTAACGTACTACAGGCCCATGATTTTTCTGCAAATGTTAGAATCCTATAGTAGGACCTAGAAGGGGGGGGCTTACTTCAAAGTGAAATAAAAGTAGTTTTAATCCTTCCCTTTTGTGAGGTAGGATATGAAATAGCTATAGATGGACCTTTTGGCCTGTAAGCAATTATTTTTAAATAGGTACAATTGAAAACTGACAGCCAAGGTTTTCAGTGTAAGCTTCTGCCCATCGAGTTTTCCAAGTCAAGAAAGGACAATGGTGTCATTTGTGTAATAATATGCAATAAACTCTGACGGTTTTTAAATTGGTGTTCTGGCTATTTGCAGGTCTTGCACAAGTACAGCATTACATTCTTTTTCCAGTTGGATTTTTCTTGGCCGTGTTACCAAATGTGAATGTTATCACTCAGCTCCACAGAATCCTTTTTATCTTAAATGTTTAAATCAATTTGTTAAAGAAACCATGTTGAAACTTGATGGAGGACCAGAAACCTCAAGGCAGATTACTGAGCTAGAGAAAATTCCACAAATACTAAACCCAAGATTTTTTCACTTGTTCTTTGTACGTTTTCCAAATATCAGCTGTCGACTGGCGTTAAGATCTCTTAGCCTATCCTCTTGTTTCTACTCTTTAACCTAGACTGCTTAAAAATGACAATTTCTATACTTCCTATATATAAATGACTGAAGATAACTCCAAAGGACCAATGCTAGCTTGCAAGTCATGTTTGCTTGTAAGATGGTGCCTATGAGTTAGGCCAAACCCCCAAACATTCCTTTATTTGTTTGCACTCTGCATTGATAGCAATTGTGCAACTGTTACCTATTTTCTGTAGCCTTTTTTTCCCCCCCACCAAAGGTCATTAAAAGGTGGAAATTACAAGCATTTAGTATCTTTCTTGGCTTTTACCTAAAGCTGTGCATTTGAAGTTTTCCTTTTTGTTGCTGTTTTTAATTTAAAATTTATTGCAAAGTTAACAAGAAATAGAATGGATCTGTGAACTGGAAAGCTTTTTCAAATATGGCTGTAGTTTTATCAAAGAAAAAAATCAAGAAAACATCAGACAAATACAACTATGTTTTTTCATTAAGTGGTTTTGTTGGTGGTGGTTTTGTTGTTGTTTCTTTCCTTATTGTTTCTTTTTGTCTTGCACTAACTCAGGATTTAAAAGACCGTTCATTTCCTTGGAATTCTGGGCTTTTCTCCTTGTCTTTTGGGTTGGTAGTTTGTTTGGGGTCTTTGTTTTGTTTTCTTCTGGGTTTTGTGTGTGTATCATTTAAATTTGAATGATTAATTTAAATGTCATTACTGTCAGAAAAGTAGAGGTTCTCTTGCAGAGGATTAGCTATTGAAAAAGTGAAAGTTCTTCTTCCCCTGATATAGTCCTCATAGCTGTATTTGCATATTTTCTTAGATAAAAAGTGGCTTTTTTGATTCTTTTTAGTAGTACATAAACTGAATAGCATCAGAGGAAGCCTTTTTAAGGAAGATAAAATAAAGATAATGATACATGTAATAAAGATAAGACCATATTATAGGTAACTTCCCATTATAATTCTTGTTCAGTAGCAGAAATTGTGATTTCAGTGCTTCTTAGATTCTCCATAAATTATTTTCCTTTCACTGTTGCTGACAGTGGCTTGGAAAGCTCTTTATCTGCTTTTCAGTTCTATCTGTGTATCCCGGCGGTGCTTTTTAATTGGTGTTTCGCACAGTTGTTTGTCTAAAAAACCTAACATCAGAACAGTTTAAAGTATTAAATGGGCTTTTCTGTTTCTTCACTGTTGTATCCTGATACACTTCTTAGAAAAAAAGAAGCCCTTGTAGCTCATCAAAATACATCCAACTTTACAGATAAAGTTAGAGCTTAAGCTGTGGAAACTTCTAAAATTCATGACGAGATCAAAGAAAAAGCAGTTGACTAAACAGTGTAAAAGTTGTAAAAGTCTAAGAGTATTATGTTTTAAAAATGTGAAAAATATTTTTTAAAATAATCTAGGTACTGAAAGACCTGTAGAAAAATAATGCACTACTACTGTGCAAGAGTGGAGAAGCTGTTTGTCATTAATTCATGCGCAGCAGACAATTTGCTTTTTTGGATGCTGCTCCACAGAGTTGGTGCACCTGAAGCAGCATGGCAGGACCGGGGAGCTTTGGGGTGAGTGCTTCCCTCGCTCTATGGCTGGGTTGAATTCTGCAGAACTTTAGCTCCTGTCTGCAGAGGAGCAGTAGCTGTAGCAAAGCTGGTCTGCACATCTTTTCCTTCTTCAGTTATCCTAAACGGTCTCCCTCCTCTTCATCCCATTCACAGTATAAATATTTTCAGCTATTCAATTATTTTAGACACCTGCCTGTAGACAGCAATAAACTTTTCTTTGTTATGACCTTTGAACCTGATGGAGGGTAAAATCTTGTTCTTCTTCCTCCTATTGATATATCTCTGAAGGTCTCACCTATGAACTCAAACAGAAGGGTATTGCTTCATCCTGCTGTTTTTTTTTCCTGTATTTGGCTTAATGTATTCTGTATCTTTAAGAGCATCTTGAACATGTAGTTTTCCAATGATCAGGTGTCTTTTTTTTTGACACCCAACCCCCAGGCAGATAATAGGGCTGGGAATCTGCTTTTCAGTTTTTCAATTCTAGGATCAGGTTACGAGTAGTGTGGTAAGGATTGCCAATCTGAACTGCTGCTACTTTTCAGTATCTAAGAATGTTCCTCTTGAGATAAACTACAAATGCTACTTTTAATGAGGAGGAAATATGGGCAGGTCTCAGCTTATTTAACAAAACACACCCCACAAGCAACCAAGCAAGAAGACCCCCACCTCCTCCAAAGCAGTTTGCTGGACTGTGCACAGAAGAACTGATACTGTCATTGTACAAATTGCAACGCATTAGGTTCTGTTGACAAAGAGATAAACCTTACCCCTGAATGAGTGTTTGGACAAGGAAAGCCCACAAGCTCTTCGTTCATTAGAAGAATTATTGAATGCTTCAATCTTTAAGCTTTTTGAGATGTATTTGAAGAATAAGTATTAGGAAGGTGGCTCCCTCTGCCTCCCAAGTTGGCTCAGGAAACACAAAATAACCCAAAGCTGTTAAATACCTTTGCCAGCCTTGGCAAGGGTTAGCAGTCTTGTTCAAGGACACTATCGGGAGTTTTCAGTTTGGGTCATGTGTATCTGTGTCCAGTGTCATCACTGTTTCCTCCTTATGTTCCTTTTTTGGAAAGGCCAAGACCCATATAGTCTGATCTGTATAGGGGCTTGGGGGTTTGACAGTCAAAAACTTTTTTAATGAGATCTCTGAATTATCCCATAACATTCTGGTTTATTAGAGACAGAGACATTCTGTATTTTAAAGAACTTGAGAATTTCTTGGTCTCACCTGACTTCCAGACATACACACACAAACAAAATACATTACAGCATCTTGAGCTGAAGTTTTCCTGGGTTTCCTGTAACTTCAAACTTTTGTTTTGTTTTGTACTTACCCCAGATATTCTTCTCCTTCCTAAATAAGGATGAGTTAGGTTATGGAGAAGCTTATATTACACTAATGGCAGGCATCTGCTCTACTGACTGCCAGCATATGATTGCATGCTTCTTTCATCAAGATTTAGTTGCACTGCTTAGATCTTTCAAGTTCTGTTTTCTTTTTAAATCTAAAGAGCTCTAAGCTTGTTATTGAGTTGTTGTGTAGTTCTATTTAAATATGCTCAAATATTTGTTCTATTTTAGTTTTGGGAATATACTAATGTGAGAAGGAATGTGCAAGAGAACTGCTTCTATTCAGCAGAACTTCCTTTCAAACACATTCATTTATTTCTGCTTGCTTTAGTAACTTTCATTATATTGTGACTCTTGTAGAGCCAGTAGAACCAAGTCAGACATCGACCTTTCATGTGCTTGAAAGCTGTTTCCTGACTTGCAGTCCTGTATACTTGAATAAATAACTTGATGTAAATGCAGGGGCATACCTGGGGTACATAGTTTCTTTTGCAGTATCTTCCACCATTAATGCAGTGCTAAGAAAGTAACCTGGTTTTGACCCTTGGTTGAGCTGGTAGGGCTGATAGGAAAGCTGTGTACTTCTGTGGAGCAAAGTGAAAGATACTCCTGTAAACAGAGCCCGCTGCAGCTTGGCTATGTAATTTTGTGTCAATTTAACTTATTTTCAAAGGCACTTCTAAAAAGGTGGAAGATTGTTTCATCCTTCCTAACATTCTGTAGTTTTTAAAGAAGGGGCTATACAAGTAAGATTTCTTAATGTTCTGTAACATTTTAAAAACATTGGAATATGAAGCTTGTTCATCCTTGGCTTTGTAAGACATGCAATCTTAAAAATTTTAAATCCATACCCTGTATATTTTTCCCAATAATTGTTTGTTCTGACAATTTGAACAAGCAGAAGTGGTCACAATAATGTCTGTGTATCTCTTCCTTTAATAATCTTGTTTAATGACGTGGTATGCATATGGGAATTGTAATTGATGTACCTTGCTGTAAAAAGACAACAGAGGCAAAGTGTAAATAACCAATCCTTTATAAAACACTTCAAGAAAACCTGGCTTTTCTGATGTTTACTTTCTGTTTGCTCTTGGACAGCCTTTTACCTTTCTTTGCCTGAAAAAGGAAGCTGCTATCCTGAACTGGCGTTCTTTGCTATTTTCAACAAATACTCTTGGAAACTATCCAGTGTTGAAATCTATCAGCACTTGCAAGTGTCTTGCATTCTAGTCAAGAGAGAATGTTGAAGTTCCAGTCAGTCATTACTGGGCTGAAATTTCTTTCTGCAAGGAGTTAGGAAATTCAGTGGCTTTCTGGTTCGGTGGGAATGATGTATGGTGAAAAGGCCTACCTGAAGACTGACGCTTCAGTTGCATTGTTATTATCTATTTAAAGTAGGAAAGTATTCCAGGGAGTGCTCCTGTTGGTGAAGTTTCGAAGTCATATGCAGGTTTGCCACTTGGGCTAACACCTAGCTGAGGCTGAATTTCTTTAGAGCAGAGGAGGTACTTTACTGCAGTTGAGCCCTTTTCTCACTGTGTCTTTGAGTAGTGCTACGTATAGTCTGTATTCTCACATAGGGGATTAAAACACAAACCCATATAATATAATCTGATAACCTTACGTGGAAGCCTTTGCCTTCCCCTAAATTTCATGGTATTGATTGCTATTTTATGCTCAGGAGGAGGCAGGTAGGATAGTAGCTTAAAACATTTAGCTGCAGTTTTCCTTCTATATTATTATAATTTTTATAATTTTATAAAACAGATGTTGTACATTTGAAGTGTTAAATCAGCTGAGGTTCATACAGAGCTTCACTGTAGCCTATAAAAAGCTACCAATGTTAAACATTTTGCCGGTTCTTTTATTTTTCTTTCTATTAACCCTGGTACTTGCTTGGCAGTTTAATAGAATCCAGATGATTCTCAGTGTAGAGAGACAGAGGTTACCTCTATATTTGACCTTCTTTTTGCATTTTCTCTTGGTTAAAATAAGAATTTTGTTCGCTTAGTAGGAAATGGAATACCTAACTTAAGGGAAGATGCGAAGATGCTCTGTTTTCCTTTCTCCCGAATATCGCAGAAAATAATAACGGAGCAGCAATTTCTCAGGGTAATTTAATAATTTAAAGTGTATCTGTAAAATTTATTTTAGCTTTTTGTTAAAAGATACGCACTGCGTGGTGTAATAATGTATACTTCTGAAATAGGCCTACTTCCATCTTTTTTCAAAGTGTTTTTCTTTTTAACGTTTAAATATTATTAATTAGCAACAAACGTGACAGTGGTGGAAAGATAGATGATCTTCCTGTGATGGTCCATGCTCCGTGCAATAGACCTTCTCCTCCACCATGTGGTTCTGCACATGAGGAGTTCTGCTCGGTTACTCTGAGCAGAGCTATGTGTGTTGTTTTTAGGTTTGAGGAACTTTCTCTGTTCATGGGTTTCAGGGCAAAAGGATCCCCACATAAATGCCAACCCCCACATGCCATAAATGCATGTAACTGTAATATATCCAGGCTGCCTTTACCAGTCTACTTGCGATGGAGAATCCACTGCAGTCACAGGTGAATCAGTCTATACTTGATAATTAAATGTGTTTCCTGTTTGAATTTAGATGAGATTCAAATGGCAGCTGCTGGCTTTTGTACCTTTACTAAGTAGAAAAAGCTGCTGGTGTCAGAGGGTTTGGTTTGTTGGGTTTTTTCCTTTTTTTGTTAGAAGTCGTGTTAACACAGCAATGTTGAGTATCTGAAGTTTCTTGCAGCATGGCAAGCTTTCCAGAACTTAAATAAACATGAAATTTTCAAAAATGTTCCTGAACAATGTAACTCTCAATATATATATATATCCCTGATGGTCTCAATGTTGGTGGAAAAGCTGTTGTATTTTTCTTTATGCCACTCTGGAACACAGAACACAGCCACTGAAGTCTAACCTACTTTCTCTACCTCCCAAGAATAAAAAACTTCTTATTTGGAGTGTATTTTGCTATAAAGCATGCATTAAAATGTGGTTGTATTTCAGAAGCCTTCTCCCACCTTAAGAATGCTTAATTGGCAAAAAACAACTTTTGCCTGTTTTCTCCCTTTTTGCCCCTTCTTCCGTGAGCCTTGTGCTCATCTCGGTAAAGTTGCATATCTGCAGCCAGTGCAGCTGAGAACAATCACTTGTAGTCATCGGGTCTAACTCGGAACAAACACCCTGTTCATCCACAACTTGTAGGATGATGCTTTAACTTGTGTATTAGTGTAGTGAAATGTGTCTGAAGGAAAGTGTCTGTCGGTCAGGTTTGTTAGTGCCCATCAGCGGTGTCACGGTGGTTGAAGTTATGTGCAGAATACCAAGTGTGCTGGAGTTCTTGCCAGGCTTAAGTAGATGGGTGCTTTTTAGCTTGGGTGGTAGCTGTACCTCTGGTGCCTGTAGAGCCTTGTTGAAAAAAATCCCTCCCTGGCTGAAGAAGTTATGGACTTAACTTAGCAGTTATTTTTTAAAGTCCTTTTTTTCAGGATGCCTCCCATTTTTTCCAGTATTTTGTTCATAGAAGGTGGATTTGCTGTATAAAATGAACCTGTTCCCAGGCAGTTAATCAGAAGACATCTGTATTCTCTGTAGGTGATCTGTCACCAGTATTTACCACAATTTTTTTTTCATTGTGAGTTTAAAAACAAACAAACAAACAAACAAAACCCCCAGGCACCAGAGTCCTTCTGAATGTATAAATTGGTAGGAAATGCGAGAGGCCAGGTTAGATATTTAGGTAACTATATGGTCTGTCCAAGACCTTGGTGTTCAGTTTTCTTGCCTTGTGTTTGTCTGTGAGCTTCAGGTCTATTCTGTATAGAGTAATTTTTTCACAAATCAGTCATTAGAAATCTTAGGTCAAGTTGAAAGGGTCCATGTGACCAAAGAACTGCAGGCAGAATAATAATATTCTTGCATTCTGAATGTATAATTGTTAGACTTAATAGTTAAAATGGCTGGGGATTTTTGAGCAACTTAGTCTCTACACTGAATTGCCCATATGTTTTACATTCAATGTGATGCAACATTGGCTTATTCTAATTTATTTACCTCAGCAGTAGCTGATGTGGCCTGAGTTTAGATTGCAAATCGAGTCTTGTACCATCATGCAGGCCGTAAGGATGGAAATTCTTTTTAGGTCATATCTTCCAAGATTCTAATGAGTAAAAGGATACTTTAGCAGTACCTAGTTTGTTTTGTTACTTGGGATTTTTCTTCTAATACCCCTAAGGAATTTGTTTCTGAAATACCAATGTCTGAAGATATTTTGGAGATAGAGTACACTGGGGTAAGTCCCTTGTGCAAACTTCTTAATAAAAGATTTCTAAGTCCATGATTATAGCTTTCTTTTGAGTTGCTTTTTTTTATTATTATTATAATATTTGAACTCTTGCAAAAAAGACAACCTGTGTTTTCTGGCAATAGCACTAATAGTTGTCTGAATAAAAAAAGAATCAGCCTTACTGTATCAGGAAGACTAGTACCTTCTTCTGAAGAGACGAGGGAATGTCCAGTCTGAGATCAGATAAGATCAAATGCTACGAAGGGAATTTCATACAGGTTTCTGGATTATAAGGTACTCTTTCACCTTTTCTTATGTATAGAAGGGTTTTCTTGTACCACTGCATTACGAAAAAACAGTAAAACTTTAATTCTGTATCTCCTCTGCCAAAGACAAAGACTTACAGTTATTTCCGTAATATCAGTTAATTGCAGAAAGCCTGGCCATCCCTTCAGATAACCATGCAGAACGTTCTGCATTAGAACAATATCAGATGATGATTTTTCTGAAGTTTTATCAAAAAGGATCTAAAGCATATACCACGGAAATAGCTAGATTTTAAACACTACGCTTGGACCAAATGAATCCTGAAGTTGTCTAGAAAAATTGGAAATATTTTTATATGCCTTTCTTTTTGTTTAGAGAGATGGAGACTGGATGTAATGTCTCTTGTCTTTAAAAGCTGTTGCCTGCAAAAGGTTTCCTGAGCGTGGTTGTCATCTCTAAAGATTTTTTGGGGAGTTTGGTTATCCTCCAAATGTCCTATCACTATTTTGCAGAAATGAGGCTGTATTTTGGAGAATATGGATGGGCCGACTGGGAACTGTGGTTTATATATGTACCTGTGCTTTTATAGATGATTGTCAACAGCTGGAATCTCCAGGAGATGCACAAATCTTTTGCAGCATTCTAAGCTGCCCCATCTGCTTCCTATTTGAGCATCCTTATTGTTTTTCCCAGAGCAGTATTGGTAAGTCGTAACTAGTCTGAAGAAAAACACTTTGCAATATACTTTATTAAAATTCTAGTGTTGATTAAAGTGTGACTAATCAGTTACAGAAAATAAGGTGTGTATTATGGGTTTTTTATCACCAGGGATTACATACAGGAGACTAAATTTAGGGTTTGGTGTATAAATAAGAATGCCTTTCTCTGTGTTCTTGATGTGATGCACGCTGTATGAATTTTATTTAAGAGATACTTTCATTGCTATTGTAGTCACTGCCAATTTTGAGATTTAATGATAGTTGACCAGTTCATTCATTTTACTTTATAGTGGTAGAAACACATGCGAATTTTAAGGTTTATATGTTTTAGGGGAACTTAAACAGGTTATACTGAGCGAGGCAAGAATTCTGTTCTTTTGTGCCTCTCATGCCAATAGGACTTTGCTTTCAGTGCAGACCGTTTAATAGAATATGTGCATTTTTATGGCTCGGGGTGCGGGGGGAGTCCAAGTCTTTCTCTGACAGCTCTGGACCTTAGATTTTTCATATTCTTTTTTCAATGTTTCTCATTGCTGACAACTAACATGCATGATGGCTGACCTTTGACTGCTTTCCATGTGTCAGATCCAATGGGGAAACCATTCATGCTTTTGAGTCTTCAGTTGTGAAAGACAGAGTTAGGACAGAGACATAGGTGTTTATTTTGCTTTTGGGGAAGAACACTTTTGAACTAATAAAGCAGTGGTTTTATGATTTTTAGAAGAATGTTAATTGTAAGGATTCCCAATACTTAGAATCAGTTTAAACTGCCAAAAATGTCTAGATATGTTTGTATTCCTACATCTGAATTAAAGAGTAATTTTTTGAGCTCCAGCACACGTTCCTGAGGAGTGTTATTTTACTCTCTTCAGTGTTATACTCCACATAATTTTCTGCACTGCAACATACATACCTGGTAAGTCTGCTCATGGTGAAGGCCTTCAACCACCACAGGGAGAGGAAGACAGCATCTGAGGTGTTTCTTGATTTCCTTAAAGATGCTGTCAGATTTCCAGGTGTTCAGAGCTGTTGAGATGATGGTTCTGACTTAGCGGCTTGCTGAAGGCAGTGATCTCCTTGGAAAGGTTTTCTCATTCCCAACTATGTGTTCCTGTCACCCGTGTTCCTTGTCAGAAGTTACCAATCCCACAAGCCATGTTTAATATGATGCTGTGTGTATTGGGTTAGCATGGCAAGGTTTTGATAGTGGGTGGCATCTGTGAGAAGCTGCTAGAAGCTTCCCCTGTGTCTGACAGAACCAATGCCAGCTGACTCCAAGACGGACCCACTGCTGGCCAAGGCTGAGCCCATCAGTGACAGTGTTAGTGCCTCTGTGGTAACATATTTAAGATGGGGAAAAAAAAAACCGCTGCACAAGAGCAATTGCAGCAGTAGAGAGGAGTGGGAATAGAAGAGCAACAGCGCTGCAGAATACCAAGGTCAATGAAGAAGGAGGTGAGGAGGAGCTCCCAGCACCGGAGCAGAGCTACCCCTGCAGCCCATGCTGAACACATCGATGAAGCAGGCTGTCCCCTTGCAGCCCCTGGAGGACCCCAGGCTGGAGGAGGCAGATAGCCGAAGAAGGCTGTGACCCTGTGAGAAGCCCAAACTAGGGCAGGCTCCTGGTCAGATCTATGGGCCCCATAGAGAGAGGAGCTCATGCTGGGGCAAGGGAAGAGTGTGAGGAGTCCTGGGGAGGAGGGAGCAGCAAAGACACTATACAGTGAACTGACCACAACCTCACATTTCCCCATCCCTCTGCACCGCTGAGGAAGGAGGAGGTACAGAAATGAGGAGTGAAGTTAAGCCCAGTAAGAAGGGAGGAGTTGGGGGGAAAGTGTTTTTAGCTTTTATTTCTCATTATTGTCCTCTGGTTGGATTAATAATAAATTAAACTAATTTTCCCAAGTCGAGTCTGTTTTGCCTGTGACAGTCATTGGTGAACGATCTCTTCCTGCCCTTATTTCAACTCATGAGCCCTTCTCTGTATTTCCCCCCCCTGTCCAGCTGAGGAGGAGAGTGATTAAGAGGCTTTTGGGGGCACCTGGTGTCCAGCCAGGGTCAACCCACCACACTAGGGTTCAACTGAAAAATTAAAGAAACAGAACATTAATCCTACACACACAGGCAGAGGTATAAGTCAGTGTGACAGAATATCAGTACAGTTTTGGGATCCTGTTCTATAGTATTTTGATAGTGCCCAAACCCATGGAATTTAAAGTTGTGGCAGAACATCTATTTATTTGTTTGTTTGTTTGTTTATTTTTCATTCAAAGGGCTCCTGAAAATGTTTCTCACTGTTTGAATTACTCTGTAAAAAGACAAATTGAAGAAATACTTGACCTTTTGCAGGAATCTTGGGGGGAGGGAGAAGAGGATCACCTATCAAAATGTGGTCTAATATGTCCTGCGGCACAGGCAGAAACTAGATTTCATTGGCTCTTTTGTCAGAGAGAAATTGAAGTCTGGGCAGCATTCCCAGGCCCAGTATTACGATAAGAATGCATGCCTCCGTGTCTGTGTGCCAAGTGATCAAATTTTGTTCTTGTTTCTATCTATACAAGGCAGCCTATTAGCCAGGTGTCCATTAGGACCCAGTGAGAGTTTGCAGGGTGCTGGGAAAGTTGACTGTGACATTTGCCTAATGTCTGAACAGCATGGAACCTGTGTATTTTTTGATAAATTTCTGAAATTCAGGGAGGCTTGTGAAGCCCATGGTATCACAACTAGCCATATGTTTTCAGGCACATCAAGTGTAGCAGATGACACTTAATCATGGGGGCAGTCTGTCTCCAGTATCCTGAGAGGAAGTTCAGATTTTGGATGAAGGAGATTTGGGCTGATTACCTCCAAAGTTGAGATAAAACCGTTGAGTTTTAGATATCTCCTGAAAAGTGAAAGTACTTGTTAGAGAACTGTTTTGGATGCTTGGAGAGCTGTGGAAAATGATGAAAGGAGGAATTGCACAGCAAAGGCTTTAGCCTAGTTGTTTTTTGAGAAAGCTTGGCAAGGCAGATTCTGACTTGACCTCTCCACACTGAATGAACTGACTGGCTTTGATGCATCACCAGTGCTGCTGGGTGATGGGATTGCCTTTGAGGGTGGCCTACTATAGAACAGCCTTTGTTTTAATCGCGTGCTGTTGTCAGATTCCTTTTAATCCTGAAGTACAGAGATTCAGCTGATTTTTCAGCTTCTACTGGCTCCTTGAACAGAGAATATGTTAGATGACTGAGAGGAATACCCCAGCTTCACTGGGGGCTCAGAGCCTGCATTTCGGAGCACAGTAGGCTATGAAGTCATTCAGATGACTCCAAATGATGTAGCTAGATGTGCCAAATAAAAGATTAAAGATATCCTCAAAGAAATCAGGAGGCTTAAACCCTTTCTATTACAAGGAATTACATCTGCCAGGACAAAGTCAAAGCCAAGGCAGACTTCCATTGTGGGTCTAAGGAGGTTTACGTCTGGATTCTCATGGCTCCAGTAATGAATTCCGGGGGAGTACAGTGCGTTGTGATTTATGCAGGTTCATGTCATTCTGGAAAATGCATCCCGTTTATCTGCTGGTACTTCACAGTCCTGCCTTGCTCAGGAATTTATTCATGTTCTAATACTTCTAGATATACCTTGGGGCAATGATTTGCAGGAGCTTGGTCATGTAGAATGCTTTGTCTTCTGTATTGGCAGGGAACTGAGATGATGAAAACAGAAATGGGTAGCAAGCTGTGAAGCAGCTTCTTGGTCCTTCAGATATTACCTGTTCAGAGTGTCTTTTGTCTGTGTGAGTTTGTGTGGTTGTAAGGCTCAGGTTGTTCTTGGGTGCAGATTCTCTCCTCCTGTGAAGACAATTTTCCTAAAAAGGAGGAAGTGTGACTTGAAGAGCAGCAGTTGTTTTTTTAAAAAAAAAGTAAAGGTTTCTTCTGTATTCTCGGTCAGACTGCAAATGAAAGGTCAATCCAAGAGGTTTTGAATTAGTGGCAGCACCATTCGCTATTCTACCTGCCTGCACAACCAACCAGCCAGGTTAGATCAGTACCTAAATTGACTAGTTGATGTTTTTCTGTATTATCTATGTGTGATACCTTGTGTTCATCAAACTATTACAAGGTAGTATTTCTGAAGTTCTGTCAACCTCCCCACAAATTATCACAATTTTTTTCTGCTATAAAGGATCCCATGCAGTAATTGATAGTGAGACTATCCAAGAACAGCCTGAAAGGGTTGGAAAGTGGTATCCTGAACTAATTTGAGTCTTGACCAGAAACACAGATAAAGCCGAAATACTTCAAAACAGATGTGAAGAACAGTGTGACATGAAGTGCTAGAATATTGTATTATTCCTGCATTTTTAATACCTTGCTAGAATAACTGGTGATTATCTATTAAAACTGAAGGGAATGCAGTCATAACACTATTTTTTTTTTAATTAGTTTTCATGTAGATGTATTCTTATTTAAGTGATTTTGAACAATGTTGCACTAGCTTACCTCAGTGGATAAATGAGCTTCAGGCTCTTATTTCCCATCTTGATACCTGGAAAACTTGGTGGTCAGATGCTGGCAAGTGATATGCCTGCTCAGCGAGTTAGTTTTATTTCATTTCCACTGAATCTGTAAGGGTCATTTGTGCAATAAGATGTTCTTACTCTCTACCTTCACTGTTCCACAGACAAAACCAGCAAGGCCCCTATGTGCTACAGGTGAAATGATATTTGCTCTTTTCAGCGTGCTGCAGGGTTTTTCTCACATGTAAATTTGTTGAAAAGTTTTTCGTTAAGAAATTAATATCCTTGGACATTAAATTTGAAGTAGGATTTGGAAATTTGGTATGGCTGCTTTCCCTTTAAAATTCCACTCAAATTTCACAGCTATAGTAGACTTCTAAAAGCAGTGTGCTCAGTAATTTTTGAACTCTTTCTAGCTTTCAGCAACTCTGGCTAAGCCAGGACAGGCAGTCATGAGACTGTTAACTGAAGCATCTTCTAGGCTGCCATCTGGGTCTGCAGTACAGAGTCTAACAAAAAGTCTTTTGTTTAGGACTGTAGCTTACCCAAAAATGAATAATTCTGCTTCTGAAGTCTCTCCCGTCTCTGGTTAACAGAGCCATCAGCTGTGAACTCTCTGACACCACAAACAGATACGTTGCTAGCACAACCTGCTTTTCTCTTTCTCCCCTTTCCTGCCCCAAGTCAGATGCTGAAGGTTATTGCCCCTGTCTTTTTCCGATTTAACTGTTCGGTTGTTATCACCCTAGCCCCTATCTGTGATACGATCTGAATTTACAGGAGCTTTAAAACATGTTTTGTTTCATAAATTGGGACAAAGGAATAATAAGCTAAACAGTTGCCTCCACAGAAATGAAGTGCTGGTGGCTGGAGGAAGTGAAAAAGCAGGAAATACGTCACTGGAAGCTGGAATGAATGAAGTATTTAACCCATAGTCTGTACCAATGAGTCCTTCTATGATTGTGTACTTAATTGCAACTGAATTACTTTAACTGTTATGTTACTTTAATTAAAGTTACTTTCCCAATTTTATATTCCATAAATACATATAATTTTGCATTTAAAATGCACAGCTGAGAGATGTTGAATAGCACACAGATTTATCATTTATACCCTTCCATTTCTAAAAACCACGGTAAGTCAATTTTCATAAAGCATAAATCCCTTCTGAGCATCCTGTCTGCCTGCAACTGCAGATTTCCCACGTGCTGACCTTTCCTGTTTCTGGGCTAAAAGCCCAGCGATAGGTGTGTCAGGGTAGTGCATGTGTGTAGCCACATCAGGAATGCCCTTCATCTACTTCTGGTGCCCTACTCTGCTGTGCGCTTTCAAATTCACACTGAAGAAATGAGTTACGTGTCCCACCCACCCTGTCCCTAAATAAAGGGCACAAATTTTGGCATCTTTATCCCAACTGTAACAAGTAGCAAGGTCTTTTGAGAGGAAGGTAAAATTTAACATAAATAAAATAATTCAGCTGAAAAGTAGTGAAGCCATTGGAGTAAAGGGGGGTTGGAGGAACATCCAAATCAAAATGGGAGGAAAAGTGTGCAAGGACAGTCAAGTGCCAGGAAAGGTTTTACCATCAAAAGACAGGTGAGGGAAGGAGTTGGATGTGGCTCTGGGGGCTGGAGCGACTGGAGCTGCTGAGAAGGGAAGCAGGATCTAGAGATAAGTGGGAAGACAAGAAAAAGGATCCCACAGCCTGAGCACAGTTTCTTCCTCGAGATGAGTCAATCTGACTTGAGCTCTGCCACTGCGAGTGCTTCCTGTCCGTCTGTCCTGCTTATGGCTGTTGGTGGCTGCCCTCTGCTTGCAAGGTAATCCTTCCAACACAGACACACAGAATGAGGCTCATATCAGTTCATTTTAGATATTCTGACTGTTCCCTAGGACCTGCCAGTGGCAGAAAATTTACAGTTCTCTGGGTTAGATAGATAATTAGTGTATTCATGTAGTTCAGATTTTTCTTTTCCCAGGCTGGCTGCTGCTATTTCTGAGTTAATAGTATATGAAGATCCTGAATTAAATCTTAATGCTTATAAAAAATTGTAGATAAATCTGGATTTAATGTGTAACGAGTGACAAGCACTGCGGGGCTCTGTACTTCTGAATTTGTTTGTGAGTCCTGTAGTCACCGTGGAGACCGAGTTCTAATAGAGTGGAGTTGTGCAAATTATTTATTCATAGTTTTATTTTGTTCTTGATAGCACTTATCTGGAAGATGCCATCAAGAATGGCACTAAACATTTTGAAAACCTAATCCATTAATAATTACGCATTTTGAATAACAATATAACATAAATATTTAAGTCAATTGATTTTTATAAAATTAAGTATGTTCTTCGGTAGCATCTCATGCTGGTGAAGAAATAGTAACAGTGAGGTCACTTGCATAAATTAATAATTATCATTAACTTCAGTCCCATCTCTAACAGTGGTTTTGTACCCCCCTGTTTAAAAAAGGGAGAGATTAATTTGGAACAGACACAAAAATTTGGTAAGTCATAAAAGAGGCTTGTGTCCACTGTAACCAGGCAGTGTAGTGTAATAGGATCAGATCTGTCAGGTGCTGAGAACCTGGCATCCACGCTGTAGAGGCTGTGAGGGTTTTATTTCAAGCTGGTCCTCATCTGATTCTGTGGCTGGATTTCTGCTGGTGGTTGGAGTGTGTACAATGCACACCTGAAGCTCATTCTCTGATCTAGTTGTATTCAAAAGAAATCTAGTTCGTGTACTCGGAGACTGCTTTGCAATGTAAAGCAAAGCAAGGAAACTAGAGTTGTTTGGGAGATGGATTTCAAAAGTGCAGTCCTGATTTGAATTAAAATGCTAATGTAGACATACCTAGAGTCGTGCAGATCAGGAGGAAGTTCACTGAAATAATTTTGTTCAGGAAGACAGCTTGGATATCTAATACATGGGAGTGTGATCGGGAAATGCAACGAATGCTTACAGAAATTAACAGTTACTAAGGATTTCATCAGTTTGAGAGTTTGGAAAAAATACCAGGAGGACATAATTTTAAAAACAAAATAAAAGACTGGTGTTGTTCAGAAACGTCTTTACCCTTGTCAAGTGGCCTCCTTAAATAACACAAAGTGGCCTTTGTGTAAATCAGATACTAGATACAGAGGGGCTGGAGGTGTTGTACAAACAGAAAGCACACTGATTTCTTTGTTTATAGCTGTTTCTTTTGGAGTCCAATAGATGAACCTGAGTTCCTTGGTTATACACACACACACGGATATATTTTAGATTCTTTACTTTAAAAAAAAGTCAACACAAACCCAAACAACAACAACAAAAACCAACCAAAAACATTTCCACAAACAGGTCTGCGTGACAAGACTGTTTTTTTCAGTTTTACCATGGAAGAAATAACAGTTAAGTGTCAGCCTGTCTGCTCAGTGGAGACAGCTGTCTTTAAGAACTGGGGCTATCTGATATTCAGGATGGTTTCGGGTTACCATTTTACACAAATTTATTATTTATTACCAATACTATTAAACCTCAGTGTGTGAGGAACAGTACTTATAAATGGACATGGAGGAGAGAGAAGTGTTCTGACCTTCTTGTAATGGTAAAGGTCTTTACGGTGCATAAAAAGGAAAAGAGAAGGAAAGTGGATGCTGCAACTCGTCCTTTGCGCATCCCTGTTGCCAGTACTGTTGGCCTTGGCATTCAAAAATAAGTCATCACATCTCTGCATTTTGACTGCTGACAAGTTTTTAAGCAGTATAGCTGGATTACCTGTGTTTTAGCCTTTGTGTTACTTGCAATGTTACGTTTGCAGTCATAAGACTGGGGCTTCCAAATGATAAAATTCTTGTTTGATCTTTTTGAAAGCTTCAAGTGATGAAAAATTGTGATACTGTGATAAAATGGGAAGAGGCGGCAATAGGTGGGATATGCTCAAGACGGAATCTAAGAGGTAAAGCTGATCAGACCAGCTGAAGTTATGCACAGTGCATTTGAAAACTTCAGCACTTGAGACAAGTCGGGCTTGCTCACAATTGTTAGAGTGCCAGGTGAGAGCCTGTGCTGTGTTTTCCTCCAATGCTTGGATGTGCACCAGTTGAAAAACACAAGCAGAGAATCAAACCCACCCTATAGCCAACATTTTTTTCCCCAAATTCCTGGCTTGCTTTTTCTTCCCAGGAGCAATCATGCCTCTGTGCAGCTACAATGAACCTATTGATTATTTCTCAGTGTATTGCAGTTCCTTGTGTACTAGAACTAATGGGGTGAAAGCGGTGGATTTTTGTTGTGAAGCTGCAGTCTTACAGATTCGCTGGTGTTTATAAAGATTGACTTTGTTTTTCCCCCTGGTGTCACCAACAGTGCCTCCTTCCTCTAGTCTGTGAACTGGTTTTAAAAAATTAAAAAATGGGCAAAACCTGGTATCCGGAGGTTTGGAAATCACACTGGTATAGCCCAGGTCAATCTGAGACTTGCGGGGAGAGATCAGAAAGGCATTTTCATAGGAAGACTATCTACCGAGATTTTTAACACCCTTCCTCCTTGACATTGCTGTTCATCTAAGACAAACCGGTATTTGAACTAAAGGATAGAAATCTTTATTTTCTTAGTTGTTTTTGGTTTGGGTGGGTTTTTTTAAGCATATGAGTGATTAATTTAATGATAGAATATAAACAAAATTAATTTTAAAGGCTTTTTCAGGATATTATTTTATAAAGATACTGCAATTGTGCGACTGTTAGAAACGCAGGAGTGTAAGAAGTTTTCTGTAGTGAGGAGCAGATGGCGTCTGTAATTCCACATACCCCTATCTGCAAGTGGAGTGCACATTACCTACTATAAGCCATCAATACAATTTCTTCAGATATCTCTTTAAGTCAAATTCTCTTTCCTGTTTTACAGATTAATAGAAATATGCATTTCCATAATACCACCTTTGAACTGATGAAGTGGAAGTACAGATGAAAACAGTCTGGAGGAAGCTTGAAGTACAATACAGTTTCATTCAGTTTCTTAATTCTGAGGTAAGGTTAATGCATGCAAAATTTTATTTCAAGTATTTGAGGAATAAATAGGTGATATGCAGCCACCATATCTTTCTTAAAAATTTCCGAGCCTTTATTTTTATGCTAGTGGCAGTCATTGATACCATACTGAAACAGCTGTTTGATCTGCTTTCTGGCCATCTTTGTTATGAGAAAAGATGTAACAGCCTAAACTACACAGACATTTGTTGCAGAAAGATACAGTAGCAAAAAGTTACCACATTAGACAAATTTTATTTGGTGCAATCTGTCTAGTCATGGTTATTACTAATGCTTTAGTTGAAATAAAGGGCTGGTAACACAACTAAGTGGCATGCCTGCTGGGCATCCTGCCTTATGGCACAGTGTTGGATTGGTACACAACGTTATTGCATGGGTGTTTTTATTATTACTGCTATTAATAAAACCTTCTGTTTTGTTTTGGGGTTTTTTTCCATACTAAATTCTACTGCCTTGGTATTTTAAAGGCATTTCTGTGATTGATTATGAGTGATGGCTTTTTTCCCATTTGGGTAGAAATGTGGTTTCTGTAACGGGTGGGACAGCTTCACAGGCTTACACTAGCAGGTTTCACCAGCCGTCACCCGTTTGTTCTCAAAGGAAGTTTGCCGTTCAGATTATGTTATCTTGCAGATTTGGACAATTGATACAAACAGGTGTTAAACCCCTTTTCACGTGAGCAGAAACTTTACTTACAACAGGCCTGCGCCTCTTTAATTTACAGAGGTCAGTCACGGAGTCTTAACATACATTTGACGGACACGGAGAAGCACGTATCCGCTTTAGAGGTCAAACTTTAGAGGCTCAGCTCCTAGGGAAATACCAGCATTGAATCCACTTAACACATATTTTATCCTTAGCAGACTTACTGCTCATAACCTGTAACTTTCTGAATACCATAAACAAACTCACAAAGCTATAAAGATAGAACGCAAATGTTGACAAGTGCAAAATTTACTGTCAGTCTACAGCACTTCGGGTGATGAAGATCATAATTGGTCTACGTGCTGATCGCCTGGTCTGATGATGTATGCTAGCTGCTTTCATCTGCCTATTTTCCTCAGGTTGTTTTATGCCCAGTAAGACAAGAAGACAGATGAGTACTCTTTCTTCTCATGCAATCGCATATTCCTAAAAAGATGTTGGATAATTCGAAGGCCAGTTGTAGTATGTATCTTGCAAACACAGCAACAGCTAGCATAGATTGAACATACTTGTGTACTACTCAAAACTAAAGTCACTGCTGAAAACTGTGGACTTCGAACTGACACAAAACCAAGAACTAATTTCCTCCCTTTTTTCTCCCCAAGGAGTCTCCAATGAGAGAGACAGATGAAACAATAAGTAACAAATCTCAAATTGTTTACCAATAGAGGACTTTGAAGATGAGGCATGATCTTGAAAGGTTGCTCTTTTGTCTATCAGAAAGAACAGTTTCTATTCTCAGCCTTTTAATTACAAGCGAATTTCAAAATGGAGACGAAGTGTTTGGGGAACATGTGCATGCTAATAGAAGACTCTGTACTTTAAGAGCTATTTCTAGCATTAAATAGCTTCAGTAGCCTAGATTGTCTGCCATGGACACTAGAACCTTGTCAGCCATGTAGAAGAGTGATCAATGTACTCAAGGGAAAGGATAGTCGGTGTTTGGGTAAATCTCAGGGGTTTATAGGATTAGAGAATGGTAGAGAGTGGGTTATCGTACAACAGTTCTTAGATCACTCTGCTCTCTGTTCTCAGTGATCCTACTTCCAAGCATGTAGAGCTGCTGCAGAGAAGTAAGTTTTATTAATGTGCTGTAAGTTTTATTAATGAAAAAATTCACTCTTTTCATTCAAGACATTTGAGGGAGGGATAACGCTTGGAGATGCCATGTATAGGTGAGCTTTCTGAATAGAGTACCAGTAAATGCTAATTAGTATGTCTTTGAGATACCATCTGTATTTCCTTCTTAAGTATCTTTCAGACCCTAACCTGAAATGAAATGAGCTGAAAAACGGGTGGATGCCCCTCTGTTACACAGAGGGAAGGAGAAGAGGGCTGGACAAAAGCTTTCCAGTGTCTGGTGGCAGGGCATACGCCTATGCAGTTGGATGGAAAACTCTCAGTGCAGTATTATTTTGAAAAGGGAGAAACCAAACAAGCCTACCACCCCCACACCACCTTCACAAGTTACCTTTCCTTCCCTTCTTGTGCATTGTCATTTAAAATAGCAGTAGTATTAGCAACAGTTGAGGGAGGGAGGTTGTTTTATGCTTTCCCTGTATGTAAAGAGCTGGCAAAAAATAAAATGGCAACACCTCTCCACCACAAAATTTCCCAATCTTGACACTGTTTGTCCTTATACGGAGGTTTATGGGCTTGTAAATCAACAAGAAGGGATCTTATCAGAACCAAATAAAAACAAGCCCTTTTGCTAATCATTTCTGTTCTCATGTACGTTCTACCGCCTGTTTTGATAACTTTGTACTTTAATTTCAAGAGCAAGATGACAAAGGTAAAAGACAAAAAAATAAGATTACCACCAAGGCCAAAAGTGGGAAGAAACCTGTAAATACCAGATGTGGGCAGATGACATCATCCCACATGTCGATCAAACGTTTTATGTACTTCCTGAGTTGAGAGATCAGTGGTATTGTATTTCATAGCCTGACCTGCTTTCAGGTGTATGTTTTAAACCCGTTTATGGAGCTTGATATCCACAAAACCTTGTGAAACTGAGTGCTTCGGTTTTAAAAGTGCATTTTGTTTGCATGTAAAACTGCAGCCTGATAATGTATTAGTTAGTTCCTAGTGAGCGTACAGAGAGACATTTTGATTAAATCTCTCTGGTTATCTCCTCCATGTCGGGCTCAATGAAGAGTATCAAACATCTGACAGTTCTCGAGATGGTTTATTTTACTCTCTCTGATGTGGGATCTCTCTGTGATATGGCCCTTCCTTGTACTTTTGCTAGCTCTACTATAGTTTTTGAGAGAGAGTAAATTTTATTACATCTTACTTTGTAGGATAAATGCCTGTCTTTTAATTGCAGCTGTGAATTTGTATATGTTGTTACCATTGCTAGTTGTGATGTAACTGGACAAACGCAGTTTAGTATATTATACCTAACCAGTAATGCTATATATGCTTAATTACCTTCTGCAACTGGTCTCCTATATCATGTACTCTCTTCATTTAATATAAAGATTTTGGTTGAAAGATGACTTTTTCTTCGGGGTACTGAAAACTGGACTTGGATAACTGAGATTAAAGACCTCAAATACACAACGATTGAACCAATAACTGTAGTTGACAGTTAATCAATAACTTCTCACTTCTCAGCTACCAGCATCTATATAGTTGTCATCTTTCTGTCTCCTCCCACAGCAGTTGTGGTAGAGTCATCTTTGCCGTGTGATGGAGCTTGTTCGTTCAGTAGCTAGGGACGCGTGCCAAGTGTTACCCCATGAAATCTGCCTGTGATGAGATGCTCTTCTTGCAATGGTTTTCCTATCAACCATCAAGGCTGCCTAAGATCTGCCCCTGTCGGTTAGGAAGCAATTATTCTGTAAGGCTGGGTTAGCTGCCACTGAATTTCCTTGGTGGCAAACTGTTTGCTAGGATTTAATTCCATAACAAACAGGCTGAGCCACTTCAGGCTCAAACCACAAATGGGGAATGCAGGTCAGTGTGTTCAAAGCATTTTCCAGGACTGGAGTAACGAGAAGCCCGTGTCGTCTTTTGAATCAGTTGATCAAAACAGGAAGTGCCAGTGATTCCGCTCCAGAGCTGCTCTGTTCTGTGGTGTGCTGTCACACGTTTTGCTGGGCTTTTGACCAGTGTGTTTGACATAACACTGTTTCCTTCCATTTCTCCCAGCTTAGCCCAGTTGGTTCTAGTAGCGTGACCACCTGATCTCAGTGTAAAACAAAGACCTATTGCGAGGCCAAGACTGTCAGGTTCAGGAAGGTCAAGTTAAGTTGTCCAAGCATTCCTTCATTTTACAGTTTTTGTGGGCTGTGTTTGTCTCAGAAGCTCCTGTTGAAAGTGTAACAGACCTCAAAAAAACCCCAGACGAGTTCCTATGTAGTAAGAGGAAGCTAAATTTTGTATCTTATTTCCATATCTGAAGATGGGAATTTTATGGGGTAGGATAGACCACTAATTAAAGGACTTCAGGTGAGAATAGTATCCAGGGAAATGCGTTCACAGTACTGTCTGAAGATGTCTGTATTGATAAGAACGTATTTTACAGATTATTGTGACGCACATGGATATGTAATTAGAAACATACTGGCTTTTCCTTTTGCTTATTTGTTGACTTAATGTTTAGACTAAGAATGGTAAAAGGTGGTTATCAACTAAACATTAATACAGGGTTTATTTTTGTTTCCAATAATTGCTTTTCTTTTCCCGTTTTCTCTTGAGTCAAAACCAAGCAGATAAACATTTCCTTCTAATGGTGCAATTTTGAAGCAGTCCTAAAAAGTCAGTTACGGAGTACATTCTCCTGAGTTAGGATTAAAAGTTAAGAATCCTTCTCCAAAGGTTCCAAGGTTATGATGCTGTGATAAACTTCATGAAATGTTAGGTGAACTGTTTGGGAAATGTTGTTCGGAAGAAATACGGAATTAAAACCATAGAACCATAGAATCATTTAGGTTGGAAGAGACCCCTGGGATCATCAAGTCCAACCATCAGCCCTACTCTACAAGTTCTCCCCTACACCAGATCCCTCAACACCACATCTAATCTGCTCTTTGCATGGAAATAAATCTAGGTGTCCAGTTAAAATGTATTTTAGAATAATTAAAAGCTACTTGTTAATTTACAGAAATCTAAGATTGATTTAGGTAAGGGTCCTTGTACAATATCCTTAATCTTCATAAAAAATAATGTGAGCAAAACTAGTTTTCTTATTTTTAATCCAGATATTTAATATTTAAAAATAAATAGCATATCAGCCAAGTCAAAGTAAAGAAGGCATACTTTTATTGTGTCCTTAAAATATGTATGTTTTGCATTTTCAACACAGTACAGGAATTTCAGGATCTTGCACAATAATTTGAATCTCTTAAAATTTAAAATACTCTCTTCTGAAACTTTTCTTCGTTAAAATACCTACGATGAGAAATAATCTGAATGATTGGGAAGTAAATATTCATTAACTGCATAGTCACCTGCCAGTTAATTTAAATTTTTTGCCATTTTTTGAAAATAGGGAAATTGTTAATACCACAGAGTGGAAGATAATACTACAGAGTGGACGAACGTACGATCTGCTGGATCGAGCACTGGCTGGAAGGACGATCCCAAAGGGTGGTGCTCAATGGAGTTCAATCCAGCTGGCGGCCGGTCACAAGTGGTTCCTCAGGGCTCAGTACTGGGGCCTTTCCTTTTTAATATCTTCATTGTCGATGCAAATAGAGATATAGAACACACTATCAGTGAGTTTCCAGATGACACTAAGTTGGGTGGGAGTGTTGATCTGCTTGAGGACAGGGAAGCTCTACAGAGGGACTTGGACAGACTGGAT
>VZTM01028939.1:75572-88382 GCA_013400555.1 Jacana jacana
CTTTTTTTTTTTATTTAATATATTTTATTTTATTCTTTTCTGCATGGGCCTATTGAACCTTTGTTAACCTACTTGTACCTACCAGAGTTCTCCTTGCAAAGCTCTGGGAGTTCCTAGTGAGACGGCTTGTGAGGTTGCTACCCCCAGCTGTCCACCTTGCTCTTTTGCTGGAGGTCAGTGCCTCTGTGGCAGTATCAAGCAAGCGGCAGCTCATCAGCCCCAGCTGTTTGGAGCCCGGCGTATTAATTTAAACTGCCACTGATTCTGGTTTAGGCTATGCTAGACTTGCCACTGACAATACTTGCTCACTTCTCTTGCCCTTGCTGTGGAGGGGGTAACCTCCTCGTGTTTTGTCTCTGGAGCTTGTAACCTCGTAAAAATATCCCAACGTGAGTTTCTAGGGTGAGGAGCTGTTAGCTGACTATTCATATAATTCAAAAGAATTGTAAGAGGGGTTGAAAGGGCGCGTTTCAGCAATTTAAAGTTAGAAGGGCAATATAAATAACATGAAGAACAAACTCAACAGTTAGATGTAATTTGCAAAGTACAGATCTCAAATTTTGTTTCTGTGCTAAAGAACACTTTAGAGAGTATTTTCCCCCTGCCACATCCATGTTTTAGAGGAGTGTAAAGGAGCAGTGTCTACTACTTTGTATTTTTGGCCTATCCAACTATTAAAAAGCCTCTTTGGAAGACTGATAGAGACCACTTCTGGAATATCTGAGTTTCTCCTATCAGCAGAACAGGATGCTTCTACGGGCATGGCAGTCAGGTGAGGAAAATAAGGATTAAGGTTTTACCTTGCCAAGCAGCTTTTTGTATTAGCATATCGTGATGATGTTGAACTTGCCAGTCTTGTCTCTGCTGTTTGTGTGTATTGAGCAAATACTGCTTAGGAGAGCTTTTCTCTTTCCCATTGCAATGAGGAGTGCTGAATTTGATGAGTTAAAAATTACGTGGCTTGCTTATGAAGTAACATTTGCAAGTGTGTTTTTATCTTGTTCAAAAACCAATGTATGGATTAACTGGGACAGTAGTTATCTTACGGGTAGCAGGAAAAAAAATGCCCACGTTGATAGTTTTAAGCTTTTTGAAGGCAAACAGTTTGCTTCATGTGAAATGCTCTTCTGCTGGCCTTTCTTAATGCTAGATAGCACGTCACTTGCTTTGTAAGTGTCTGGGTCAGGTAGGAGAAGAAAGGGTTTGCAGTTGTATAAGTAGGCAGCTGCTCCCGTGTTTAAGGTATCGCTGCTACCAATGGGGGGGGGGGGCTGTTTGTATTTTGGCTGAGGGCTGTGTTGATGAGGAATGCTTTCTATCTGTTCTGAGTAATTTGAAATCGCTTCTTCCTAGGGGTAAATGAAAAGAAGGAAAAAAAAAAAGTGATGAGGGTATGTGTATTTAAGGTCTTCTTTCTGTTACTCCTTCCTAGAACTCCTTTATTCTCCGCTCTGTTTGAAAACTGTATCCTTTTAATAACTAAAACCATACCCACAACGTGAGTGTGAGGAGTGGGGGCTCCATGAAAAGCATTGTCAACCTGACTCTTTTGACCTTGGTAATTACTAATCTATGCAATCGGGTATTTCTGAGCCTTATCAGCCTTGCTTGTTTAGCATTTTATTTATTTTATTGGTTTTTACAAGTCTTGAATAGGAAGAGAGGCTGTAAAGAGCAAAATCTGAGAAAAAGAAACCGAGCCCTGTGTTTATTCTTAAGGGGTAGAGGTCTTCTGGAGGGGAGCTGGCTCGCAGAGGGGGAAGACGGTATTCTTATGCTAATCCGCGCTCTGGATAAGGAGCAAAGCAGCCGTGCAAACAATGGAAGTGGAGCCAGAAAGTCTGCTCTGCAGTCTAGCACGCCTTGAAAAGCATGTCAGGCAGGGCGCCTAGGGCTGCCCGGGGAGGGGCCCGAGCAGAGGGGAGACTCCGCTCCACTCCGGCTTGGAGCTGGCTGCCCGCCAGAAGGCTCGGAAAACTCTTAACTACCTAGAAAATAAGAGTTACGGGTGGAAGCGAGGAGCAGAGGAGAGAGAAGTGGTTGCAGTCTATTTTTCACGTTAAAGAAGCCGAACCACTCAATACAACAACCCCCTCCAAAACCCCATTGATTTGCTTCAGTTTTGTTGCGGCTGTTTTCCTTCTTTGTACCGAAATTGAAATTCAAGTGATGTGTTTCTTAAATAGTAACCGCTTTTGCTAAACAACGTTGTGTGGCAGAGATGTAGATTTTAGCAGCGTGCCCCTGCTCCGAGAGGAGCTTACACTACCCTCCTGTGGGCAAAGTGCTGGGCTGGGAAAGCGTGCTGGAAGCTGGAGCTGCAGGCTGGGGCTTCTCGGGGCGCTTTTGGGTTTGCTCCTTCTCTTGGGGAAGAAAGCCATGTCCGTGATTTTGCGGGGAGGGAAAGCATGGGTTTGTATAACATGCGTCGTTATTTATCCAAGAAACGACAGGCTGTTTTACTTAGGCACCGTGAAACGAAAAATACGCTGTGTAACGACCAAGGAGAAACTCAGTTTCTGGAGGACTTTGCATGAGTCCCAGAATTTGCATTATTGCTTTTGCTTTGGAGAGAAAAAGTAGTTGGGAATTTCTTTTTCTCGATTGGGCAAAGGTTATGCTTGCAACAGAAACAAGCAAAGACCATGGGTTCTAAGTATAATAAAATCTTACCCTGTCACTTTTTTGGTCTGGGGATTTTTTTGACGTAGATTAATGAACAATTGCCCTTACATTATGAAAAAATTGCTGTAAGGTTGTGAAAACATTCATTAGTCTTCTTCATAGTGCTGAAAGGGTTGTTGCACTTCAGAAACCCTTCCTATGAAAGTGTTTGTACTTTTGAAGGCTCCCATTTTAAGGTCCAGTGTTCACTCTTTAAAAAGCGAGCAAGTATATATTCAGGATTGAGGCCCAGCTTTTTCCCTTCTTCAGCCCAGGTATATTGTTTATATAAAATAATCATAATCCAGAGCCAAAATATGTGATAGGTCTTGTAGGTGGTATAGTATGACCCTAACATTTTCAACAGCAATATGTGAAATTTGTAAAAGTTTTAATGACTCACTCTCTTGCTGCTTATGTTTAGTGAACAAAAGGCATCCTTTAAGTAAAGTTTTGTGAACGAAATTTAAAAGGTTTAAGTTACATTCTGAGTTTGGGTTTGTTAGATTTAGAAATGGAATGTATTGCATGTGGAGACTTTTCTCCTCATTCACGTTGACTGATAGGACAGTAAGGAACTAGCAAAAATGATAAATAGATAATAAACACATTTAAGAATGATAGCTTCTGGGTAGAATAGCAGAAGTTGATGTCATTTATAGTAGAAGGAGCACGGGTGTCTGTTTGCCAATTGTCTTAAGGGCAGAAGCTCTCACCCAGCTAATTACCAAAGCAAACGAGTTGAAAGAGGGGAAGCGGGTCAAGATGAATAAAAATTGTGTAGCGAAATCCTGATTGAATGTACCGAGATGAGAGAAGGTGTCGTGTTTGTAACATCCTAGGGATGTGTTTGAATACCTGATGGCACTGGGAAAACAATTTTACTGGATTTCATTACTGTTAATTTAATGGCAGAAACTTTTTAGCAGTTAGCTAATTGGAATTCCAGAGTAACAGTAAGATGGGCATTCAGGAGTCCAATGAGTGGCGTCCCCAATTACCTAATTGCGCTGGGCATGGTACAAAGCAGCTAGGCTTTAATGTCTTCACGGGTAACAACTTTGTTTATGAAACAGACAGATTTATCATAATTTAGTTTGGACTCTAAATTCTGCTGTAATGTACACACATTTGATATTTGCAAGCAGTGTGAAATCATCTGTTGGATTCCTCTTAGACTGCCTGAGGTGGATCTCGGTGAATTTTCTTCCAGCTGTTCAAAATAAGATGCCCTTTTCTAAGACTGTGAACTGTCTTGCTGCAGAAAACCATTGTTAGGGGCTCGTGTTTGTGTGTTATAAATGTGTGGCTTAAATGTCCTACAAATAGAACTCAGATATGTTTTTTCATTTCTGTCTTTTGAGAAGTATGTTATACACACCACACAGTGTGCTTCATTTAACATTCCAGATTTTGTCGCAGTTTGTTAAGGGAGAAAGAGCATTGAAATAATCTACGTTATCTTTTGGCTTTTACATTTATGTAGTCACTAATGGTTTTAAATAATTCAAGTTCAATGCACAGTTTAATGGAATTATTTTTGTGAGTTTGCCCAGATTAGCGCCTAAACAATAAGGCCTTATTTGAAGTAATTCTTGTTGATAGCCCTGCAGCCAACTAGTCTTCTCCATTGACTCTGTGATTTCTTCATAGATTTTGATGGTGAATTTACCTGTTGTGTTTTTTTTTTTTTAAACTAATTTGAGAGCATTTAAGCATAGCTAGTTCAGCTGTTTCCGTGTGACGCTTTTCTACTATTTGTGTAGGTGTGCCTTTCAATAAAATATTCGAGACACCATCTTTAAAAAATGGTGTGGTCTTGTACAAGTATTTGACAGAATTACACAGTACAGAATCAGAAACTTTTACTTAAACTATTTACCTTTGAATAAGCTGAAGTTAACCATAGCTTTTCTTGTGTAATGAATATCAAAATGGGGATGTAAGGGCTCTCCTGGATCAGAGTCTGTTCCCATCCTGTCACCTGCAGCTACATGAGATGGTGGCCTTTGTAAACTAAAGACTAATTAAGTTTTTGGACTCTATTTATTTTGAAAATCTGCCCCTAAAACCTTCTAACCAGTAGTTATGAATTGTCTTCTAATTTCTGATCTAAATAAATTTTAATGGCCAATCCATACCTAGTTGTTGTTGAACCAGTTATTTTCTTCAGGTTGAATAGCTGTCTTTCCTTGTGTTTATTCATGTTACATTTCCAAAGACTAATCATTGCCTTGCCAGCTTTCACTATATTAATCTCTTTATTTTCTTTTTGTCTTCGTTCATAGGGTTTTCCTGTTCTCCAGATAGAATTATTAGTTCTTCTAGCATATGATGAATTTATCAATCATTTTGTCTTCCAAGCTGTTCGTGTTTTACCGTTTTCCCTGGGAAATTTCCTTAGGAAATCCTCTGCCAGCAATATCCCATGGGCATGTCTAATGTTCTATAATCCATTAGTGTAGGTAGCTACCTCCTGTGTGTGAACTCCTGGTCCACGTGATGCGGAAATTCTTCAGAGTTCCTAATACACATGACTTTACCAATTTCATGCTGGTTTATTTCATTCCATTTCTGTTACTTCCGGTCTTCATGTAGTCCAAATCTTCCTTTATAAAACCAGCACTCAGTGGGATTGCAACTCATGTTTGTCAGCAAGGTTTATCAAAGTTTTACTTTCGGTGCTTAGTTCATTAATGAAAAGGGTAAGTGTTGTTAAATCAAGCTGATTCAAGAATGGAGATCCTTGAATGTCGTTTGAACTACACCGGTAATCTCTGCTTGTGAAACTACTTGTCATCTGCCATGTAGTGAATTCTTTACTATTCTAACAACCCCTCTTTTCTGCATCCAAACAATAATTTTCTTTGTGGCACCATATCAGGGTTTTTAAAGCTCTAATAGAAAAGTTGTTGTTGCATACTGGTTGAGATTGGCAGTCCAGTTCATCTCTGGCATCTTTTCCACCTCGAAGTGTGTTCAGAACTAACTGTACATGTGATTGAGGTAACGATATGCGTACAGTTAACCAAGTAACTTCTTGTCCCCCTTATACATAGGAAAGATACTTAATATTTTTCAGTTTTGCTTTGGCAAATATGTTTATTTGGTATTGTATGTATCGCTGTCAATGTTTTGAAACATCTTGTCTGTTGAAATTAATTTATTGTTCTAATTCTTGTGAAGTGCAATTGACATTTCTTTTTCTCATGTGTTCCCTTTTTACAATACTGTCTTTGTGGTTACGTTCAGCGCTGTCATTCTTAATTGAAATTTGGGACAGTGCAGCTCATTTGGTTTGGGGATCATGCTGTTAAAAATATTATAGAGCCACATCTAAAGAACAGTTACTACTGAACTCCCTCCTTTCAGAATCATTTTGGACCATGTGACAAATCTTGCATACTTCAGCTTCATATATTTGGATTCGTATGGAGTGTTGGGCTTGACTGCTGTAATACTGCCATGAATTCACAGCTGAGTTCCAGTTCAGAGCACCCCACCCCAGTTTTAATAACAAAAGCATTTTCTTCAAGAAACTATTTTTAGGAAAGATATTAAATTGCACTGTAGACAAATTGGTTGCTACAATTGACGAATAAATTGCTTCTTAACAGATTATAGTTGAATGCTTCTTCATGGCTACAGTGAGAGGGGGAAGAGTGATTGAGGGCTTTGAACGCAACTGATTGGCTTCTGGGTTTTAATTTCTTCAGCATCACTCTGGCAGAGTAGCTTTCCGGGCGTTAGTTGGTGCTTTAACACATTTGAAGTAGTCATTTAGTCATGTCATTCTACACTGTTAATATCAGGCAGGTTTTGGAGAAATTCCATCTGTTGCTCGCTTTAGATAGTGTGCCTTAGTGGGGCTTCCAGCTTTCCTCTTTAATTGGAATCCAGAAGCAGTTCAGAAAAAAGGTGTCACTCTGGCCACTTCAGTTTTGCAAAATTCTGTGGGTTTTGTTGTTGTGGTTTGGTTTGTTTTTAGTGAAATATAGAATCATAGAATCATAGAATCATTTAGGTTGGAAGAGACCCCTGGGATCATCAAGTCCAACCATCAGCCCTACTCTACAAGTTCTCCCCTACACCAGATCCCTCAACACCACATCTAATCTGCTCTTAAACACAGTCAGGGAGGGTGACTCCACCACCTCCCTGGGCAGCTGATTCCACTGACTGACCACTCTTTCCGTGAAAAACTTTTTCCTAATATCCAGCCTAACCCTACCCTGCTGCAGCTTGCAGCCATTCCCTCTTGTCCTGTCGCTCATTGCCCGTGAGAAGAGACCAGCACCAATATCTCTACAGTGCCCTTTCAAGCAGTTGTAGAGAGTGATGAGGTCTCCCCTCAGCCTCCTCTTCCTCAAACTGAACAACCCCAACTCCCTCAATCGATCCTCATAAGCCTTGTTCTCCAGGCATAAGCCTTGTTCTCCAGGCAATATATTCATAACTACATTGCTTTGGGGTGTGGCATTTGTTAGAAGCACTAGAACAACTAGGCGGTTTTTTAAAACTTTATTTTTTTTGTTAAGCTGTTAAACTCTGTAGCCATATTGGAGCACCAAGTGATTTTAAGAAAGAAATGGTTTCAAACAGTTTCTGCGAAAGAACAACATAGGCTATTGGAGAACTAATTATTTCAGTTTGCTTAGCTCAGAGAATTAATTAGTTAAGTTTGTTTAGCTCGGAAACTTAGATGAGAAAAAAGAAAGAACAGTTGAAAAGGTAGGGGGGCGGGAAGCCTGAAATGCCTCCTGATAGCTGTGGCCCATGTCATGTTTCTGGACACAGCTTTGCTGCTTCTTTACCGTGGGTGGTAGAATAGGAGATGTGTCCACACTGCAGTTCCCATAGTTCATTTTGGGGTGTTTTATTGTAGTGGCTAGTTTTTCATCAGTGGCGTAAGCTCACCCGCCCATTGGTGAAACATTCCCTTAGTGCTGTGGGTACAGCAAGGCTCAGCCGGGCTCGTCTGCCCAAGCCTTGCTCCAGCTGCCGGGCTCTCCTGGCTCAGGGCAAACCTCACACTGAGGACAGCAGCAACAGAAAGAAAACTCAAGTAATAGTGTTAAGGCATCCTATGTGCATTTCAGAGGAAGGAGAGGGGACTTGCAGCCCTGTTGGGTTTTCCTTCTCATTTTGGAGGTACTCTTGTAAATGTCGATAAGCATTCTCTAATTAGAATGATTGTACAATGGAGGACTGCAACAAAACTAGTTAGTCGGTGTCATTTTATTACAGGTTTTTGTGTGAGTTTTTATACATACTTGCATTCTAAAGCATCCATATCTGTGACAAGTGAGATTTTAATGAAGGAAGATTCAGGTACAAAGTACTGTTTCTAAGCAGAGTGTTGTATTGTTGAGCAGACTTGGACAACATCTGTGAAAACTATCTCAGGTTGTCTCACTGAACAATAGTCACCATAAAATTGGAAGTGGGTTGCAGAAAAATGTTCTCTTCCCCCTCATCCATTTCTTCTTGACTTTGTTGCTGACATACTGAGTAGTACAGTGGTAAATACGCATTGCTCGTGAAGTTCTGGTCCCAGTGTACTCTCTTACCTTATTGAACTGGGGAGGGAGATCACCAATTTTCTCAAAGTTTAAAGCACTCCTGGTCTTGAAAACGTGGAAGAGTGAGACTACGGAGTCCTTGCATGGTGGACTGCAAAAATAATACTGGAAATAAAGTAAAGCCTTTGTTGTTTTTACTACATGCAAGCTGTTGGCAGTTTTCGTCTTCCACGTGTTTTATTGAGGATTGAAGTTCAAGTTGCGGTAGCTCGGAGGTTCCCTGTCAGCTGTCAGAACACCGGGCCTTAGGAAGCCCTGAAGAGAGAGCAGGCATTTTTGTTGCCGTACTGCTCTTACCCCAGCCTGGCCGGGCCGTGCGAGGGAGGTGGGGGACGCCCATGGTTCCGTGTCCTTCTCGCCACAGGCTGGCAGCGATGGTGGCTGCGGGGCTGGGGGAGCCCCCCCTGCCCCTCGGCCAGCAGCTTGGTCCCCCCGGCCTCCCCCAGTGCGGAGCCGCTTTGTGGCTTCATTAGGGAGAAGTCAGAGACGTGTGAAAAGTAGGCCAGGGGTCGGGGGCGGCCTGCCCCGGGCCTGCCGAAATTGGAAGTGACGGACACCTCCCGGCTCGGCCGCTAATTTGCCTCCATGTTAAATGCCTCCGAAGCACTAATTAAAATGAAAAGTTCTTGGGTCTCACCGGCGGACAGATTGAGTTATTGATGGTGGAAGCGGCCACCAACAGTAATTGCAGCCTGTCCCCGAGCAAACGCCGGTTTTGGCATTCATGAGCAGCGCCGGGCTGACAGGGGTCAGTGGGGTCAAGCCCAGCGAAACAAGAGGCCGAGGAAAGGCAAAATCGCTCCTCTGTTCCTCTTTGTGCAACGTCGCTTTTGTTGTGATTAACTATTTAGGTGTTCGAGCAGCTTTTTAGTCCTTTGAGGCCCAATTATGCTTCCCTTGTGAATCACTGTAGAAAGTTCGTTAAGCAGAATGTGAGGGCAGCGACTGCAGTCTGAAAAGTAACTTCGTCTTCAGTCGGGCTGTCCTAGCTCTGTGCCCATCCACGGGATGAGTAGAATCATGTCTCGGGTTTGGAGCAAATGACATGTGTGTATAGTAGCATCGTTTTTTCAGGAGGGATTAATTTGCACAAAAAAGGGAAATCCAGAAGGATATAAAGATTTCAGATTGGAGTTAAAAGAGATTAATAATAAATGTTTATTGGCGTTGTGAACTGAGCTAACTTTCTCTTCTCCAAAAAACACTGTATAACGTAGTCTACAGGAAGGAGGACTGGAATATAGCTGAATATAGCTGATGCTAACTGAGAAATCAGTTTCTCTATTCAAATTGTAAATCAGATCGTGCCTTTTTTTTTTACTATAAATTCATAGCACTGGTCTGTAACACAAAAGTAACACCGTAAATAAATTAGGTAACTGAACTAACTATTTCAATACAAATTGAGCTTTCAGCCAGCAGAGAGGCTGGAGTTGTATTGCAGTAAAGGTTCTCTGCAACCATTTTTCAACTGGTGGCTCAATCTGCTGTTGCATTTTTCCCCGCAGCATTATGGGAAGGCATCACTGAGTCATGATTTTAAGAAAAATATTTTAATTTCTGTAAAGAAAATAGTTTTCAAAATATTTACCTTTATTGTGTTAATGTGTTGTTTATTACCTGTGGTAGCTGTATGTGAATCTAAACTACATGGCTGTGACTAGTGAGTTGCCATATCTACTATTTTTGATAGGAATGGAAAAATATGGATTGTTACCAAATGTGTATTTCAGAAGAACCCGGCTATTCAGTTGGATAGTAAATATGGATACTAAGTTCCATTATTAGTCTTAATAAACATATGCATTTTTAATTATTTTTTGCAGGTGCATGGTTATGGTCAGTGTAATGAGAAGTCTTGAGGGGTTTTTTTCTTGCTTCAGAAGTGCAAGGAGTTTCTTAATACTTTGTTTTGCTGTATCTTTCAGGAAACGAAGTTGGAAAAGTTACAAAATCATCTTTGCAGTCAAACACCGAATCTTGTATAAGGCTTCACCAAACAGACTAAGCTTAACATTGTTCAAGCAGAAGGGCCGGTTGCCTTGCACAGGAAGGATTAAAAGTGAACAATGACTCGACTGAGAGTTTATGTGCGAGTCCTTGGAGCCTACCTGCTTATCATTCTCCATGTTCAAGGTAAATATGTGGCAATTGAAAAAAAATATAGATTTTTTTTTATCTGTAACAGAGATGTGTGTATCCCAGTGGCTGGGGTAGATCTTTGTGGTTTGGGGGATTTTTTTGTTCTTTTACAAGGAGGTAGCTTATCTGCCTAACAAGCCATATAGACGCTTCCCAAAAAAGAAGGACGTTAACACAGGTCCTGTGTTGTTGTAGTATAGGTTATAGAGTGGGTCTATTTTAGCAAATGCTTAGATAGAAGCCGTGCCAGAAAAGTATCATATGCTTTGGAGCAAGTTCTATGAGCTGTGGACCTGAGAGTTAGACTTTCTGAGCTTCAGTTTTCTGCCTGTGCGCATCTTTCATCCCTTTAAACCTGACCCACTGAAGAAATTGCAGTATGCAGTTCCCCAAACCTTATGATGCTCACAGCTGCTAAAAGACTGGGGCACAATTAGTCTAAATAAACTTGTTAGGCCTACTCAATGGAGTGAGGTGAGGCTATGTGATGTTCACAGTAGCCTGGTTTCCAGTTAGTGAAGATGCTTGTTTGTACATCTGTTAACAGTCTTTCCAGCCACCAGTTATCAAAATCTTTCTGGGAATCCAATTGTCATTAGGACTTTAACTCCTGTCAAATTAGGTTTAATTCAAAAGAAATGTATTGGCAACTGACTGATGTGGTTGTCGCAAACTCTATCAGAAATCGAAGTTTAAGTGTTAAGATAGTAACCAGTCTGTGGGAAAATTATTTATTCATTTATTTGTTTATTTATTTATTTATTTAGATCCATACTCCTTATTAGGACCTGCCCCTGGCAGATCTAGTTCTGTAATTGCTTGTAGTTCAGAGAAGTGTCAGCGTAGCAGAATGGTGTCTGAGCTGGTAGTGGTATTGCATTCTCATGTTTGGGATGTGGACAGTAGCACTCTGCATGTCCACTAAGTGTGAACATCCATGGTTGGTCTCTGTGAGATGTCTTGTTCTCCCGTCTGCCTACCTCTCAAGTGTTTGAGTACACAGAGGTTTCCATCCCTTTTGAGGGAAATAGACAAGACTGAATTGGTACTGCCATTTAAATACTTGACTATAAAAGGGTTTATATTATTTTCGTATTTATATCAAGTACTGCTTAGGGTTGGTTTTGTTTTAAGATACTCTTTGAGCTATTTACTTTCGAGAGTAACAATTCAATGAACCAATTAAAATGTGGAGAGAAGGAAGCCTGGTAAGTATCCAAATTACAGTCTTTATGTTGTGTTTCTGGTGCATACCTGCAGTGCTAGATTAAAGGATTTAACAGAGCTGTCTCTTACCACAACTATGATTGATACATAGTTTGACATTGATTTTGAGAGCAAACTTGCATCAAATGTGTCATGACCTGTACTTTCCAAGCCACTTTGATTCTGCCTCTTGCCGTGTGCTGGTATTTATCTTCTTGTAACCAAATGCCAATATGTATTTGGGAATTGCTGCAGCTTATAACTGGGGTAGGGGAAAGCACTTAGAGCACAAGACTGTACTCTTAAACATAACCCAAACTTTGATTAAGCAGTAAATATAAATGACACTGGAAGTGTTTACCTGGAATTGACCAGGGATGAGCTGTCAACTACAATAAGATCGGAATGAAATGAATAGTGCTTCAGTGCAAGGAGGATCATCTTTAAGCTCTTCTGAGTACCATCCCCCACACACTCACAGCTAAGCTTTTGTGGAACAAAAGTCTTCTCTCTGGATCTCTGCAGAATTGCCAGTTGTTAAAGATGTTTAAAACTGCTGTCGGTCCTTTACACCACCCCATGGGGTTCAGTCCAGAAGGTTACCACAAGCACATTGAAGGCTTCTGTGTCATTGAGTACAGCCTCCAGAGTTGCCAACACTTTTCTTCCAAAACTGGACAAGTGTTCCTGTACAATTGCCAAGTTACTCGAGTGCTTTCATCTTTTTAGCCTGTGGGGCTCAGAATAGTGTCTCCGAACTTCTAGGTCTGTGCTTTAAGTGCTGATGTTTGGCTGATTTCACCTTATGTACTTAGCTAGGCGTGTACATGCAGATTTCAGGAACGGGAAAGAGCAACGGTCTTGGTTTGAAGCTTTGCCATTGCAGCAAAGATTTCAAGGTTGAAAGCAACAAATGAACATAAATCCAGGATTCTTCCATCTCCACTACATTAGTTGAGAGAGGGCAATGCTCAAGCCTCTCTTCCTGTTGTGAACATACAATTTTTAACAGGCAAGAACTAGCTCAGTCCATTGAGACAGAAATAGCCTAGTTTGAAAATAGTTGAAGTTTATATACAGATTTACAAATATTTACAAGTAGCTGTCAGGTGATTACGTTGGTAACATGCACATATCACAATAAAGGAAATTCTGGTGAGAAATAAGGAAAGAAATTTTCACTGCAGATGTGGTTAAGCATCAGAACAGGCTGCCC
>VZTM01028945.1:1595-24869 GCA_013400555.1 Jacana jacana
GAGGGGGATTTGCCTTCAACAAAACAATAAAAATATTAATTATACAGCATAAAAGAAAATAATGTTAATGAGTTATACAACATCTAATTTGCTATGTTTCTCATAGTCTGTTGAAAGGTAGTCTCAGCTTGAGAATCTCAAAAATTCACCTATGAAAGATTTGTTTCTACTCTGAACACAAACTGCTTTCATGACACAAAATAACATTCTTCCAAAAATCAAGTTCATACTTTATATACAACTTCTGTCATTTATTATTGTATCTTTTCAAAAGACAAACTGAATCACCTTATCTTTTGACATGTCAGTTACCTTGGTAATTTGTGGTACAACATCCAGAAGCTGCTTTACCAGCCCATATCTTAAACCCAAAGTTCTGTGCATTTGCTTCCTCTTTCTTCCAAGAAAAAAAATCACAGATGTATCTATATATATGCAGATATATCCCAGCTTCTAAACACTGCTCATGTATTGACTTCACCAGAACCTACAAACTCAATGGCACAAAACAATCTGCTTACTGCTTTAATGAAGCAAAGATTTTTATATGTATAGAAATCTGCTCTTTTCAAATTTTTTTTTCTTTTTTTGATTAATTTTGTTTATATCTCTTACACGTGTGGCAATAAATTTAGGGACAGGGTAACAGGCAGCAATAGAAGCTAGTATTAAACTCATTCAAAGATAAGCTGAAGACGTACAAAACCATGACAATTAAATTAGCCTACTCATATACTGCATTTTCGTTTCATTACCATGACAACGGCATACTTCTGAAGAATTCAGGATAAATGAAAGCCTCCAAAAGCTAGGAAGTAAGCAATGACTCAGAAGTTCCTTACAGAAGACTGAAATGAATAATCTACCATCAGTAGACAAGAGTCATCAGCCTGTTATCAGGTTCCTGTCAGAAATTAGGCCTATATCATTTAGTAAGTATTAAAATCAAGCGGTATCTATGCGTGCTAACAGAGTAAACTGAGGAAACAAAAAGGATGATACTTATGAGTATGTCAAGGTGTCATCAAACACCTTTTTCACCCAGCAATTCTCTCAGTAGAAGCATGGGCGTACTCTACGCAGTAGGGAAAGCAAGTACTAGTCACTAGTGTCATGACAAAAATCTCTGCCAAAATAATGCTCTCTCTCTCACAATCATTTTCTGCCATTAAGTAACACTGCAATTTCTCTTTCTTATTCAAGTGCAAATTCTCTTTAAATGAGATGAAATTAAAAAGAAGATCCTGTGTTAAAATACTAATCGATTCAATTATGCATCATCATCCCTCTAAGAGCTTTACAATTAACACAATTAAGAAAAACAAAATGATACATTGAATTAAGAAGAACTTGACTGAATACAAGACATTAGGAGTCTAATCTCCACTGGATCTACAGGAGATGAGCATACATACATTTCTTTTATATTTGCATCTCACCTATGAAAAGATTTTAAATTTATAAATAGAAAACAAACCAAGGTTTAATTTTGAAAGTTCAGCCACATTCTTTATGTTTCATTCAATTTTGGAGTTTATTTTTATTTATTATTAGAATTCTCTGGTATTCAAGTACATTCAACAAAAGTAGGCCAGTGAAAGCTGGTTTCCCATGGATCTTTTTTTTGAGGCTGACAAGCATTCTTCTAATGTCTTAACAAAACAGAAAAAAAAAAAACAGAAGAGGAAAACTAGCTAAAAAGCAAATTGCTGTTAGTAGGTGAGGTGCCTATGTAAACAGTTTGAGACACAAACTAGCCAACAGATACAAAACACCTTCTAAAAGTTAAGTGATTGTTCTTAACACTCCTTCTGCTTTATCTCAATTCTCCATCAAGAAGCAATAATTTACCATCTTTTTCAAGCAGGAAGAAGAAAAGCTTTGTGCCAGGCATTCCTGGACACTGGAAAGACACAGGGCAAGATCTATCTCAAAACATCAAGTGTTTCTGGAAGGAAGACCTAGGATTTCAGTCTGTTATACAAGAGCTCTCCAAATTACCTAACACTTTAAAGCTTCTGTTCCAGGGCTTGTTCAAATATTTAAGAGCCATTTGACAAGTTTGTTTACAAGCAGACTAAGGACTTGCCTAAGGGGTAAAGTGACTAACAAAATAGAGGTGTAACTATTGCACAAAACCGCATCTGCCAAATCCAAAGATGATGATAACTTGCTGTGGTATTTTCTAATTGCTTAGAATCACAGATGATGCAGAACTATTTCGCTAACTCCTGTAGAGGTTTATATGGACTCAGACAACAGAAGCAGAGACCACTCCATTCTTACTCGTCTGCTTGTAAGCCAGCATTAGTGAACGTTAACACTGTCACAGCAATAGCAAAGAAATTATACAGTATATAAATACAGTATTAATTATTTTACTTAAAATTAAGTTTTGCCTATTGGCAATTCCCTGAAAGTAAATGCTACTGGAAAGTCTAATCTTTATCCACCACGGCTGACAGCAGCAGTCCACTGCCTGCACCAGTCTGTCTCCTCAAATCCTGATGTGGATTTCCTCTGTAAGGAGGAAATATTTCTGAAACGAATCAAGTCTCTGGACTCTGCCTGGTCAGAAGAGTCCAGGTGACAGACTCAAGAAACCTACATCCACTGCAAATCACACTATCAAACAGCCAACTGTAAAAACTTTTGATAATTATTGGATTATGTAAAATTTAACAATGCAACAGAGAAAAAAATATCACCAACCTATTGCAAGTTTAGATATGTAGGTGTGAAAGCAGATCTTAAGAAAAAAAGTACTGATGAGTATACTACAAAAATATCCCAGTAATACTCTGACTGGTTAAATTCCATTTTCAAGTTAATAAATATCTGTCACCAAACCATTCTAAAAAGTGATCCATCTTTTCAGGTGTGCACCCATCATTTGAGATTTGTGCACTGAAAGTTTCAAAAAATAAAAGCAGAATGCCATTCAACATGCAAAATTGTAACTGCTATTTATCCTAAATTATTCCATAGCTTGTCATGCTCTGGTCATGTATTCCAAGTTACATGCAAGATATTAACGTTAACTCATGTTTACTGCTTTCACTTGTCTTGACAGGGTTTATTTTTCTTGTGTGTCAACATTATGTGACCTAAAGCATGAAGGTCCAGAAGCAAAGCACATTGAGTCAAAAACATTAGGAATAGAGGAGTAAAAAACCCTTTTGTATTCTAAATGGCCCCAAGCACACCAATACCAACAAGTGACAGAAGAACAGAAGAAATGTCATTCAAGCACCATTGATGGAAGACATACATTAAGGATTTGTATATGTGATGAAACAACATTTTCTGTAAGTAAATAAGTCAAGCAATAACACTTTAGTAAGGGTGAAATGGCTTTAATATTATTATGTGCAAACACAAAATATCCTGTTGCTTCTTTCCATTCTTTTGGGGTTTCTTTCTTTAGCTATATCACAACTTACATACTTACATGTGAAAAAAGAGATATTTTATGTGGACTAAAACCTGCTAGAAACCAAGCAAAAACTAAGATGAAGCTGCAGTGTATCTCCAATTAAACTATTTCCTAGCTCATCTCATATTTGTGTGTCAGAGTACCAAAACATGAATTTAAACAAAGCAACTAAATCAAATAAATAAAAGTTGAACAAATTTAACAAAAAAGAATAAAAACCTGTGGTATGGTGGATGGGATGACAGTGGTCTCGGCAGGGACTGATGGGACAGGGATCACAGGGACAATGGGAGGAGAGGAAGGAACAGCTTCTGTGGGCTAAAAAATTACCAACAAAATGTCAAAAATAAGGAAAACTAGAAAAAACAGGTTACAACAAACAAGATTCAAATTTAGCAGCTTAAAAAAAAAAATAAATTCTGAACCAGCATATGGCTTTGGAGACTATAAGCACAAGTGAAGACAACCCACCACCTCTACCCATGGTGCCTACAGCAGCGCATCCCCAGTAACACGCTCCTGTCAGAGAACCCAGAGCAGTAAGACGCATCCACGTTGCTTGTCCATAAGCAGGTTCCTCACTTCACAGTACAGGTCTAGTGGGCTTTGGGGTCCAAGAGAAAACCTGTTCGTATCAATGGACAGACTCAGGCTTTCTGCGGGCTGGTTTCACAACAGAGGCCTCTCACCATCATAGAACAGTGTGCAAAAGCAGGGAAACAGAAAGTTGATAGTGCTGTACAAAGTTAATATTCTTTTTTGATAAAGAGGAAAACCTTTTCGTCAACTGGGTGGAAGATGCTAAACCAGATTCCACCTGCCTCTTACAGATCTTCATACAGGTTTCCCACACATCTTCAAAATAGCAGAATTTTGGTTTTGGGAATTTTCATAAAAAGAATAACCAGGAAAGCTACTGTCACTTAAACTGCAAAGGAACAAGATTACAAATAGCAAAACATTGACTCAAATCACTTTGAGATGTTAACATACTGGTTGTCAACAAGCTGTCAGCAACATAAACTACTGGCAGCCATCATCAAAATCACAAGCTGAACAGATCAAAGCTCTTGCAACTCACTTGTTCCAAGACATTCTTGTAATCTTTAAATATAACAAAGCATAATGACAAAATACTAAATCCTGAACATGAACCGAAAAGCCAGAACATAAAAGCAGTAAACATATTTTTAAAGCTTGAGATATATTAAAACAGTGACATACACCCATAGCATACAGCAAACTAAAGAGTAAAAGCAAGTATTAAAGAAACCTGGAACAGCCAAGAGTAGCAACCCTTATTAAATGTATATATGGTATTTCTAAAGACTTTTTTCAGCTCACAGTCAGTCTACCCAAAGTGAACAGCTGGTAAAAAATGTCACAGTTACTGAAAGATTTAAGAACAAGATACATTGATATATTGAGAGATTAGTAATGATGTCATTTAGATATCAGTACATGTGCGGGTAACAGCACAATCTTTTAAGTGTTAAAAACCGGGGTGGGGAGAATCTAAATTGGTCTAGAAAACAGTTATATTCATTTTGCAAAGGATGCATGAAATGCAACAGACCTCCAGTTACTGAAAGAATGATGCAACCTTTAGAGAACAGATTAAATTTAATAACTTGGGTGATCACTCAAGCCCTGCGCTTGCAAGAAATAAGCCACCCCTTCAAGTCTGCTTTGTTCTGAAGTAAGCAGCTTCCCAAGTATGCACACAGTAAAAAAAAATCCTGTTAACTACAATTTCAGATACACACATATTACATATCAAAACATAAGACAATACAACATTAAGGCTGACAAGCTGACAGTCAGCAGGTCAGAAGAGTTCCAGCTTTACACTCATAATTCCTGCAATAAGAGTAGGCTAAAAACAAATCAGAGTTTTTCTTAGATACTGACCACACTCCCCCTGCCCTTTGACTTAACAAAAGAACTGACAGTCTTCATTTCCTCATGGGCCAAACAATCTGCATCCCTCTCTACACTAAACACAGCTTTACCTTCCTGCTTCTTTTTCTCAATTCTTGCCTTCCTTCTCATTCCCAAACACTTCAAGAACTCTTCCAACCAGTTCCAACTTTTATCTTTATTTCAAAACTGACATTGTTCGAAGTCCTTTAATTCTTTCAGGTTCCATTCTAAGAAGCCATCACTACTGCCACTGTAAACTATCAGCACAAAGAGAAAATAATGTCCACTAGCTCTTATAAACCACTGTCTGACTCCAAGCACCCTGGCAGCATTCCTGTTGAGTCTCCTCCACCATAACATGGGCCAAGAAAAGAGGTGACAACACTGGCAACCACTTTCAAGGATGTGCAAATCCAAGTGAAGGTAAGACTGTCTTCACATAAACACTGTACGGAACACAGTTAGGTGGGCACTACGGCTACCACAGGGAAGAACAATGCAAGAAATTAAAAAATTCCTAACCGTCAGAGCAGGAAGACCTGGAACATTGCTATAATAGAAGATAGCTGATTTTATTTTAGTATGGCCCAATCGGTCTGAAAATTATTATATGATACAGGTATCTGTGAGAGCAGCTGAACTGGCTCCAATAGCTCAGAGTATCGCCTTTGATGCTCTGCTTCCCAGGAATTTTCAAGAACCATTTGTAATTTTTTAGGAATCCTGCAAATTAGTACACTGAAGTTTTCTGATGAACAAGAACTTTTCCTCAAAATAACTTTAAATAAATATGTCTCCAACTACAACCTTTAGTAATTCAGGTTTAAATGGACACAAACTTATAAACTACAAAGACAGTGACAAGCCAATTAAAAACCTTGTTTTGAACCTATACAAAGTCAAGCACACAAGTCTGATAGACTATTTATAAATAGGAATAAATAGGAATGCATGACTTGAACAATAATTCACTTTTAACAGTCAGTCAGCCTAAATAACTATGCTTAACACCTACAATGGAAAGCCATTCTGTTACAATGGCACAACAAATCTCAAGTAATTATTTTTTCAAGTATAAGGATAAACTTCCTAATATTTCTAAACAAAACAACAACAACAACAAAAAAAAAATCATTTAAGTGGTAAATTTTAAAATAGCTAAGACAACAATACTTTTAGGTGATCAGTTAAAAAGAATGCCTCCAAATCTAACACGTTGCGAAAACGAAGAACAGACCTGTTTTCTCATGTTTAACCAACACACAACTCCTGTGAGGAAACACCAACTAATCTGAAATTATCCAAGCACCACACATCCCCCGAAGCAGATCAACTGAACTGCCACGTTCCATGATGCTGCTGTTCGCCACATTCTAAAAGACATATTTTGGAGGACAAAAATCAAGCAAACCAGACTTTCCTCACCTTCAAGAAATCACTATAAAAACCTACACTGTGTACAGTGCAACAATCTTAACTGGAAAACACTGAACAGAAGTATTCCTTTGTCAGCCCGTCTTTAATTACTACTACTTTGATTTTAAGCAATAAAATGCAAAAAAAATATTAAGTAACATTAAGTTTCTAGAAATGGCAGGGATAAAGCTACAGAGAGAAACGGTTACTCACAGCCTACAGTCTGCAGTAAACCCGCACATTTCTGAATACCTAGTGCAATACATACCTTCTCTACAGAACAATTAGAACACGAGCCATCAGACACCCAACCACTAGCAGCAGCTTTTACTTTAGCTGTGCTTTTTGTAGGACTCTTTTTCACACTGTCACGTAGGTTTATAAATTTTCCTCTGTGTTTGGAAGACACGGGCAACGTGGCTGAACTAAAAGCTGTATGAACGCTCAGTGCCCGCTGCTGATGCCAGGACGGCTGCTTTGGCTGCATATGAAGATTTTGATGTATTTCCATTCTCGGGCTCCTTGGTAAATCAGTGAGCTTGACCGTTCCCATTTCACCATCATCTGTGGCACCACAGTAGTACTTGTAGTCGTGACAGTGAGACATGAAACTAGCAACACAAACAGTCCTTTTTGCCAAAAAAAATTTGAGGGAAAGTAAACAAGAATATTGCTTCCTAAGAAAATTGAAAATATGATTGTTTTCTAGATCATGGTCACAGAAAGAAACAAAATGCTGTTTTGTCTATTACTGCATGTTGTGTACTCTCTCACTCTATTTAAAGAGCATCATTGAACCACCACACGACAGTCAATTTGCTGGGCATAAATAATCAATGCAATGCACAAATTATTGAATAGATGGCAAAAATAATCTGACTTTATTAAAAAGAAGCTATGAAAGGTTATTTTCTTTCTCCCATAAGCTCCTACTATCCCTAAACTTTGTTTTATTTTACCACTTCAAAACTTCTCCGAGGTTTAAATCTAGAAAATTTATAATACACCAAATCCTCTACTTTTCTGAACAATTCATAAGGGGGCTGAAAACAAATGAATTTAAAGAGGTCTAGGACTAAAAGTATATGAATTGTGTACAGACAGATATATTGTGCAGGATTTCAACATTAAATTTCCATCTAAGAAAACAAATTTGTTCAAAGATTGCCTTTAATAACCTTAAGAGTTGCATTTCCGTAAAATACAGCAGCACTGTGAGACCACAATTTTAAGGTGCTTACTATTGAAATTAAAAGAAAAAATAATAAAAATAAAGACCTTTAAATGAACCTGAGTTCTTTATTATCTTATTCATTCAGCTTTTAATGTCACAAATGCATGATTTTTATATTACATTTTTACCCCAACAGTCAACACATAAAAGTCCTAAAACAACTCCTGTGCCCCTCCAGGTAAATAGACACCTCTATTGCTGGTCTCACAGAAGGACAAAGTAGGCTCAAGTCTTTTTGTCAGCGGACACACAACCAACATTTGCAGAGCCCTGGACCAGCCACAGCACACACCATCTGCTGCCTGCCCCACAGGCCTGTTCTAGGAATATGCTGCGAATCTGAATATCTGGCCCTGGGTACGATAAGAACGAAGGACACCAGTCCATAGGAAACAAAGCTTGGTTAGGTCAGATGGTCTGTATTTGGATAAAATGGAGTGATTTCATCAGTTCATTGCATTAAAACATGGCTATTCTCCCTCCCATTGAACATTTTGCTACAGCAGATCTGAATATTTAATTAACATGAGTCAGCATAATTTTTACACACAGAATAAAACCCTAGAAATACATTTCCACTTATTTATAGCATGGATATTAAGAGATAAATAGGAACTGACAGATGCTCCTCTAATCACCAAGAGCTGCCATGTCTCATCTACCTAGAATGGATGTAATCAAGAGCTGCATAACATATCATTAATGTAATATTTATAATGCAGAGACAGAAAGGTTTCTGGCCAGTGACAGGAAGCTGGAAATGTGCTGGTCAGAAACATTCACAGACTTGTGCATGTGTGTGGTAGGTACATCTTCTGCCTTGGAAGAATGAGGGAGCTGGAGGACTGTGCTGCACTAATACACGTGGGTAGAAGCACCTGGGTTGCTCTGCTCTGCACAACTCTAGAATCTCTACAGTTTGTTATCGAAGGGAGAGGAGAGAGGAAGATAAGCACAGAACCACATTGTGAATGTCCATACAATTAGACAGTACAAAACCAACTCATCGCAACTTCTCCTTCAAGAAATTTCCACAGACACATTAATACTGAGCAACTCTGAGGCACATCCCCCAGCCTGCAGGATTATATGGACGGAGGCTGGTCTTGTGTGGAAGCCTCTGGTTCAGCATCATTTTTGGCAACAGTGTACCAAATGGCTGCTTTTGCAGACCACATACATTTGTTTTTTTTCCAGAGACTTTAATCAAAACTGCCTGAGGTTTAGCAGGCTGCAGTCATACCACACACTTTACCCATGAATGAGTACTCACTATTTTCTACCCAGCATGACACTGTCTAATTACCAACATGTACAAGGGAGGAAGCTTTTCCTTTCTGCACATAATAAATTCCACAATACGTAAACGAGATTCAAAAAGAACAACTTATTCCTGGAGGTATCAACTTTGTTGAAAACACATAGACCAAGTAGCCTCTTGATTAAAAAGAGAAATCAGCCTTGAAGCACACCAAGTAACAAAATCAGGGCAAGGGAAAGAGATGCTGGATACCACATTCTTGGAAACCCAGTTGTCTGGCTTCCCACATTTTCCTCCACACAAGAAAGAGGAAAACATAAAGCAAAAGATGACACAAAGGAATCCTTGTCCCTCCAGTGAGCTTTCAGATGTGCTGACTTCAATAGCACAAGAATGAAGATGATATATAGCAGGTAACTGGTAACAACGTAAGTTTGTTTTCTGGAAATCCTTGTGCCTTTGGTCTCTGAGACGGTATCAGTAAGATATCAATAATTAAAACAAAACCCTGAAGGTACTTGTAGATTTCCAAGAGCAATAGTCCAAGCATCAAAACACAGCCAAGGAAGAGGGGTACAGATAGAACACCTAACTCAGCCAGGGCTGCACGCTGTGCCAGGGCAATCTCCAGAGAAGAAGCTTCAAGTACATTGGAATTCAGTGGTACGCAAGTGTAGAAAGTGAACATAGCACCTTGGACAAAAAACATGGGAAGAGGAGGAAAGCAATGTACAATCAAAGCGTAGTAAGGCTTATCTGTAACAATCATGGTTTAAACAAAATGAAAACAGACAAGAAAAAAAACCAACGAGGGATAAAGAATAGAGAGAAGGCAAGTAGAATGATATTGAAAGAGATTAATCAGACATTTGAGAGTCAGGAGGATCATTTTGCTGAAGTACATTCACACTTGTGAGGTAAGGCAGAGCCTGCCTTGCAGTCGTACTGATAGAAAAAGATCTGGCAAAGCAGAGGGGACACATTTGCATAATTCAAAGCAAGAAAAAGCCATTCTGCATCTAAAGCTGCACAGGTTTTGCAAATCATCTTTTGACTGCAGAAAGCCTGAACTCCCAAGTGTTCTCTGCAGACTGTATTAATTACTAGCATCAACTGCTCCACCCTAATATCAAGTGCTAAGTGATTTTTCATAACCAGAGGGGTTCAGGATCAGGTTGTGCTTTCATATTACACAAACTCTGAACAATTTGTTGCTAACACAAAGCTGAATCATCAAAATTTCATTCTTTTAAATTACTACGTTGAACGCACAGTGCGTACTTCCTGCAGCAATCTGTTAAAGTACCAGGAATATTTTTACAAGTAGCGTTTCTTCAAGAATCATTTTCTTCCCCATTCTGTAACATGCAGTCAATAGTGGATAACAACAATGCCCATGGAAAGGGAAAATAGCACTAATATTTGACCAACATTGTCTACTTTTTTAAAATTTCAATAACCAATTTTAATTACTTCAAAAAGGAATTCTGACAGCTGGGAGAATCATCCCAAAATAATTGTACGCTTCACCCCTTCCATTGCCTTCAAGTAGATAACACAAAATCAGCAGCTTCTGTTACTATGATCTGACTGATGAAAACAGGCCAATATTCATTACCTCTTTTTGAAAGTAGGAAAGAATTGTTCAAAGTGAACAAAATGTTAAAAGTGGTAGGAAGAAACAATATTGATTCAATAAAGAATGACAAAGCTGAAGACAAATAGCATATTTTCTTCCTAGGGATATATAATTTAAGGTCTGGCAGTGTAGTTCTCTATATTTTCTCTGAACTACATCCTAAAACACCACAGGACGTTTCAGTAGTAAGGGCTGCTATTTTAAGAATTCTGCATCCGTCTTCCTCAAAATCACAAGTCAATACTCATCTAAACATACCTTCAGGAATTTATAGGCTGTTTGGTGGGGTCTAATGGTGGTAAAAATAAAGCACAACTACCATCCATCTTCAGTCACAGTCCGTATTAGCTGTATGCTGCCCAGAGCATCTCAGTCTGAATAGGCAGCTAGCACTAACATTGACGCACTCTCTGCCATGTTCCTCCCTACATCAGTGTCATCCCACGGCCTGGGCAGGTCCTTTGTACCACAGTCAGCCACTTCAGCTGTTAAGCAATACATTTATGACATGCATATTTTTTCCTGAGCTTATTTCTCCAAGACTTTAAAAAAAGCGTAGCATCAAGAGGACCTGGAAATAAAACATACCCCAAGTGTTCCCTACTGCCAAAACAGTTTCACAGAAATCAAATCCAAAATTATTCAGTTTCATAAGAGCAGAAAAAAAAAAAGTGTAGCATTGTTTGAACATATGCAATCATCCACGTATTGACTTGAAACTGCAGTGTTCATACCTCACACAACAGCACACAACCCAATCAGACCTGCTAACATGCTGCACGTATCTGAATTTTGAGAACTGCAAAGACACAAGACTCAGTCCTACCCAGGCAGGAGTACTACCATCATTGATAAGGTAGTCTAGAGGGTAAAAAATGACTAATACAGAGGGTGGGAAGCAGAAGTACCAAAAAGAGTGCCATTAATACAAGTATGACTCAGTATTTTCCCTCTCTATAGATTTGTTGCTTCATATAAGAAAGGTCCTCTCTCATCAACAGACTATTACTTTGCTTTAAAAATATTCTTTTCACCTGATGAACTCAAACTCACCTGTCCAACCTGCTCAGCGTGTTAGTTCAGTACCTCTCCAAGTGCTTATGTGAACACTGTATCTATTTCATACACAGTGGCTAAAACACAAATTATTTAAAGCACGAGAACTTTTTCGGCTTTCTAACCACTCATGTTTATAACTTTGTGCACATCCCAGGGGTGGGGTTGTTGTTCAGATTTGACTATCCAAGTCAGCATCCTCCATATTGTTTTCAACAATAAATTGATTTACCACAAACAAAACCTTGAAAAAGACTAGCTAGGGTAAATTGTCAGCTTAATTATGATGGCCTCAACCCATGGGTGGTTACCATTAAGCTCGTCTAGCATTCCACACTGATGTAAGGATGAAGAACTTAGGACTTCAGATTTGGGTTTCTGACACTCCCCTACTTCAAGGGTTCTCCCTGCTCCCTACCAGGGTGGAGCAAAGATGGATCCCATGGTCTCCTAAGAAAGAAGGAATAAAAATACCTAGAACTCCACCTGGATGCTGTCCAGGTCCCTCCAAGGAGAGTTTGGACAGAAAGCACAGAAATGAAGAAGCAGAGCCTGAAGCCTGTCAGGCTGTCTCTACATGAAGATGGGTAGGTCAGTAAATGATGGCTTTACTGAAAGATCTTGAGGATAGACAAAGAATCTTGGAGCTGTATCATCAGTTCAGGTAAGTAATGTAACAAAGATGAAAGTTTTTCTGGATCCCAGAAATTAGACGTTATGACTAGTCTGAAGGCCTGTGACTTCAGATCTCGCCTCTTTCTGAGTAAACCAGGGCTTTTGAAAATATGGCTATGAAAGCACTCCGGTTTAAAGACACAGAGCTAGCATGCTAGACATGACTAAACTGTAGGGGTTATCTGGTGGTTTGTTTTGTTGTGTTGTGTTGTTTGTTTTTTTTTAATTCAGTCAACAAATTGATTCTCTAACCTAGTTTCTTCCTCAAACCCTGTAGCATTTTACAATGAACTCACATGAACTTAAAACTCTGAACTTAAAACATAAATAAATAGCTTTAAGAAGGAAAAGCAGTGACAGCAGAATATCAGTAAAATCACAGATGGTGACAATGATCTGAACTGATTTAGAGACAAATAAGCAATTTATTTACTGGCAATTCTTTATTGCCATCTTCATCTACAAAAACAATCCAGTGAGGAACAATTTGCACCATGATTACCCAAGCAGAAGTAAAGCAGAAAAGGCAGTGACAGAAAGACTCTTAACTTACTGAGACCTAGTAAGCAATTTTTAGTGAAGGAGAAAAAAAAAAAAAAAGAATACTTTAACAATAAGCAGTAATACAGACTACAGATAAGACAGACTGTCCAGCAGTTTGTGGGATGAAGTTCTGCTGTGTAGCAACAGTAAAGCTTCGTGTATGAGATGAATGGACACCCAACAAAGCAGAAATGAGGAATCTGGAACTACAAACTGTGCCCAGGGCTCTCACACAGCACCCAGTGGTCAATTGATGAGTAACTTTCAGGTGCTAAGAACCTCATACAAATATGAACAATAACCTCAAAAACAATTCTCTCCCCTCTGTTGGGATCTAAAACTGGACCCTTATAGACTTGACTTAACATCACAGATAATGTTGCATACAAAGGAGACCACTGCTGTCCGCTTCTTATCTCTGGCATTCAGAAAGGTGTCCTTACCTCAAACTAATTGTCCTGCCAAATTTCTCTGGGCTTGCTTAAATGAATTTCAGCCATATTCCAAATCCATGATAGACAAAATGTACACAATGTTAATATCAGTTTTAATAGGAGTAACTTGTGACTTTGTTTTTTCAAAGACTAAACGAATGTCTAACTCTGAACCTAAGCAGCAGGCTAGTCATCTATATTCCAAGCCACCTAGTACTCTAAACTCAAAACAGAATTACAAGGCTCCTCATTTAGGTTCATAAGTGCCACTGAGAATGAATTTATTGCATTTAATTTGCAACTTAAAGGAAGCCTGGAAAGCTTCATTTAAATAACATCAGTGTTAAGAATAGTAGCTTTCATTATAATGCTAAAGAGGAGTCCACAAAAAAGCCCAAGCAGGGTTTCAGCATCAGAAAGAGACCAGGGAAAGAGAAAATGTGTTCTAAGACTTCATTATAGAAAATTAATGGCAGCTCGAGGGTGTCAATATTTTAGTTTTCGAAATTCACAGCAGAAAGAGTGTGCTGAGGTATGAAAGTGAGATGTGATAGACTTTGTTCACTCCTGAGAATGCTATTAAATCAAAATAAGAGTTGGTCACTGTTTACATGCTTTCATAGATAGTACACTTTGTATAAGCTCTCAAAACACAGCATTTTCAATCAATCCTAAATTATTCAGGGCATAATTAAATCTTCCTCATGGTTATTTTTTAATTTATAATTCAAATACAAGTATGGCCCATATCTGTGCAGCTATGATAGTAGGACCTGATCTCTCAAACACTGAATGTGTCAGTTAACTTGTCAAAATTTTCCCACTGCTCTGCTCCAAAACTTTTTTGGTTGGGTGTTTTTTGTTTGTTTTTGAGTCAATCCACAAGAAACATTATTGATAGAACATGAAAGCGGTGCATGTTAACCTCATCTTACCTAAAGCACAATCTGTTTTCCTTTAGCGTAAGAAATAGTCAGAATCACTCACTTATATCAGCTCACTACCCTTAAAGTACTTAAGGGGTAATGAAGTGATCTGCAGGAAGTCAGTGAATCCAAGCTAGGGCTTTCCATTTTAAGACAAGCATTTCTTATTTTGTTGACAATTATATTATTCTGTGAACAATTTATTATCTGTCCAGAAATCTCTTTATAAAAATAAACAGATTTATCCTACCACACTGGGCATGAGTAGAAAGGCATTTGCCTCACAAAAATGAACAGCAAACAGAAAACCACACAAGAAAAGCCATCTATAGCAACACATGAATGAAAATCCATTAGCTTTTTCAGCACATAAATGTCAGAATATTTTGGAAAATTAATGACTTGATTTACACATAAAGTGGCTTTATACTAAAGGCACTCCTTACTTCATCTACAAAAGGCTTCACACACATGAGCGGCATTAGCATTTTATCTTTCTTTACACGTGCTGAATTCTTCCCAAACATACACTATTACTTTCACTACAGCTCTGATAGCTTTATATTGCTACCCAGATGCTTTGCCTTTTCATTGCTCACAGCTAAGGCTAAAATCTTTACCATGCAATTACTAGATAGGTGCCTCATCTGATTTTATTCATTCTTACACCATGAAAGCACTGGAAGCTCCGCAGACTCGCTTCCATGACAACATGTAGTTATAATACAATCTCAAAATAAGTACCCTTACACAACACATCCAAGCTCTACAATGACTCATAGGAGCCCTGCAACGTTTCAGCAAATTAGGCATCTTTTATGCATTGTCAAACACTGTTGTCAGCAAATTAAAATACTGTTAAGAGTTATAACTGGTTTAATGTCTAGAATTACTTGAGCAAACTTTCACATCACAAGTAAATAAGACGAATTTTTTTTTTCTTACCATGCTGTTTGCTAACAATTTCTAAAGATTCCAGTACTTTTCAGTATAACTCAGGAAAAAAATATAACCTTATGTAAGCTTGAAATGGAAAAACAAACATTTATGTATAATTTCAGTGTTGACTAAATGCAACACTGTTTTAAAAACGTTTACAGATAAACTGACTTATGGTCTGTAGCTACCCACAGGCATTTCATCTGGATTTGGGGTTGATTGCACCATAGAAACAAGCAGATTTGATCAATTTATTTTTACCAATGCCAAACACCCACAACTACAGTGCGTCCATACCTGACTAACACAGAGGCTGCTTCACCTCTCAAGTAGAGCAGGAAACTAGAGCCAGTCAACTCTAGGTTCCACACAAAACCAGCTTGTACATTTCATGAAATGAGGCCAAGTCAGCTATAACAAACTATAGTGGAGCTAACTAAGCCCTTACGTATCCAAAATGAGTATAGAAGTAATTTCAATAGCTCCCTGTGATTTCCATGATGATTCACCTGCTCAGGACAAAGACCCAGGAGTCAGAAGATGGAGGTTCAGCCCTGAAACCAGGTGGCAAACAGCCTCTGGACATTGACGCTGCAGTGACAACCACATGGCTCTGGAGAAGCCAGACCTGAAGTGCAAGATTTGCTATTCTGTACCAGTGCCAGGGAAAACTTGGGATCACATTAAGCCAGCATTTTGTGTTGGTATCACACTTACCAAGATGTATATCACAGCCACAGTTTGTGTGGCACATCCTTACCTCACTTACTCTGGATAACTATACTGACCTGAAAACGGTGGGTTATCAATAAATGCTACAAGAAGTAGCTTAAGTTTCTCAGAATGCTTTAAAATGCATGAAAAAATATAAACTTCTCTTGAGTTGTGACTTCAGTTCCATTAGGTTTTTTTGATCTTTTTTGATCTTTTTGATCTTGACAGGAGGCTAGTTTACACAGTCCTTTCTTCCAATTTCCATTTAGTTCAGATAACCAAAATGCCTAATGTACAATAAAATGTTTGAAGTCTTCAGGATACAAATATATGAAAACCTTCATTACAGAAAAATCTGTAGAAAGGCTTAACACAAGGGTTCTGACTTCGGAATTTACATTTCAGGAAAAGCAAAATGGGAGTCACTGGGTCCTCAAGATTACAAACCATTTAAAGAAAATTTCACAGTTTCATTTCAACACTCCACAACACAATTCTACAAGATATTCAAGCTCTTAAATAATGAGAAACTAATAGACACCAATAAAACCTCTGGATTTAAACGGTTTAATGGAAGAAAAGACAGGAGGTTATGGCCTGCATTTATTTACCTCCCTACCACAATTACTAAAAAAATGCTTTCTTCTTCTTACATCCTCAGAATGACAAGATACTGAGCTAAATGTACCTTTAGCCATACTTTTCTAATAGCGGTCAGGCCGTGGGTGAAGCTCTGGGTTTCAGGCCAGGTTTGACATGTGAGGTTCAAGTCTACACTTCTCAGGCATGTGCCCAAGCTGCTCCTCGCACAGACAGCACTCGCCTCATCCCCCACTGCTCCCGGGAAGAAATGAACTAAAACCAAACAGGGTCAACAATGGAACAGAAAAGACCAACTGACTCTTCAGTCCAAGAGAAGTTCCTTTCAAAAGAACTTCAGGTCTGCTTTCAACACTGTTTTGCATTAAAAATCTTTAAACAAAATGTACAACAGGTGCCATAACCCTGACTCTCCTCCCCTCATTAGGCTACAAACAAGCAGAAGCTGTTCTTCCACTGTTGAATCCTTGCCACTACAAGAAGGCTGGCCAAGTCCATGAAAATTCACAGATTCAGCATTAATAAACACACAAGTCATCTCCAGCTCTTGGAATCCCTAAACTGGAACAGGCAGAAAGCTCTGAAAGCCCTCAGAGGAAGTATCATACCTATGTGCCCTGGGGTTATATACTCTTCCCTAACCCTCCCTCTGGATGCTGCTAGAAGCAGAGCACCAGCTTAACACACATCCCAGTATTTTTCTTTTCCAGCAAGAAAAAAACATAAGTAGAAAATGGTATTTTACAGCATGTTCTACTTCATCCGATTGCGGTTGCTGAAGTTGAAGGGTAAGAACTTATAAAGCTTGAGTAGTGCAACTCAAGTGAAAATAAGCAGGTAGAGAAAATTTAACACTAAGAGTACAATAGAGGAGAGTGGACTAATGGATATGCAAAACCAAATTAATAAGTGGCAATGCTATAAATAGGTACCTACTTAATTGCTTTACATTTCAAGAACATGCTTAGCGACAACAGCAGGGAATTCACCTGTTACTTGTTTCCTTAATCATACTCTCCGAGACTATAAATCTAATCACTAGACCTTCCTGGATACTTTTTTGAGACTAATTCCTGCCACTCTGCTCATCTCATGACTGACCCCTCACTGGGGATGAATCTATCAGACGGCATTTTCTTAGAAGACTTGGAGTTCTCTGGGTCAGGTGATCACGATCACTGAGTGACACACAAAGGCCAGAAACTGAGATTTGATTCTCTGTGTTTAACTCATGCTATTGCGAAGCTTCATAACATCCTCCACTTTTTTCCTAGTGTAATTTATTCAGAAACATCAAATAACAAATGCACTACAGACACAGATAAATCATCCTGACACTTCATGTCCCTCTCCATTAAAAAAAAGCGCAGTCCACACAAACAGTACGAACTGCCATGCTGGATGAGAACAACAGTACAACTGATGAAGAATCTTACTAACAACAAAATCCAATAGATAAGCAAGTAGAAGTTAGACATATGCCCAGCAATTTTCCCAGAAAATTCTCTCAGAAGCTGTCAGGACAAGCAAACTATTTAACTCCGTTTTGAAATTACTCTCTTTTTAAACCTACTCTTCGCCACAGTGTTTTGTGGCAGTGACCTTCACAATTTTAGCAGAATTTTTACAGGAGAGTTGTGACAGATTTAGAATTATAGAACTATTAAATAATGTCTTCTATAAATTCATTTTTTATTTTACGAGTCTCTATGATAGTCTCCTTCAGAGGTATTTTGTTTATTTTTAAATTAACTGTCCCTACAGATAACTAGATTACTCCTCTTAACACTTTACTGTTTTCCTTTTTACTTATGCTACATCCTAAGACAAAGGAAATGGAACCCCCCACAAAATTGAAAATACAGATAACACAAGAAATTTACTGACCATCGTGTTCTGTGATATTCTTTAGTAATACCTGACATCTTATTTACCCTTTTCACCCCTGCAGAGTACTAAGGTGGCGTTTTCAGAGAACTATCAATGACAACTCTTTGTAGTAATTTGAAACTTGAATCATTTCCTACTTCCAAAAAATGACAATGTCTTTCTGGAATAGAAATACTTCTTTTGTCACCTATCACTATATGCACACCTGCAGGATTCTCCTTCTAACTCTGTTCCTCATTCATTACTGTACAATGAATGTCACCAGGCTAATTTTGTGCCCATTTGCTTTTGTATGCTATTCTCTGCAGCTAGTTTAGTTAACCTGAAAATAACAATAATTTTTAAAAAATTAAAATCAATCCCATACCTCCACCTCACAACTTATTCCCACCCCTCAGCACCCCCGCCCCGATCATTCATGAATGCGACCTTCTGGGAATCCAGTCCCAGTTGAAGAGAGCTGTTTTAATCAATTGAAAATCTACAAAACATCCTTCCCTTTTATCTCATGGCACCATTAATTTTAACAGCCTTTGATACAAGAACCATTATTTTCAAAGACTTCTGTAATTATAATGACTTCCTTATGACCACAGGTACCCATGTAGATTTTTTATCTACTTGTTCTCTGTTTTCAAAGAAGTCTGGAGGATCTGCAAGTCCTTATTTTCCCTTTAAAAGACAGGCTGACTTCTCGTCAAAGTATCTGTTTATCCATCTATGTGTTAATTTTTTTTAATAATGAATAATTTCTCAAACTTCGTACAACAAGGAGATCAGACCCGATCAGCTATAGTCTCACAGAGTACAGCTTAGCTTCTTTCAGAAAGGGCATCATATTTGACTTTTTTTAAATTTTTATTCTAGGAAAACCCAGACAGTTTAAACAAAAAGGTCACACAACATAACAGACAGATCAGTCATATTAAACACAAGTTTCTTAAGAAATCCTGAATAAATGTCATCTCCTATTGATCACCTGTGCCTCTTACTACATTAATTTAAAAACTCCTGTCTATTGGCACCTGAACCTTATTATTTTTAATACAGTAAAATGAGTCATAGGAACTACTCCAAGCTCAAATCTGGGACAGCCCCAGCTGTTTGGGTTTTTTTGTTTAGAGATAGGCATCTGCTCTGGCATTCCACACTTATATAGGAATGAATTCTTAGGGCTGCAGTATCACTGTCTTGATGAATAGTATTTCACAGTCAATTTGAATACCACTTGCTTTAGCATCCAAGTACTCAAGTGCTACTCTGCATTGAGGTTTAACGTGCTCAAGTTCCAAAAAGCAGTACACAGAATGTTCCCCCACGGTGTTCACCTTTTAAAAATGGTAACAATGATAGAGTTAAAATACAAATTAAATGCAGTAGTAAAGAGATGTAATAAAAGAGTTCTTAAAAACGTAAACTGTTTTCCAGCAGTTTAAAGCTTCCAAATAGCAGTTTAAAGTCATTATATTACAAGTTGAATCAGGGATTCTGTGATGTATTTTGACATTTTCAGCTACAAACTATTTGTCATTAAGCTTTTTACATAGGAAATACTAATTTATCACCCTGGTTTGGAAATTACATCATGTCCCACTAAGCTTTTCAAATGCTTATTATAATAATATCTTCTTCAAAACTAAGTTTTCTATCTAAATTTGTCTAGTTTAAGTTCTTGGCATACAGATGCCTTTTTCTACTAAACAAACTTTCTGATTTACGAAATCTATCTCTATATATTTATAGCCTGTGACCAAATCATCTCCTGACTTTCTTTGGGTGTACTAAGCAGACGTTCCCAAGTTTCTTGTTTTAAAGCAGGTCTTCCTGAACACAATCGACAGTTATAGTCCATTTCCTGAACATCCCCAATTTATTAGGATCCCTTTTCATGCCAGAATTTTGGACTGGAAGTTATACACACTACAGAAAGAATCCAGAGTTCTCTCTTCTCCAAAGGGAAAGCTGACTCCCTTCTCTCCTGCTACATCACACAGTGTAGTGCAATACAGTTAGTTATCTAAGAAAAACAACTACAATTTACTTACTAGATTAAATTTCCTTTGAAGTTGAACTGTACATCAAATCTGCTTCCTATTCTGTTATGAAAACCAAATGCTGTTACCTGGGAGGCACATAATACAGGTTGCTCAATTAACTTCAGGCATCAGTCTTAGAGAAACATCTTAAAATAAGCAAATATAAGCACTACGAGGCAGCACTATGAAGAGAATAGAGGAGGAGAGGCTAGAACACTCATCCAAAACATTCCCACGGTACAGCAGTTTCCAGTAAATACTACACAATGCAGTCAGAAGAAACTGAAAATTCTGAAGAAATACCCTGTACTATACCTGCATCCCATAAAATATCTGAAGTCATATTAGAAGACTGACAGAACTACATAGATACTAGTCTCCAAAAACAATAATGCTAACTTAGACACAAATGAAGACCCTTTAAAAAAAAAGAATACTCTCAACATGACTACAATACAAGGATGTGAATGAAATGAAAAAGCCCTTCTGTTCTACCAGAATCAAAGCATTCCACTATTGCATCCTGATCCTTTCCTCTTTTCTGTGAAAACTATGGATATGTCGATCTGTTTTTATTAAAATCATTGCTTGGATCATTTCACATCAGAGACTGTTGCAAAGGACTAGAATATGCATCGGAAACAGTTTAATGGAGCAAAAGACTGAAAATTCATAAATGCCAAGATCAGCTTACAAGAGAGACAAAATGAGTCATAAATGTCTGTAATCTGTCTGGAGAACACATCAGCTCAACTAAATCCTAATGAGCAGCTAAACACAAAAAGAAAAAAGCCTTAGAAGAGCAGCAAATGCAGAGGAGAGCCAAGCTGGGGAGGAAGACTGGTACATTAGAGAAGTGGGTTACAGGCAGTGAGATGAAATTCAATACCAAGTCACATGGAATAGCAATAAACAGCAGAGCTGCTCTGAAGACCAAACTGGAAAAAAAAAACCCAGCAGTACTCTGGTTGGTGGCAAAGATTTTTTTTAAATTCTAAGAGATAGACAGACACAGAATGGAGCCCTTGCTGTCCTTCAGAGTGTTTTCCCAACATTGAGCCTTGTGTATGTGCGTGTGCACAAAACCCTGGTATGTGGAAGAGATCATTAACTTTTCCAAAAAGCAAGTGATAGAACTGCACAAGTTTTGGGATCCCTTACAGGCTTTTTAAGGGATAAAATCACCATATGGACACGATACATGTGAGGACCTTAAAAAAAAAAAATAAAAGCAAGAAAAAAACCCAGTGAAACATGTGTCTCCTGCCTCCCCACCTCCCCGAAGGAAAAGGTGTAATAGATCTTCCTAAACACAGGTCACTGTGGAACAGGTGGTTTCCACCCACCAGCAGATAAGGCTCAGCCACGTTGGTCAAGTGGAGATTAGAACATCACTTTAACAACATTAGCATCCTCTCTAGCAGCAGTGGTAGCGTTCGTAAAACAGGAATGAGGTACAGAGAATGTACCCAGCTCAGGAGAGTCAGGAAACACTATGAGCTTGCCTTGGAGTTCAAGCAGTTCCTGGAAAATCTCAGGCTAACAGCAAGATATGACCACTTGAAGTGGCCAGCGTTGATTCCCAAGTANATAACTAATAAACAAGGATGGGGCACTTCATTTTAATTGCATGAGATGCACCACAAGGCAAGGCAGATGTTTTCCAGACAATTTTGTCTTTTAAGGATCTGCCAAAGTAATACAAAAAAATGAACTGTGCTGGAAACGCTTCACAATATGCTTGTGCTTGAAGTTCAGCAACCAGTAGCATGTCAAACATGAGTCTGAATTCCCTCCCAGGAGGAGTAATGAAATACATCTTCTCTCAGACTGACATGTGCCTGTCATGGCAAAAGTTGCATGCACAGCCCAAACACATAGGATTAGCCAAAGAGAGTTCATCTCTTGCAAAGATATCTGCTATAAAAGGATCTACAGATACAGATTTTGGGCTAGATGATCTCAAAGTCCCTTCCCATCTAGACAATTCTATGAATTCTATACACACATCTGGCATCTTACAACAGCTCTAGAACATGTTTGCTTCCATGCACTGAAATTTTTGGAAGACTGAATCACTGTCAAGGCATAAGCAAAAAGTACTATGTATGTCTCAAAATGTATCAGTGGAATAAAGAAAATTGGTCTCAAGACCAATTGTTTATTATGCAACAATTAAAAAAAATCACACTGAAATCAGACAAGGATAGGGAAGGAATAGAGAAATACAAATTACTTATTGGGGACTACAAGTTTACTTAACACCAAGTAGTTTAGGAGCACTTCTCAGAATTCTAACAAAGATAAAATTATTCAAACATTCACACAAAACTGAGGAAAATGCTCTTCAGGAAAAAAAAAAAAAAGAACACAAACCAAAACAAAACAACAAACCAGCCAAGAAAGCTCAAGAGCCTGATTCATCGAAAATTTTAATAAGTAATTGTTATTCATAGAGACAAATACCAGTACCTCCTCTGTTTTGGAGTGCAGGGGGAAAGCACTGGTGCCAACAATGGTTCTAGAAAAGCAAACATACTCTTCTGAAAAGG
>VZTM01028945.1:25222-42780 GCA_013400555.1 Jacana jacana
AAGAATATAAAAAAGTCCCTTTTTTTTTTTTTTTTTTTTTCTTTTTTGCAGGAACAGTCCCAACCGATTACAAGGATTTCTCTCGCCTTCTTATTAGAGAAATCTTCAAGCATTCCCAAAATCATACCTAGAACTATGCAATCTTCACTTGAATGAAATTTGGGAAGGTATATTGGAAACAGAATTAAAGGAAGCATCCTTTCCCCAAGAATGGAAAGCAGCCACTGGAGTTCATCTGTTACAGAGCCCTTACATGATAAACAAAATGTCAGTGATGTGGTTATAACTAATAAACAAGGATGGGGCACTTCATTTTAATTGCATGAGATGCACCACAAGGCAAGGCAGATGTTTTCCAGACAATTTTGTCTTTTAAGGATCTGCCAAAGTAATACAAAAAAATGAACTGTGCTGGAAACGCTTCACAATATGCTTGTGCTTGAAGTTCAGCAACCAGTAGCATGTCAAACATGAGTCTGAATTCCCTCCCAGGAGGAGTAATGAAATACATCTTCTCTCAGACTGACATGTGCCTGTCATGGCAAAAGTTGCATGCACAGCCCAAACACATAGGATTAGCCAAAGAGAGTTCATCTCTTGCAAAGATATCTGCTATAAAAGGATCTACAGATACAGATTTTGGGCTAGATGATCTCAAAGTCCCTTCCCATCTAGACAATTCTATGAATTCTATACACACATCTGGCATCTTACAACAGCTCTAGAACATGTTTGCTTCCATGCACTGAAATTTTTGGAAGACTGAATCACTGTCAAGGCATAAGCAAAAAGTACTATGTATGTCTCAAAATGTATCAGTGGAATAAAGAAAATTGGTCTCAAGACCAATTGTTTATTATGCAACAATTAAAAAAAATCACACTGAAATCAGACAAGGATAGGGAAGGAATAGAGAAATACAAATTACTTATTGGGGACTACAAGTTTACTTAACACCAAGTAGTTTAGGAGCACTTCTCAGAATTCTAACAAAGATAAAATTATTCAAACATTCACACAAAACTGAGGAAAATGCTCTTCAGGAAAAAAAAAAAAAAGAACACAAACCAAAACAAAACAACAAACCAGCCAAGAAAGCTCAAGAGCCTGATTCATCGAAAATTTTAATAAGTAATTGTTATTCATAGAGACAAATACCAGTACCTCCTCTGTTTTGGAGCGCAGGGGGAAAGCACTGGTGCCAACAATGGTTCTAGAAAAGCAAACATACTCTTCTGAAAAGGTACTGCATAGCTAGTGTGCACATTAAGATTTCAGTTTATCTTGTTTAACAAGACTGCAGTTAAGCTCCTTGAGGTCCAGAAAGGCTTTGGACATGAAGTTTACTAAGACCCTGAGCTGAGTATAAAGTAAAAGTCTCTTAAAGTTGCACAACATGTGGTATCATGTCAGCCCTCAAACATGGATGCAGATTATCCTAAAAGACAAAGTCATGTTTTTTAAAAACATCTAAACCAGTTCTGTTGCATTAACATCTTCAAACTAAAAAGGGACACCCTGCACATCCTTAATCATGAGAGTGCTCTTGATGTTTTAGACCAAAATAGAGTAACAGGGAGACGATGGAGTTCACTTCAGATCAAGTGGCTGTCAGACATTCATTTACTTAATAATTGTATTAACTGAAACATATACAGCGTCTTTGGCAGGAAAACAGAAATGCGATACCACAGAAGCCATGCTAGAGCTGTTTAGTAAGCTGACAGCTGGTGAAAGACAGACTGGTCCGGATTTGACTTTGAAAACACTTTGTCAATCAATACAAGCCTCAACTGAGAGGGCAACAATCACAACATAAAATAAATTAACAAAGTTATGTAACAGACCTAAAGAATCCTACCTCTTTCACTGGTTTCCATACACTTGGTTTCATGAAGCAAGGCCCTTTTAGTCCACCCGAGTTATTAGCTGGAATTGAAGACAATGGACTAAGAGGGGATCCAGCGCCTGCCTTGTCTGAAGGTTCAGAGTCTTGGGTGCAATGTAGACAGAAAGCCCCTGCAGTAGCAGTAGTACTCCAAAAGCAAAGCATTCTGTGTCCCCTTTTCCTTTGCTTACCACATTTCTGACTCATTCTGGAAAAAATAATTTTCTTGAGATACAATGGAAAATAAATATGAAGAAGTTCTGTTCTCAACTCGGAACGAGACAGAAGAGCTGTGAGAAGAGGTGAGAGGGTGGAACCTAAACCGCTCTGGCAGGTACCGCTGCCTGCAGGTACCACAGCACAGCTCCAGTTCTTATCAGCACCAGTGTTTAACAGAGGTAACACCCTGCACATGCCAGCGGTGCAGTCACACACCGGGGCTGGAAGGAAGCAGCGCACCCCAGTACTCCAACAGGTCTAGGGCTTGGCTTCCTAAGAGGAGAGATAATTGCCTACAGCAGGGAGCCAAGCACGATGCTTACACAATCTACATAACGTTACACCATTCATGATACATCTTTTTATGATTTATTGATTTTAATTAGCTTTTTAAAGTCAAACAAACTTCAGTCTTGAGAAGTTTCCATCCCCAGTGTATACAGTCAGAAACTGTTTACAAAATTAACTAAAGGTTAGAGACAGTCCCCTAAGGCTTGAGTTTAAATTTGCAAGAATTTCCTGTTTCTTAGTCTGTTGATCAGAACACATATTAATGCATTCCTCTTACAGAATAAATCCATACCATTATCTCTGCTATAATGCCCTCTTTATGGAAAACACAAACAGTGGCTAAACTAAAATCTGCAAAATAAATTCATACTGTTACAAACTTGTGCTACTACATAGCTAAAAAAAAATTCAATACTAAGAAGGAAACTTAGGACCGTAAACCTCATGTTTAAATTACAGAAGGTGCTTTCTTATAGGTAAAAATCATCCAAAGCAAATGCTATCTAAAACTGCCTTTTCATGTGTTTTTCACTGTATCAGCAGCAATCTCCAGGCAACATATGCCTACATTTTAAACTCAGGGAAAAGTCTGCATTAGAAATCTAATAACAACAGTTCTTCTATGTACTCACATAAACTTCCCTACGGTTACTGCTGTATTTCTTTTTTTCTTTACTCCATCACCTCTTTAAATAAAAAAAAAATATTGAATAAAACAAATCCTGCGAGTAAAGAACTCGGCGTTATGCAATGGTTGGCATAATCAAGAACTTAAAAGGCAGAGATGCAAAGACAAGAAATGACTGGGCTCGAGCAGCTCACAGAAGCAGCTCTGAAATTTAAAATTAGTTTTTGAAATGTGTAAGTGGAGTTAGGAGGAGGTTTCTGCCCTTGTCTCTCTTCCCCCTCCACCTTTCCTAAAACATATCTTAAAAAATAAAAGTATAAATTAACACTGTGTATTCAAAAAGCAGTATCAAATGCCAGCAGCACATTACACTGTGTTGCACGCTAAGAATAGCCTAACTGCACTGCTGTTGGAACCCATTGGGTGCCATGTGAGTTTCAGACAAATCCCAGTTTCTGAATTTGTAGCACAACATGGCCAAGTACCACTGAGAGTTAAGATGTGCTCAGACACAAGAGCTGTGTTCCCAAGGCAGGAACAGGTGCTTCTCAGAGCTTGGGAAAGACTTTGGGGGAAAGAACTGCCCTGGATACAGTTATCTGTGTCCATGCAACATGCATACCTTTAGAATAGTACTTCAAATTAACCAGTATTTTTTTTTATTTGCATAAGCATTTATTTACTAAGCTCATGGCTTAGTTATTCACTCTTGTGATAGCATCAGTTTGTTGTACATTTGTTTTATCCCTATCTTCCATTATATGCCACAGCTCTAGCTTTTATTAAAGAAATTAATAAGTTTGCTGACAAAAATTGATAGACCGGCTTCTAATCAAATTCCCTAATTCTTCTAAATGGGTAACTAACTCCTTATCACAGGGAATGCAGAAGGAAGAAACATAGAATTAAAGGTCTCAAATGTCTGAGCATGTTAAATTGACTTCCCTGGACTCAAAATGAGACCAGTGCAATCAGCAGGGTGGGAAGGTGCTGCTTCCTCTACAGCAGTTCACCACTGCCAGTGGAACAGGTATTGACCCAGCAGGAAGTACCGCTGCTCCACATACAGACTGCAATGTCTGATCACTGAACTCATTGTTACAGTAATGCAAAGTCTACAAATCACTACAACTGCCTCAAGTTTCATGCAAAGCACCCTGGAGACCTTGGCAAGGGCAGGACACAAGCAGCGAGTCAGAATGCCCACTTACTGACTGTGTTTGTACCATCTGTTTCCACTGCTGCCTTTTTCCTGTGATAGCTGGGTGATTTGAATCATTAATAACATTAAAAAGGGGCAATGCTAGTAAATTAGGCACCTTTAATATCTGAAAATACATTGGTAGTCTTCACGGTGCTGTGGCTTTTCACAGTAGCCTTTCACTTGACTAGTCCTCCACGCCACAATGCTTTTATGCAGAGGCACTCTTTTGGGCATAAGCCAAGCAGTAACTACAGCAAGAAGCAGTGCCACTATACCCATCACCAGCTTCTTCCCTGCCCCTTTAGGGTACAAGACACCCTACTGAAGAAATACCCTACCACAAAGTCATTTTTTGTTTTTTAGTAAAGGTCCCCTTGCCACCTTGCTGGGGAAAAGGTGACCTGTTGCAAGCCCCAGAGAAGGACAGGAGAATGCAGTCCAGTCTCCTTGAGTCTTGTCCCTTTTCCCTTGTAACAGAGGGAGCTAAGGAAGTACCATCATCCCACAAAGCCAAGCAAATGAAGTGACAGCTAAAAATGGGTGCTATGTAGCAGATTCACAAGCGAAACAGGACACCAGTACTTTAAAAACCATGTTTGATATCGTACATGTTAAAAATCATGATGTCACAACAATAGGAATATATAAAACCCATCAGCACAAGCAGAATTACAACAGATAAGGTTAGAGAAATACACATCTAATTATTTATGTGGACTCTGCAAATATGATTATACTCAAGTGATGGGGATATATCTGAAATGAACAAATGGAAGTCATCAAGAATTTTCAGACTACTACATCACAGAACAAAACCTGAAGAGAACTGGAAAACAAAACTGCACCACAATGGGCAATCTTTAAATGCCTTTTCCCGCCCTGAGGCTAGAACAGCTGCAAAGGGTGGATCAGGTAGGACAGTACAGTTTCTTTCCAGAGGAAGAGGCTTCAATAAGCTCTTATGTTTTCAGTGCATTACTTCTGAATATGCTCATTAAGTTTTTTTAAAAACACTTCAAAAGTATGGGGTTTTTCCCCTCCTTTTGGCCACGAACGTGTAAAGCAGTTCTTTTCAATGGAAGAACTGTCAGACTTACAAAAAAAAAAACGGGCAGGCTTTCACATAGGTAAACTCTCTTTTGCATAGCAGGAAAATAGAACAAACCCTGGGATATTCCCAGAAAGACAGCTTCAATTTGAAGGGATCACAGGACCAACCCACACCCAAAGCAGAGGCTACTCAATATTTTGTTTATTGGCCAATTTCTAGTCCTGACTAGTCTATCCAACTGCAAGTCTCATGTGTTTAAATGTCACTTGTTCAAGCATTAAAAATAAAAGAGCAACCAATATATTTATTCCAAAGACTAACACTATATATTTTGGCTTAAAAAAAAAGTACTTAAAAGCTATTATATCTGCTTAATGCATCACTTAGAGTTATATAATGACCCATTATAGAAACAACAGGATCCTTCTTCGACATTGATGTACAATTGCAATAAGAAAATTAAAATCCCCTTCTAAGATCTCCAGTTTGTTATTTACTCTAAATTAATAAGCAAAAAAAAAAAAAAAAGGCAACAAGTAGGCTTCTAGAGGAAATGCCAGTTAAGCATCTTTGAAACAATCACCGAGACATGAAATATCTTAATAACGTTACAGTGTCTGAGAGTAATAGGGTTTTTCTCCCTTTTCTTACAAGTTCATGGAATACTTCAGGTTATTCAACATCAAGAAAGCAATTCTTGATTACGACTAAATTTAGCTAAGCAAAATTAATTTAATATCACATTTTTAAACAATGCTGATATCTCAGCATTCTCCAAAGAGATACTCATCTACTAATGCCAGTAAATTTAAACTTCTCCGTCATCAGCTTTAAGAACTCATCTCAAAATCCACATACTTGAGATATGGCTTGCCTCCTTTTATCTGACTTTCAACAAAGATTACTGAAAACATCACTTGGAGCAGATTAACATTCAAATTGAAAAGAGTCATGTCTCTGTTACAGACTGCAATATGAAATACATATTTTGTATATAAGGAAGGTATTGCCTTCACCTTATCTATGGATTATTAACAGCCAGAATAACCCAGAAAATTGTTACAGGCTAGAATCTGTTGTGCTACATATAATTAAGACTTTATATTATGTAACACTTTAAATACAATTCCTTAAGCAGGAAATACATAGTCTTTACTTGAACTGTCATCTTACTACAGCTACAAAATTGGTATTTCTTAACTACGTTATTCCCCTCCAAGGCTACACAGTGAATGCCAACTATATTTTTCATTATTTGATTAAATTAACTCATATTTAAGCTTACTGCAAAATAACTTTTAAAAAAAATCAGATCTCATTTAAGTGCTTACAGTTTCATGCTTTAATGCTAACAAAATCACACAGGGCTCTGTAAAATACAAGAATGGAAGCAGACAGAAAACACCATTCATAAATCAGAAATTATAACATGCATATACAAACAGATTGCTATTTTTGACCAACAAGTAACCAGAAAACATGCAGACACAGTAATTTCAACAAGTGGCATATTACCTGGGTGGAGCTGGCAGCAACAGAAATGCAGTCAATGAAACCATGTCTCCGAGTGAAAAATGCAACTATCTGCTGCCAACGGGAAGGCTCATTCCGTAACTCATCTGTCGAGCCTTTCTTTGCCCACTGCTTGTGCTTTGGGCCTACAGAACTGTGGCTTGAGCTAGTGTTGCCTCGATTGGCGCGAGAATAGAGGAGTGTGTTATTTCCGAAAATGTAATTCATCTCTGCAGCTCTGCAGGTGGTTGCCAGGCAGTCTTACTTCCCTACCAGCTGCTGAGTGGTGAATGAGCAGGGGGGAAAAAAATGCAGATAGAATTACAGCAGCATCATTTACAAACCAGGAACATAAAATTCTTGATAGCTGATGCTATTTTTCTTCCAAGCTTTTCTCCCCCTACATCCCTTCTCTACCTGTGACTAAACCAATGAGCATAATCTTGAGCAATTAGGGAAAAAAAAAAAAAAGCAAGCAAGTATTTTTCTTGGTTTTCCCCTTCTCAGAAGCCACAGGATTGAAAGCTTGTTTTCTCTTCCTGGCTGACAACAGATATTTAAGAGAAACTGGGTAGCAGGTACAGTACAATGTTATAAATTCACAGCTATGAGGATGCTGGTGCATGATAACAGCTACTGGGTGGAGAAAGCATGGATCAAAAATAACCAAGTTTCAATCACTGCCTGTAGTAAGATCCAATAGCATCTTTCCATTTCCTTGCTTGCATAAATTATAAACCTGAACCGAATAAAACAGGGAGCATGCAGTATAATTGCACTTGTTCACTGATTCCATCTTTGTGAAAATGTTCCACAGAACAAAAAGACCTTAACAACACATTTGGNACTGTGCCACAAAACAGTCATTTTGTGTTGCATATCAATGGATGTCTAGTGGGGGAGCTTTGCTGTGGGGTTTTTCCAGCCAGCAAGATTAGAAATAGTAAGATTAAACACTAAAAGTTAACATGCCCTTGTTCTTATTCCTTGTCAAAATCATAACAACCATTTCCAAAATTCTGTGACTACTCTAAGCATAATATGAAAACAATAGATGTATATATTTGTGACCCAACTTATTTCTCAGAGTACAAGTATTGGCAAAAAATGAAAAGTTCTTACTATGCATTAACAAATTGTCAGTAGCATTACTGTGATTTTTCAGTGCAAATCACGGAACTATTACCACTATAGATGTGCATGGTCTCTGCTCTCTTCACAGTAAAAAATAATTCACACAGTAATTATCCAAAATATTATACTAAATTCAAGTTAACTTACAGAATTTACCATTCAAATTTTTATTTTTAACAAAATCCTCCAGCTGGCATCAAAGATATTACTTGGGAAACCAGGTAAGCGTCAAGGCTTTCAGCACAGGCTTGCCTCTGGAAATCCAATACAAAGTTATCAAAACTGGTTTTGGTGTATATCTATACAAAATGCTCAAATATTCGTAACACTAGAGCAAACATTTTCAAAAGGCAGAAAACTCTCCATATGACAAAGAAAGGCAGAAAAGTTCCTTGCAACACTGCCACAACGAACAAAACAGAATTCTACAAACCCACCAGTGGGGATTGCCAAGTTCCTCCATATACTTTCTTGGGTGCAATATAATCATCTTCTTACCAAATTCTTACTGACAGCTATTCTATTCCATATAACAGATTTTTCCTGACAGTTTACATTACAAGCAGAAATGAGTACATTAATTTAAAGCTATGGTAATAAATCAATGTACCATTTACTTCTATTCACCAGTGCAGCTCAATAACATATCACATACAAATATTCTGAGTACATCTTTCAGTCAGGCTTTATTAATATTCATAAAATACAATGGCTTATCAGTATAAATCATATGAACCTCGGTCTGCTTTGTGCAGTGTCTTCAAAGCTATGTTCATAAGACAGATAATAGAGGTAAAGAAATGCCTGAGACATAGTAGATGCAATGATCCTTTGAAATGGACGAGCTTTTTATAATGCAAATTCTTTTCATGGGAAGACTGCAGCCCTACCTGAGCTCTGTATTTTCCAGACTCAAAGAAAATACCCAGTCAAGAAAATGCCTATAAATTTTATACTGGAGACATTTTTCAATCCCTGGCTACGATTTAAGATTTGCGACAAACTACAAATTACAAAACTGCTTTGAATTCCAAGTCTTTTTATGGAGAGTCAAAGTATTTTTTATGTTTTTCTTCATAAGTCCTTGCACAGAGACTCCAAACAGAGTTTCATGGGATATGAGTATAGTTTAAAATTCTGAAAGGAAACATCAGAATACATGAAGAACAAATGTACCAAGTACCTATTTTTCTGGCTGTATTATCAATCTGTCTGAAGATGAGACAGGTTTGCTCTTTTTTAAGGCAGTTTCTTTCAAGGATGCTTCCCACCCAGCCAACAATCTACTCTGGCACCACTGACAAAGACTTCAGAAATCAGCACTTCAGGAAAAGCTTGTATGAACAGCAACAAAAAATAATTCTGCAAGTGAAGCTATGATGATTTAATTTCAATGGAGACAGAAATCCAGAAAAGTACTTCAGGAAGAGGTTATGCAATCATGCGGGTGATGAAAGACAGCAATCTGTGTCACCTACACTCCATATGGATGTTACTGATACTGAGCAAGATTTGCTGATGCCTGAGGAAGATACAGTTGCAGTTATTTGTGGAAGGAGCCTGTACTGTGGTGATGAGACAAATCCTTATTTTAGCAAGTTCCAAAGCAACCTGAGGATAAAGGCATGGTACAAAGCTAGAGATGGCGCAACGTCAGGCTAATGTAAAGGAGTCCAGACGAGAAGAATGGCTGCTTGTGCCATTGAAAAAATGATGGGTGGGAGTAAAGCAAAAGGCTTGTTTTGGTCAAAGAACATTTCAACAGAGGGTCAAACACCTGCAGTAATTATCAAAGAAAGTGCTATTTGGACAAAAAAAGAAGTATCCAGACAAAGGAGACAATCTAAGAATCATCCACGCAGAGACAGCAGATGAAATTGCACCTGTGAATGACTGACACTGGGGTCAGGGGGTAGAACAGGGAGGCTCACCAGGGAATTTCAGGAAGTCCTAAAAGGGAGTCAAGAGGTTCCATTATCCCTTTTTTCTATTCCTGATATTGAACCAATGGGGAAAAAAAAACAAAAAACAAAAAACAATACACATACAAAAAAAGAAAAACAACCACAAAAAACCCAAGAAAACCCACAAAAGAAAAACCCCACACCACCACAAAAAAAAAAACCACCCCAAAACAACCCATGAACACACACACACTCCCCACAAAAAAACCAAAACCACCACACAAAAATCCCCACACCGAACTCAAACCCCACAGCAAATCAAAGTAAGCCACTATTTACTAAGAATTGAGACTGCAGATTAAAAGGAAAAAAAAAACTAAAACACCAAACTACCAAAACACACACACACCCTAAAAAACCCCACAAACCAAATCAGCACATGATTAGCATTAGCATGCTAATAGCATGGTAATTCAGTAAAATAGCAGGTATGTCAGTATGCATACCTTTATACACCTTAATAAATTTACTTCATGATACATCTGCATTTGTAGTGGATGCAAAGTAACATTATGACATGGCCAGTTAACAAGATCTAGTAATGGCAGTGGTCACTGAATTTAAAAATTAACATCAAGTACTTGGAACATAGTTCTTCTGACTCTGTACCTGAGCCAATTCTTATTATCAGCTTGCTAGGACAAGTCAAAACATGCCATAATGCCATATTTTAATCTCAAAGATAAAGTTTTCCTGGACGTACCTTTACAAGCAGCATGCACACCTTGAAATTAAAGATGCACAGCAACAAGTATTTGCATATGCAAACAAGCAGTCATATCTCAATTACCCTTTTAAAACAACAACAACAATACTCCTGAAGCATTTTAAAAGTGCCTTTACCCTGTCTTAGCTTTCAGCTGAGAGACAGGACTGAAAGAACAGCCCTTCACCAAGCTGGATTTATGCAGTCAATAAAAAGCAGATACGTTACCATTGAAACTACCTGATAAGTAAACTCTTCAGCATAATTATTCTATAATGATACATTTTAGTGTAGATATTGACTATAAAAGGTTATTACATTATTACTCATACTACACCTCAGATAACCTACCAATCTGTGCAGATTAAACTGCCTGGTCTTCCGTACCCTGTTCATGAATCTCCTGCCCATCTTTTTGGCACGCCAGATTGATAAAAACATCCTGTGTTTAATGCAAGTTTCTTTAGGCTTTCTTCAGTCATCGAAATGAGCCCAATGCACTGAGAGCTCAGGGGATATCTCAGGCAAAAAGAGTATAACCAGTTATTAGGACAACTTGATGTTGATTATCTCAGGTTGTTCTAATGTTTGGATTAATCCACAGTCCATCTGTTACAGTTTTTCTTTCTTGTCTCTGTTGACAAGAATTTGTTGAGCAGATTCTTACAGAGAAAGGGGCAGATTTCACATCTTCTGCTTCTTACTATAAGAAACAAGGTGACATCTTTGCACGTATTTGTCTAATTTTCAATTACAGGAAGTTTAAAAGTAGCAAACTATCAAGAATACGGGCAAAGTATTTTAATTAAAGATTATAGAGCACCTTCTCTCAAGAGTGATAACCGAAATATGATGTCTGACTAAAAATGAGTGTTTCTGAGGGTATGTTCAAATTTTCCTTTGTAGTCTTCACTATTCCAGATACATTCCTAACTCCAGCAATTCTGACAGAGAATCACAGAATGCTTTGAGTTGGAAGAGACCTTAAAGATCATCTGGTTCCAACTCCCCGTCTTCTTGCTGAAGATGCCAAAAAGCTTTAGAAAGGTCTCAATTTAGAAAAAGGTAACAGATTGCAACTTTCTCACAGTCATAATCTTGCAAACTACATGTTAACCCATCTTTAATTTCTCAATTGAAACAACATCTTCCAGCTTCAGGGCAATCTCACTCACCTGCTCAGAGAGAAGCAGGATTCAGGGAATAGGCAAGAAAATGTACTGGTGCAAATAAGAAGGCACAATTACTTTCACTGTGGAGTAGCCTTGGACATGCCCTTCATAGTTCCTCAAATCATAAAGACCATCAGTTCTTCCCGAGAGCAGGAAAAACTTTTCTAATGATCAGAGAACTCTAGTTTAAAAGAAGCTCTGCAAGCTCTAAAAGACTTCTGGGCAAACACTTCAGGGAACAGGGAGATTGGAAGGAAGACATACCACGAGATAAAGGGAAGGGAATCTATTAAGCTTATCAGCACAAGATTGGGGTTTACAGGAAAAGGAAGTTGTCCAGCATTAGAGGAAGCATGTGTGTATATGCAACATTCATTCTTTCCCATACAGATTCATGGGAAGGAATTAAATAAAGGTCTGCTTCCAGCAGAAGAAAAAGGGCAGAAAAAGCAAGCAATGTATGCTGTAATACCTCTACCGGAAGCCAAAAGACTATCAGGAGCTGACTGTAGATCACTGTGTCTAGGAGCTATAAGATAACTATCACCTACTAATTTATATTTCTGAACATACATTTCTATTTTTGGAATAACCATTCCCTAGCAATTTTCACAATTTTAATGACTAACCCTTACTGACTGTTTTATTGATATCTTCTTTCTCAGTTCTTTCCCAAACTGAGGGGTCAAACATTCATTTGTATTGTACAGTAGCTGCCCTCTGCCTCTGAGCACTCTTATTCCTCTTCTATGAACCATTTCTAGACTGCCAGGCCATCAAGATAAGGAACAGTGCAGATTTCTCGAGTGATAAAATAATGCAATTTTTATTCCATTTGCTTCTCCAGATATTCTTTGTGTTCCATTTGCCCTTTTTACTGTAATTTGAGTACTGAGATGATTATTCTATTAATCTGTTATAAACCTGAGCTCTTATCCCTCTGAGATGATGCAATGAGAACACAAGTTCTTACGAGATCCTTCTGGTAACATCTATCCATCACGATTGCTAATCTTTTGTCTTACCTTTTACTTTCCTTTTGTTGCTGGTTTTTTAAAAACAATCCCAAGATTATTTATTTTTTTGCTTATTCTATGACAGTTTAAATTTCTCCACAAGCTTTTTCTGAGGAATTTTTTGTGCATCTACGAAAACCTAGAAACCTACATCAACGAGATGATCTCTATGCACATGATCTAATAGATTTGAATGGAAGAACTTCTCTTTACAAGGCTTTCATTGCTTTCTCAATTGTAATTTCTCCACAGAGAAACTGTGGAGAAAGCAGATTGATTCTGCTTTTCAGAATAGTTTCACCAGTACAGAAAAAAAGAGTGAGTTCTCATTTCTCTTCTCTCTTTTGGATGCTAATTTAAGAACAAGCACCACCTTGCCATATTTCATTCCTGTCAGTTTAAGCAGAGCATTACACAGCACTGCAGCACTAACAGATAAGCAGTTTCATATCAGAGTTAATTTAAAGACAATAAGCTTAAATGCCATTAGGTCCTGGAAATGCCTTCCCAAAGATCTCTTAGCATGAGAAAAAACACGGGCATACACTATGTGGGGACATGTATTTCACAGAGTAAACCTACTGCATGCATGTAGTCAACTGGTCTGCTCTGCTAGGGTTACAAACCCTGTCATATAGAAGGTTTGGGTACCACTGATATACACTACTAGAAACTTTTTTGAAACAGTATGGACTAAGTAAAAAGTATCTGGCACAAAAACAGGGGCCACTACTTCTAAGCAAGAGGAAAGGTAAGGCTAGAGAACATCCTTCTTACCCAGCAACCACATAATCACAGCATTAGCTCAAATAAAACACCCAACCAACCTACTGCCTGTCTCAGTAGCTAATAGTGTAAGCACAGAGTAATCCTTCCCTCCCCACTACACCATCTCAAGCTCCCAACAGTCCAGAAATTCAGAGCCACAGAAGGTAAGCTCTGTTTTACTGTTTTTACTCTACTGAAGGACTACTTTCACTCTGATGCAACTGAGTCTGAGTAAATCTATTTTCTCTCAGATCTGACACTGCTAGGTAAAGACAGAGCAGAGGGACACTGACTTGGGGCAAAGCTGCTGGTTCAAAGGTACTCAACACATGAGATTAGTTTCCAACCCAGCACTAGAAGCTTTACTTGGGCAAAGAGATTCTTGTTAAAATCTGGGGGAAAATCCTAGAATCATTTTGGTTGGAAGAGACCCTTGGGATCATCAAGTCCAACGATCAGCCCTACTCTACAAAGTTCTCCCCTACACCAGATCCCCCAACACCACATCTAATCTACTCTTAAACACAGTCAGGGATGGGACTCCACCACCTCCCTGGGAAGCCCATTCAAGTGAATCTTTCATCTTTTTTCAATGCAGAACAGTATTTCACCTTAGTTTGAAATAATTCACTGGTCAAAGTCAGGAAAGCTAACTTGTTTGCATTAATGTCATAAGATTATGAACTCAGTTTTCATCGCTGAAATAAGTTTATATACCCACAAGAGACCCCACAACTCTGCTTTAAATGCTCAAGCAGCATTAATCTGCCTAAAATATTTTTTAAGAAAAAATTTGGTATAGGGAAGCAAGGATTTTTACTTCATTATCTGAAGCTGAAATACTCCAGCAGAACATAACAGTGCTCAGCCTTTGCCTGAGATGGAACAGGCAGCCAGGGATGAAACAGGCCATCACTGCGCTGCCCACCCTGCTCAGTACTGCTTCCCCGGCACCACTTCTACAGAGACGATCAGTACTGTGAACACAGGAGAACAGTAAAGTAGCCAACGGTGTTGCATGAAATACATACAAGTGTCCAGAATTACATAACCATACATGAAATATTAACATATTCGCCCCTCACCCCATTTCTCACAATTCCTGGATTGTGCTGCTACTTTACTGATGACTGCACACAGCTATTCTAAAGATGCCCAATATTCAACTAATAGAATACCTTTAGTTCCTTGTGGCTGTGCGATTTAGTCAGTAATTAAAATTTTACTATATAGCACAAACAAGAAATTTTAAATACCTTACTAGACTAATAAAAATAGTGCAATGTTCCAACTAAAATATTTAAGTTCAGTTGTCAATGTCTGCTATGTGTGTAAGGATCAAGTGCAAGTATCTTTCTCCCACCATTTGAAGATTGCTGTTGTGGCAAAAATCTCCAGTGACAGACTAGCAAAGATGTGGTTAGAAGAAAAGAGAACTGAAGAGACTTCTCTTAATCAGTAAGTCCAGCTTCCTGTTACTGCAAGCAGCCACATCCATTTCACTTATAAACTTATCAAATACTGAGAAAACTCTCTGAGAACAGCCCTGTGCAAATTTTTAATAGAAATTGTGGATGTAATGAAACTGCAGTGAACACTGTAATGCTCAGAATATGTTACAGAACACAATAACATTTACCACTCTAGTCATGGCATAGCTTTCTACTACACAAGATATATTTATTAGTTTACAAACTATTAAGTTTCTTTTGGAGGTTCTGTATTACCAGTGAAATAAGAGCCCCAAATACCAACATAATACACAAACATAAAATAGGAATACATACAATTCCAAATCAAGGTCTACACTTAAATATTGAGTTGTCAGACATTAAATATAGTGCTATAAATAAAATATTTTACCTTTCATGTACAAGTTTCTTTAAATAAAGAATATTGCCATGTAAGACAAAATTATTTTTTTCTTATTATGTCATGACCCATTATTTTAAAACCTTGTAATAATTTATTACTTAAACCTTTTTTCCTTGAGAGAAAACTCCGTTCCACAGATTGAAAAACTTGTTAACCATCATACTACGTCTATGACAGATTTCATTTGGTTGGAGCTATTTAATAAAAACTAATGTTAAATTCAAAACCAGCAATCTGAATGTATGATAAAAACGAAATTCAGTTTTACAATTGAAATAAACCCTTTTATAGCATCACCATCTAGTGGTCAATCTCGGTAGCAATGCACTGCTGCAATTTCATCAAACTCCATTTAACTTCAACACATTTTTTTCCAGTAACAACTCAAGGAACTACCAAGTGTATTTAACATTTATTTAAAAAAATAAATCTTCTCATTATTTATTAGCGAATAACAACAGCAGCCTCTATTAGATTTAGTTTCCTTCAGCAAATGTACTATTGAACAAAACTAATCAGGATCAAAACCTAGTCCCTACACAAGCGCATTAAGGAATCCTACCAAATAAATAATGCAGAGCCCTCTTGTGAGAAGCAGACAGAACTAGGATCTGACAACTCTTAAATCAGACACAGTTGCTAAAGTGATCTTTGGCATGAGCTATGCCAAAACTATGAACATCTTGCAGATCATCAGACCAGCAATGCTAAATAACACAATACCAACCTTGGGATTTTTTTCCTGACATACTCGAGTTCAAGTTTTAACAGCATTTATTCCACTAACTTTAGCAAAGCATCTCCTAACCGAGAGCTGACTGTGAGCTCGAAGGCATTTTACTCTAAGAGGTCCCATACAGGCTCCCAGGGCCTATGAAACTATGGATGCACAACCCACTCCAAATACCTGAAGACCTCAAACTGACTATAAATGACTTGTGTAAAGAAGTTAACTTCAGTAGAAAAGTAAGCCAGCAGCCAACTTAGCATCAAAGTTCCACAAAACTGACCCCTGGAGCACCCACACCAGCTTTCAGGTAAACAAAGCTCAGAGAGATTTCAGTTCTACCATGCATTACTTCGAAATTAATAGAGCGCAGTCACCGAAAAAAATCAGGAATATGGTATAAATAGTAACATAAGCTGCAAAATGCTATTTCTCATACACACGTTTTCCCCTATCACGTGGTGATTTGCCAGCACTTACCCCTCTGAGAAAGGTAATCCTAACCCTCCTCAGAGACCCAAAATACCCAGCACTGTGAAGAGGCCTCACCATATCTTGTAATTATACCTACAGGCTGCTTAACTCTATTTCCAGAATATTTTAAATAAGACATTGTTTCTTTCTTCCAGAACAGTGCAGAAGAGTTGTTTATTCAACACACCCCAAGAAAACTAAAATAAGTTCAGCTTAGAGCAGATCTGAGCAGAAGAGGGCTAAGTACAATCATTCACATTTATTTCTGTAAAAGTGTTCTGAGTTTTACATCAGTGTCTTTGTAGAAAGTTACAGTAGCTAGATAATGCTCAATTGAAACCAATAATTAAGTATCTCATATAACAGTCTAAATGCAAGCCTTGCTTGTTTGAAGAGACTGCCTGGTAGGATGTCTCTATAAAGGTACAGATCATTCACACTATAGAGAGGTAAGAAATTATGTCATCTTCCATGGATTGCTAAGATTGCCAATATCAAATCCTCACTTCTCTATTTCTGTAGTTGGTAGTTTGCAAAAATAATCGGAAATAAAGTCAAACACAGGAAACTATCCTGAGTAGTTTGGTGTCCCTTTGATCCAAGTAGCCAGAAAGAAATCAAGGTAATTACAGCCCTTTGAACAGCCTCAAACACAATGGAGTAACACCAACTCAGTTCCAAGAAATACATCTTCAGTCTCACATACTGTCCTGGTTTCAGCTGGGCCAGAGTTAATTTACTCTCGAGAGATTGCTGCGTTTCAGATTTGGTATGAAAGAAATGTCAAGAATGTATATTGTTTTCATTGTTGCTGGGTTATGTTTATACTATTTCAAGGACTTCTTCCAGCTCCCACAGAAGCTGAGGAGGAATGTAGACATACCAGTGGTGTGGCCAAGGTAATATTCTGTACCACCAATGTCATGCAT
>VZTM01028945.1:45250-62397 GCA_013400555.1 Jacana jacana
TGCTAACTTCACTATGAAGCAATAAAACATGGGTTTGCTACTAGGCAGATTAAGCTTCCCCAACAAGTAATTCTTCAAACAGGAACACAAGACGTTATTCAGTCTCAGTCTTATTAATTTGCATTCAATTTGTAAACCCAGAACATATTACTTCGCCACTAGGGATGAGTTTCAGTAAGACTGTGCTATATCCACACTTCCAGATGCCTACCAAAAAGAATTAATGAAATCAGGGGCATACATAATGTTCACCTGTTCTCTGGACTGCAGACTTAATTACTCATCCAGAACATCCAAACTCCAGAGCTCACAGGGGCTCACACTACAAACATACTTAAATATTAGATTCACCCCAGTTTCACCATTGTAATCTCGGCCAATTCCGAGGCACTTCAGGTAGTCCATGCATTTTATTGCTTGTTAAAACTAAAGGTATCATGTAGCCATGTAACTTTGCCATGCTGGGTTTACTGTGTTCATAAGGTACACCCCAACATTTTATAACCACATTCACTTTCACACACCATTACTGTACTCTGGAGTTCATACATAGCTGTTACAAGTTTACAGGGAAAGCATGTCATGTCATTAAGGGAACAGAAATACCTTCCAAATGTGTAATGGTTCTAAACTTGGAAAAAAATATTCCTACTATTAAGATATATTTAGGATAGAAGACGTTTCCTTGAGGTGTTTGGGTTCCTTTAACAAAATTCTAAGATGTACATACTAGACCTAAAATTAAATAATAGTCTCATTTTGCTAAGCCATTTCTACATCCTACTCTAGTAGATTACCTCAAGTAAACCAGGTGTCTAAAAGCATGTGAGCACTACACCAAGGCAGTAACTAATAACTAATCCTGTTTACAGTTACGTGAAAGTACAATTTCAGGCTACACGAGACCCCTGCCTTTCACAGCTGAGTCTTGCAACACTACAAAGTTGAAGGGGTACAGGATAAACTACAAACAAGCTGCTTGAAATGATCCATCAGTTACTGACTCCGGTAATGCTTAACCCATTCCCTTCCTGTTCACCCACCCTCCTGTGCTTGTCTTGCAGGAAGACTTAATTTTTTGTCTCTCTAGCAAAAAGCAATCTCAAAGTATGGTCAAACAGGAGAGCTACACTCCAAAAACAGGCATCTGTTAAGTCTTCCCTGTTGTCCAAAGCCTGGAGGAGGCACCATATCCCCTCAACAAAGAATTGCCCACCCTTTTCTCCTCTGCTGGGTTAGACTTGTGCTGGATTAACGACTCCAATCCAGGCAGGGGCTCAAAGAACACCAGAAAGTGCAAAAGGAGGGGTGAAATCAGGACAGGATCGCTCTCTTTTGAAGTGAGCTATACATACACATCGGTCTATTCTGTCTTCTATAGACTCATCATCTAGCAATATTTTAGAGTTTTTCCAGTAAAGAAGTGGTTAACTGGGGCAGCTGATATCACATAACATAATTCATGCTGCAAGCAGAAGGATTTGTTTGCTCTCCTTTTCCCTGTCACGTTTTTCTACCAACACCAAGATTCCTTGGGCGACAAGCTAAGTTCTAACTTCGAAGGAACAACTTGGGGCTGTACACTTGCATCACTGGTTGCACTTTACCTTGTCACAGCCTGCCCTGCAGCACACCCTTCCCATCCCGCCTCCAAACCCCAAAGCAAGAGCACCAAACCCACACCTGACCACACACATCCAGTCAACACACTGAAGACACAGTTTCTTTTAGCCAGTAACTGATGAGATATCAGAGATATTTTAAGTTATAACCCTGTTTTGCTTTTGTACTTAAAAAATAAAATATTAAAAAAAACCTTTATGGAACCTACTCAATTCAACCCTTCACGGCTGAGCCTCTACAAGACCACATTCTACTATAGGAGAGTTATAATGCTTTTTAAGTATTAGAAATTATAAAGTAGAATCAATGCAAGTATATTTCCACTAAAAATACCAATAGTTAGCAGAGAAGCCTAAGGCAGAAGGAGGAATTCCAAAGAGGAAGGCAAGAGAACTAAGACTTGTAATATTACAAAAGTCAACCCCTAAACCCTTCAATACCTTCTCCTTCGCTGGATGGCAAAGGAGAGATGGCGAATGCTGGTAGCTCTGAAAAATCACAATGGTCACAAAAAGCCCTCATTTTTCAAATCTTTAGCAGAGGGGTTTCATGAAATGACCAAGCCAACTTTGTGGCTCACTACTAGCAGAAGGTAAAAGTCCTTTTCCCTGCAAGATTGCTCAACCTCAGACTCCTGCCATTCATCTATTTTCTTGGTTTTAACTTACCAAAACAAAACCCTGAAAGGAGTTGACAGTAACTCTCTAGAGCAGCCATGTTAAACATCAGAAACAAGGAAAAATTATCATTTAAAGAACAGCATTAACCAAAAATACAAGTGAACATTATCAGAACATGAATGAGAAATTAGAGAAAATACTGGAAATTAGAGAAAATAAACATTAGAGCTTTAAAAAGCACAGAAAATGCCTTGCAACATGAAAGTAGGATGCCTAATAGCTTAAAGGAGCCTGCTCCGCTTGTGAAGGCAGTATTTGGCTGGACTTGCCATTCAAAATGGCCCTGCCAGATCTCAAGCTTTGATTTCACTATGAAATACAGGAAAATGAGACCTGACAGCAAATTGAGTTGACAGATCATCTCAGACAAGCTAGAAAGCTAGAAGTGGATCATTCCAGTTTTATTTTTTAAAAAATAATACTGTCACAGGACAATCAAAAATAGCTTCCTTTACAGAATAGTCAATACCTTTATGCAAAGCACAGAAATACCTTTTTTTTTTTTTTTTTGCTGAAACCATGCACTTTATTAGAAAACAGTATTTGGACATGCCTGATTGTAAACAGGCTCTGGATTTCACTAAGAACCACATGTTTACATTATGCAATGTTTCAGTGCTTATAACATAGTGTATATGAAGTTTTAATAGATCAGTATGTAATTATTTATATTAAAAACTAAAACATGTCACAATGTTATGGTAAGGGATTCTCTCCCATGCAAGGCATTGACAAGGGCTATAAGATATAAAAAAAATAAAAATCTTAAATGTGAACTGATAATTGCATTTTGATGCAATATTTAAGACCAACTTTTATTATTATTTGCAAAATATTTCCCAACTTGAAACTACAAAAAACCCACCAGAATTAATATTTAAAATACACTGACTGAATACTTACAGGATGATGTTTCAACGTGTAAACATTCCACCCCTCTGGGTAGAGCTGTACGACCATGTCTCCCTGTTCCTTGCATCTGACTTCAGATGGTGAGAAAACTCACCGAGCTAATGCAGCAGAACATCTTTTTCTCTCTTCCAGCAATATTAAATTGTCTTTAACTCCTCCAAAGTGTCTCACAAGAAGATAAGACACACAGCAGGAATGGCATAACAGGGAGAAAAGCAGTTAGAGAGCAGGACTAGCCCACCTCACTGTGGCTAGCAGAAGACCATTTCTCTGCTTACAATCAAGAGAACCAACCCTACAGCCAAATCCAAGCTCTGAGACGACCTTAGCATAGAAGACAAAGCCAAGCCAAGGGCAAGACAGACCAAAGGAATGAGAGAGGCAAGTGTGGCAAAGCAGCTCTGAACGGTCAGACAGATTGTCTCTGCTGCCCACCTCGGAAGTCTCCCAGCACTCAATCAGGTAGTAGCCAAGCAATTTTTAAACTATTTTTAAGAAGCTTTATGGGCTACTGTAAAATTTATAATCATAATTTGAAGTCTAAAGCAACCAAGTGCTAAACATTTAACACACAATTCTGACAGAGATACTATCCCAAAGGATTCAGTTGCAGGTATACAGGTATGTCAAATTAATTAAAAACTTCTCTCCTCTGATGCAACATCGTTAACAAAATTTCCTCAAGCTGGATTACACCTTCAGCGAGTTTTTAACTGTTGTCAGACCCTATGGACTAAATTATTTACTGGTGTAAAGTACTGCAAAAACCATTTACTTAAATAAAACAGTGCTAGTTTACATGAGATGAGAAGATCGCCTGAACTCACCACAGAGAAATCAATCACTATGTTAACTGTTAACAGCCTCCTTGCTTCAACCTCCAGGCCTAACAGAATTGGACAAAAGTAAGGATGAACAAACTATCTGCAGCAATGTGCACGACAAGCAAGGATTTTGTGGACGCTTTATAGCACCATTTTTCAGAATGCAGATCACCTGTTCACAGAATAAGCACAGAAAAGCTTTACAACACTCATTCTAAAAATCTTCACTGTGCTCTGCCTTAACTCGTATCTGCTTTTTAAAAAGATATTTCTAACAGAATCATACATAATCTATCCCCCAGACATAATTAAGCTGTAGCTTTATTTTTTTGTTCAATCTTCTAATGATAAATCTTACTGAAAAAGAAATGAAAGGAAATTATTTAAAGACCACTTAAACAACCTCATGCCCTAAGCTAGTGACCCATATCCACAACAGCATGCAATGCTGTTATTCCAGAGATTCAAACTATACAGAATGCCATGCTCATGGATAAAAAAATTACACAAGAATGTCCTTAACCACCAGATAATTTACTAACAAAGTGTAAGGCAGAAGTAACTACAGTTCTCTTCAAAATGGGACGTGGGTCAACATCTAAGTCATTAGACATATACTGTCTTATGGGAAAAGAGGTTTTCAAGCACAGCATCTTCTCTACACACAAAGGGGGAAAAAAAAAACACCATAAAACAAGAAACCACACACTGCTAAACCAGCTCTTATATTAGAGTGAATGGGTGCTTAAGAAACACTTTAGAAGTTCTCCTACTCACTTCCCTTCTCCTCCAGATTTTAACTCTCCCCGCTCACGCACACAGCAAAAGGACTCCCAAATTACTGCACAACAAAAACCACAACCAAAACCCAGGATACCACACAGTCTGTCTGTCGCCGGTTAAGTTTTCATTTTCACAAGTGTGAAATTTTTACAAGCTTTAAAAGAGGTTAAGAATCAGGCAGGATTTTAATAAGTAAATCTAGTAATTGGAATTCAGTAAATTTAGAGAAGCTCACAGGGTCAGACCTTCTGTGATGCAGTATGAGCAGACAGCATGATAAAACAAAGTGGCTATAGACTGCTCCACTTTAGAAGTTAAACTAAATCTGAAAGGACCCTTCATAAGATCATTAGAGACTGAAGTTGTTGGGAAACCCTATTTGATATTCAACATTTCCACTCCTGCATATAGGGACTAAGTGCACGATGTCAAAAGTAGACAAGTAGAAAACTCTATAAACACCCTGAGTGCTCCTCACATCTCCCCAGAAACCAACTTTCACAACTCTGATGTCCAGAAACCATTCAGCAGAAAATAAGTTCCAACAACTCTAACAAGAGCAACAATGCACCTAAATTTTGCATAATTTGGCTAAAACAAAACTAATCCAAAATGAATAGTATATTAAGATGCTAATGCACTTTGTACAAGTCCTCCTTGTAGTCTAAACCAGTAACTAGCACTTAGGAAAAATAACAGTGCCCTCCTCATGGATTAAGGACACAACCACTACTGCAGAACCAAAGTTAACTTGGAATCTTTTAACTTGGATACACTTTTGTGTGTTTGCAGAACTTCTTCACTGATGGAACAGGGCACTCAGTATTATTTTCAATTGAGGCCTTAACACAGGATAAACCGAATGGCTTGGAATATTACAACAGGGTTTTTTGATTTGAGGGATGTACTTTCTTTTTGTAAACACAGGTTCAGTACTTTGAGTATTTAATTGCTTCATTCTCAAATAAAAATCCTAAGCTGCCTCATGTTTTTGTACAAGACATTTCACCCCCTTTGACAATTTCAGTTTGACATTGTATCTTGAATAAAACTGCTTACAGCATGTTTATTTAGGTCACAGTGTTCCATCATGTGTCAAAATGCACAGCTAGTGTTAAATGTAAGTATTTATGTAATGCTTCATGTCAGAGATATCCAGAAACAACACAATTTAAGGTACAGATAAACATTTACAAAAACACAAGAAATACTTGTAGTGAAGAGTTCACCTGTTCCAAAACACCGAGGATGAGAGACCAAAGAAGGAACAGTCAGACTGTTGATGTTCTTGTCATAAGTGGCTCAAAAAAAAAAAACAGTAAAGGAGGATGGAAAGCACAGTATTTCATAGGATTACTTTCTTTCTTTATGAAAAAGACTGAACAGCTAATCCTGCACTACTGTTTCACACTGTCATCGAGATACTGACTCTTGCAGAACTCAGAGGATATCCTCCTTCTCAGAGGACAAGAGTATTTTTAATGCAATAGACCTCGGCAACTTTTCTTCAGAAATCCTCAGCTGCCTAGTGCAAAATCTCTCTTTACAGCTCAGACCGTTTAAACCTAAGACTTTCAGTTCATTTGGGATGCAGATAGTGTAGAGTACCCACGCTGTATTAACAGCACTACATGTTTATTTATAGCCTGTGCATAGCCTAAGACATTTTAAAACACAGCAGAGCACTTCAGAAACTACCGGTCTGCAAGATACATTACTAATTAGCATATGACAACATTAATAACAATAATGACAAAGAGTTCTGCTATTTTGCACAAGGTGCTCCACCTCCCTCTTCCCACCCCTGGCATCTCTGCCCACCAGGCAGGTGCCCACGGTGGGAATCCCAGGGTGGGCTGAAGGTAAGGCATGGTAAGAAGTCACGAAGGCGTTCAGACAGACCAAGGGAGCTGCTGACGCACAACTACAGTAGAAAATGCCGCCATCGCTCAGATCCACACAAAATGCCTAAAGTGGATTCTGGATGTTTGCTGGATATTTTTAGTTTGGTCTTAAAGTGAACAGCATCCCTGCTCTGCAGTACAACTGGCAACAACTAAAATCAAGATGGTATTTTCATCCTATGGCTTTCTTCCCAAGTTTGTTATTTAAACAGGAGCATATTTTATAAATAGATAAACAAGGATATGCAGTTCCACAAAAAGGAAATAAAACCCCTTAGTATTATAGCCAATAGTTTCCAAATTCCATCAATATATACATAATTCCAATTGAAAAATGCTTTGGACACATAAGTAGAAGGATTTAAAAAAAAAAAATCAAATTATTTCCTATGAAAATTAAGAATTCACCTTAAAGTTTCATAATAAATCACTCATGCTATCAAAGGATCCATAAAAATTTAGACTCCTCCCTTCCAACCTAGGTGGCAATTATTCACCATTTTGTGATAGACATGTATAAAAATGTATTACCCATACATGCACGTGTGTATGCATGCGTATACATACACGGAACCATTCCCAATTATTATTTTTAACAACAACAACAACAAAAAGTTGAACTAACACTGCCTTGGAAACACTGAATATGCAAAGCTACTTTTGGGGAGAAAGATTTCTAAACCTCAGTCTTAAAAGTAACTTCACATACATATCCCTTTAATTTTAAAAGGGCTTTCCAGTACTTCATGTTCTCATTACATCTTTCACTTTGCACATTAATTTTACTGAAAAAAGCAGTTTTGACAACACTGAATACATTCTGCTTACTATTCTGAGGTTTACCAAATTATGTTTTATTACTCTGAAACCTAAACAGTCGATGTAGTCCTAAAATGACTAAATACCTAAGGGCACTGTTAAACCCAAACCTGCCACTAACAATTGCTTCCATCAATATGATGTCAGGAGGCATTTCCAGCCCTGCATCTCAGTGCAAGTCTCCCATGTATTTAATTCTCTACAGCTGAAGAAAATGAAAGCCAAGTGCAATAAACTGATTACATGATGATTAATGCTGATTAATGGAGAATGACGACATTTTACATGCGGCCTTCGGTAAATTCAAAATGTTGTTCAAAGGGATCTTTAAACAGTAGGTATGATAATTCATTACTTCTGTCACAACCATCACGAGCTCTGATAATCAAGTAAGGCATGGAACAACATACACTCTATTTAATCACCAATTTAAGGTACAGTTACATTAGACATAATGACAATCATTCACTAAATGAAGCTTACATTTCCAGGAAGTCCTTTTATAAACCCACCTTACATCCAAACATTAAAGATATTGTGTTGTTGGTACATGCTACTTTACAGTGGCACAGCATCGGAGAAAAACAATCCAAGTTTTTTATGCTAGGAGACATTTTTTCAGACCCTGTGCACTTCAATCGATCCTTGACTGAGATTCCAGAAAAATGCCTCTGTAAGCGCTGCTTGCTGCCTGTCTTTGACATTTAGTCTAGGTCCATAGTGTTCAAAAAGAAGCCTTGATAAAAATCACTTGAATCCTTCAGGAACAGTTTTTGCTTCACGTTAGACACCAGATCTTTTGAAGAAAGCCAAGAAAAAACCCCGTGTCCATTTTTCCAATTTGCGAGCCAGCCGGAATGTTTCGTTAGGTTTAGCGTCAGCTGGAAGGGACAACTGTCTCTCGGCCCAACGCAAGGCTGGAATCCTCTCAGCCGGAGCCCAGGGTTGGATCCAGCCAGGCAGCTCCACCTGCTGCGGTGCCAGGTCTGCCGTCTCCTCCACCAACACAGAAGCAACTCCAGCGGAGCCCCCCAACGCTCGGAGTGCACCGGCTGCCGAGGGGAGGAGCGAGATGTTGCAGCAGGGGACTCGCCGCTCGCTCGGCCCGGCCGAAAGAAACCCAGCGCTGCCCGCAAGGTGCTTTCGCACTGCACCATCGGGCATGTGAGAACCCCGCTCCCCCTCGGCTGCGCCGAAGGATAAAGCCGGGGAAGTTGGAAGCTTAACAGCAGGGAATGTGCTGAGCTGCTGTACAGGCTAGCTTTCTCGAGGAAACGTCAGCAGACCGCAAAACGAATGGCTACGGGATATTTAATCCTCATTTTTCAAGCATTAAAAATTCAAGGTTATTTGACACGTTAAAAAATGTTCTTTAGCTGCTGAGTAAAAATCCTAATGGTCTGCCAAAAGCATTAAAATAACAGCTGCAGAAATACATGAATGCTCTCCAACTTCAGCGTACAATGAAACCAGAACCTGCTATTTTTTTTCCCTAGTTTGTCTCTAGGAAATCATGAATAATCTGGACTACACATCAATGTGGTTATGAGGATCTCTCAGTAAAATACTTCATTTCAAGCAACTATACGTGTGAACATTTAAATAAAACAGTTTGAAGAAAAAAATAACTTTTTTGCTTCGAACTGAAGTAAATACAGTCATCGGTTCCCTTAAGGTTTGATGTTCTTTGTTGTGTGCTAACAACTCTTAAGGCAGAAATTTCTTTTTAAAATGGTTTCTTTGAGGTTTTTATTTTGCAATCAAGTCCCATAAAGACTCAAACTTTATTGCCTTTTTAGAAACTACAAAGGTCCCTGCAGATTCTTAATGTATTCTTCTATTTTAACAAACAGCATTACAGAATTTGATCAAAACCATATCCTCTGTGATTTCTCTACTCTTACACAAGAGGCTAACAAACCTGTGCAAAAAGCTTCAATGGAGTAACATTAGGCCATCATTTCTACTCCTAATTGTACTGAACAATATTTCAAAAAAGCGTTTAAGATTTCTGGGGAAGTCTTGTTATATCTGCCTTCTTTCGGCTGTGAATGTTGACTTAAGTTTACACCTGCAGCAGCCTTCTGTCATCTCCCTTTCACTTCATGTGGTTTACCTGATAAGCACCCCTTGAGGAAGAAAGTTTAATGTAGTGTAGAATTGGCAACCACACTTACAGCTCAGAAACTAGTAACTTCATGAATTATACAGAGACAGTCATCTTTACATAAATGTGCAGATTGATGAAACCAAGACTAAGGCAAGATGTCTGGAGAAAAATGTGTAACTCAGCCCACAGTAAACCTCAAAATAAACTTCATTTGCATGTGGACCTCTTTCTTGCTAGAATATCCAAGGGCTAGTATTTCCATGCCAATAAGCATAGTTTTCTTTCCACCTTGTGCCATGACCTACAATTTTTTACCAAATAGCCTTAGACAATTTCCCAAACTGGGTCACCTTCTGCATGCCAGTGCAGCAGTAGGGGCAGGCCCTAAAAAAAGGTCTTTAACACTTTGCTTAATCATCATGGGAAAAGAATCAAAAAACATAAACAAAAAAACCCAAACCATTCTTGTTTAGGCAAATGAAGTTTTTCTTGCAAGAAGTTTCAAATCCAAGAGTAGCCCTAAGTAAAAGAGAATTATAACAGAAACTGAACCCCCTTTTACTTTTCTTCAGCTGGCTGGGGGTCACGGTGTACAGACTCTTTTCTGCACAAATAGGACAAAGCACAACTGAGCACACACTCAAACACCACGCAGGAAAAAGGAAAAAGTGAACAAGGGGAAAGAAACAGTCAGACCCACTGTCTCTTGCCAAAAGACCACAAGAATGTTCCTATCCCACAAAAACCACCTTTTTTATGAACCAGATCAACAATCAATCTTATTTCCATACCTCGATCCCATTGTAATAATATAATTTCTCACTAAAATAATACACAATCAAATACATGGCAATTTCATGACAACAAATAAAGTCACAGAGCCACAAGCATTTCTTGAATGCTGCAGAAAAAGCTTTTTGTGATGCAGAAAATATAAGCTTTAATGTGCCACGGGCATAGAAGAATCAATAAAAGGAAGATATAGCCTACCCATCTACAAAGGATTCCATCAGTAAGATACAATAAGGAAGAGAAAGCTTAAGTAACTTCAGGCAATTACATCTAGATTGTTGATGAAGCCCACGTAAAACATCCAAATCCTTTGGCCATATATTTGCAGCTGTAAACAAATAAATTGGTTACACTGCAAAACCGTCTTCATCTTTATATAAAAAGATGAAACTTTTTACACATCTTGCAGTGCACAAGCTTAAAAATACAGTATTTAATCTTGTAAAATTAAGATATATTCCTCTATATTTTGCTGACTAAATCAGAAATTTAATTCTAATGAATGTTACTGGGAGATTTCAAGATAGTGCCAGGATTTTATCCAATGTTGCCATATAGACAGTCAAGACAACATCAGCATTTACTTAATATAGAAAAACAAACCCCTACACATTTTCTTCTTGCACAGGATGGTTCCACCTGACAATATACAAATGTTAAATGACAGTTTTAAACAGAACAATCTAAAGAAACTATTTGAAAACTTCTAAAAACTCGTGTTTAGTCAAGTGCTACCAGTAACAGTGACCGGTTTCATCCTTATGAAAACATTACATGAAACTAGCTCCCCTTATTTCAAGTTTTGTTTGAATGTTTTCTTGGTAATAACACAGCCTTATGCATGGCTCCCATGTGCACAATAAAAATATCAACATCCATAAGATTTTTAATTAGTGAGCAAGACTTATTTCGTTATTAACATTAAATAAGAAAGCTCCTATTTCCTCAGGTGGTGTATCAGAGAGAGAAACAGGAGTTATGTAGCATCAAAAACCCACATGACAGTGCTTTCAGAAACTTAATGCTTCTGTTCAGCACTTGCCAACTACTCTTGACTGAACACACATACTAGTACTGGTTTCACTGATCCATGTGTTGACCCCATAAACCTCATGCAACATAGGTTAGGAAACAGCAAACTCATAGGTGGTAAGACCTGGAGCTTTTAATGAAATGAGTAAGTGGAGGTCTTACTGGACAGATGTATCAAGTGTTCAGACTGCCAAACCAAAGGGGAAAAGGTTATACTGCCCTTTGTGCCTCTGCAGAGGGAACATTTCCCTTTAGTATCACTGCAGGCATCTTTCAAGGCTGGTGGGACTGTAGTTTAGGTCCCTCTTACTCAGAAGCCTGAACTGTTATACTTCCAAAATACTTAACACACAAAAAAACCCCAAAAAACAATAAACCACCAAAACAACCTTATTTTAACCTCTGCTCTGCATAATCTTCATCTGTACAATCTTGAAAGACTACACAGAATTCCAAAACTAATCTCTATAAAGAAGTTTGGATACTGGTTTAAGATTACTTCATATAAACAGAGAGCTCTAATATAATGGTGGTAATGATTCCTTACTTGGTAATTTTATAAGCAAGTCCTACAAGGTAAATGACATTTGAACACTAGTTTTATAACAACCAACGTTTGGTGCAAACTGCATCCATTGGCACCCATGAAGCTTTGCAGTTCTTGCACCCCTAAGTATCAGATGACCATCCAAGCCAATTTTGAGAAGGCAGACAAAGAAATATACTACTTGTTCCTGCATGCTTCTAAATTGCCAGACAAATCATTTGCACTGAGCTTTCAGGCAAACCAGTTTATTTAGTGAAAACACTAGGGCTGAAAATCCCCCTTCTAACATATATCTGTAACAGGTAGCTTCAAAGCATCTTTTTGTGAGCTTCCAAGTAAGCATATCTGCAGGAGTTACATCGGCAGCCCCTGTTGCATCTTCAGTTCAGAAGGCTGATGTGCATCTGCCCTTCTTAAAAAGCTTAATACTCTCATATACAAAGTTTGCAGTGTCCCCTCAAACTGACCCATGTGTCAAAAATAATCATCACTGAACTCTCATTTTTTGAGAGAATAATTTCTATTGTTTTGAAATCAACAACAGAAAAATATGTTCTGGGAAAATTAGCAGACTGTAAATACATCTGTCTGCATCTTCAGTTTCCAAAAATCTTTTAACACCACAAACCTATTAACTGCAGAAGGAAAGTGAAATACTATTTTGGAAAAAGGAAATTGATTAATAGGTGCATTTTAAAAACTTGCCCCACAATGGCATTTAAGCCCAGAACAAGTCCTATGAATAGAAACTTTTCAGTGGGTGTTTGTGATTTTTCTCCCAGTTTATTCCAAGTCTTAAACTGTTAAGTTTAAGACAGATCTGGGACATCGCTCCGATGAGGTCCTTCATAAGCCTTGATAAGTCAAACCATAAACCAGGCAAGAATATTTTCCTTCCCAACTGAGTGACCATCATTATGGGTATTTTTACAAACCTGCTTTTGGAGTTCTCTTCAGTCCAGAACAGAAGAGGAAAATATAATGCCATATCAGAGACAGAACCCAGAGGTGTCTGTGTTAAGACATCCTCTCTGTGCTAAAACAATCAGGCTTCAAAACATGAGCTGCAAAATAATGACCGACTGAAGAGTGTTCTGGAGCAAAACTTCAGAGAAAAACAGTCCTTCCTGACAAGTCCTTCCTTACCACCGGATACACCTCCTATATATTCAAAGTGTGATTTCCAAAGGTTATATTTTAATCATATTTATACACAGAGCTACAAAGATGATTAAGGGACTGGTGCATCTCCCATATGAGGAAAGGCTGCAGGAGCTGGGTCTCTTTAGCTTGGAGAAGAGGAGACTGAGGGGTGACCTCATAAATGTTTATAAATCCATAAAGTGTGTGTCAGGAGGGGGGAGGAAGTTTGCACACAAAAAGTTCCTTAGAATTAGAGAGAGGTTGCAGAAATAATGACTATTATGACTACTATGAAATCCAAAATCCAACATTACTTTTTCCTAGCTGGAAGCCATCAGAATCAGAACACCTTCAAACCAGACTGGGAAAGGACTGAAAACAAATGGCTCCTTTTGCAAGACTCCAAATTTGACCCACTAATGAGAATGTAAATGCAGCAGATAGACTGAAGCCTACCTTACCACCTCTGTTAAACTCACTGCAGAAAACTGGTTTTATTGTATTGGTAAGATCTTTGTGTGGGGAAAAAAATTTAAAGGGTGACTGTATTCTGAATAGACTGTACTGTGACTAGACTGTAACTCAACACAGAAATCCCAAAAATCAGGGGACTACATTATTTCAAACATATTTAACAAGCCTAGAAACAGTCTGTGGTGGCCTGACCCTGGATGGCAGGTAAGCACCCCTCCAAGTCACCTGCTCTCTCACCCCTAGAGCAATGAAGGAGAGAGCAAGAAGGGCAAAAGCAAGGGGAGAAAACCTCATAGGTCAAGATAAATAAGCGAAGGGAAAAAATCCCAACCATACATACAGGTGATGCAAGCCAAATCACCAACCACCTCCCACCAGCAGACCGACAGCCAACCTGAGAACAGCTACCTTGGAAGTACTTCCCCCCAGTTGGATTGCTGAGCATGATGTTTAAAAATATGGAGTACTTTTTCAGTCAACTTGCGTCAGACACTCCAGCCGTATCCCCTCACGACTTCTTGCCCACCCCCAGCCTACTTGCTAGGGCAGTAGAGTGAGAAACAGAGAAGACCTTGAAACTGAGTGAGCGCTATTCAGCAACAGCTAAAACATTGGTGTGTTAATCTACAGTTTGTCACAATCTAAAATACAGCACCATATGGGCTCCTGTGAAGAAAATTAACTCCATCCCAGCCCAACCCAATACCAGTCTGACCTGAAAAGTCCTTTACAATGAAGAACTGCAAGATCTTTGCATTCAGAAACATTGCTGAGATCACTCTTAAAAGAAAAGTATGTGATTATTCTGAAGTTGTCTTTGAAGCGTTGCTCCCATCTGTCCACAGCAGAAAAAAGTATTGTATTTGGCTCCAGATAGCTCCATCCAGCTCTCAAAAAGATTTCTAAGGAATGACAGACATCGAATTCCAAAGATAAAGCTAATAATTTATAAGAGCCCACTAAGTAACAGATCTTCTGAAAGACTCAAAAGCTTTATGTCCTTGTCTCATCCCTTCCCACACCCCTAGTGAAGCTTCCACCCAGTTTGGATTTAAAGCAAATGGTTTCTAAACTTGTGGTAAAGATCAATAGCCAAGTGAGGTTATACTTTCAAGGCTATACTCAGGGGAAAAGGTTGAGTCCAGGAGGGTGTGATTAGCTGGGACTCCTCTCCCCAGCGTAAAGACCAGGCTGGAGAAAGGATCTAATTTGTCACTCTGGAGCCAGACTCTTTTTAGTGACAATGATAGGACAAGGGGTAATGGGTGCAAGCTGGAACATAGGAGGTTCCACTTAAATATGAGGAAAAACTTCTTCACAGTGAGGGTGACTGAACACTGGAACAGGCAAACAGGCTACCCAGGGAGGTTGTGGAGTCTCCTCCTCTGGAGACATTCAAAACTCACCTGGACGCATTCCTGTGATCTGCTCTAGGTGTTCCTGCTCCGGCAGGGGGATTGGACTAGATTGATCTTTCAAGCTCCCTTCCCATCCCTAATATTCTGTGATTGTTACCTGTAGGACCTAAGCTGACTAGGCTAAATCTATCCTCCAAAATGTCATTTTCCTTAGGCATCTATTGGGCTGAAGCAGAAGGCTAGTTTGAGTCAAATTGTCATGCAGGACTCATTGGGAAAGGAAGGAGGGGGCAGAAATAGGAGGAAACGGAGACAACGTCTTCAAGGTTTATTCCAGAATGGATAACATATGAAGATCCTACGGCTATTGAAAGATTCCTCAGAATCTGAGTCACCCCATCCTATCTTTTTGTGAAAGAGCTGCTTTTAGACTAGGAGTTTTCACCAGTACAATACCTTTTAAATGATCCATGCAATGTAGCCAAGAAAAGCAGCTCTGCGGCTGAATAACTCTCAAAGTATTAATCAAGCATCTGTGCCTCCACCAGAAAAATAAGGGTACACAGACCAAAAAAAAAGTGAAAATGAGGGAAAGGAAATATACTAATAATACATGTCTTATCTGGTGAAGCCCCATATTAATCCAGATTCATTTCAATAGCCGTTCATGCTTCCTTAACACAACATCAAGAAGAGACTGCAATTTGACATGCTTCTGCTCTATTGCTTTGATGTAGCACCAACAGAGTAGATGCCAAGAGCCTCGTAGCCAGTGGAGATTAAGTCCTTGCACAGTAGTGATAACTGCGTTCCTTTCACAGGAACAGACAGGCAGGGACCAAGGCTTTGAAAGACTTCTGACAGAGCCTCTTGAAGCTTTCTCACCTAGGAGTTAAGGCATAAAGCATATAAATATTAAATCATAGCTTTTAAGCTTGGTAAAATATTTGCAACATTAACTTAAATCAAACTAAACTTTGGTTTAGATTTGTATCCACTGTTTATGAAGCAAATTTTCAAAATACTGATCCTAGACTCAGTCCCACTTACCGACCCTAGAGCCTCTGCATATTAAAACATATTTCTAAACCACTTTGCTTCAGCGGGAATCTAGGGCAACACACTCACCAGTCCTTCAGAAACACCAGCAGCTGTTGGAAAACTAATTGCACAACTCTTCAAAACTGCGTATCTCTTCCAATTATGTTCTAGCAAGATGCAATACCTTGCTACAGAAAAGTAGTGCCCTATTTCAGTTTTGAAATCACTTCAGAGTTAGGACCCAAATAACTGAGTGAATGTGACAGCATGTTATAACAAATGTAGGTCATTCTCCCTTTCCCTCTCCCCCCTGTTGCTTTTGAAACACCTAGAAAATAGTTCCTTAACTGAAAAGATAGAGGGGTTTTTAAACAACCAAGTGGAGGAAAGCTTTTTGCTCAGAATAGAGTTCCAATTTTCAAAAATGGAACTTGTAGAAAACCACAAAGTGTTACTTCTCTGTATAATTTTGAGGTGTTCACAAATGTTGCATATTGAAAACTTTCCTGATCATCTCACTTGCGAAAAGTAGCAACAACAAAAAAAAGTAAATCTAAAATACTACAGGGAAAGATTAAAGGTACTCAGTGGCTTCCCACTGAGAAGTTTGACCTGACAAAGCTCTTCACCTTATCAAGGAAGCAGCTGAGCAGGGGAACATGATGCAAGATCTTTAAAGAGATGAATGTCATTAAAAAAAAAAGCATATAAAAGCAATTACCAACTATTAATGACAACACAGACATTAGCAGGCAATTAAATTATCTTGCAGACATTTTAAAGCAAACAAAAGAAACTACTGTAGAACTCATTGCTAAGGACACCTCATTTTCAAAAAGGATCTACAAAACAGTAAATAAAACATAGACAAACATCCAATAAAAACGTACAAGTGCAATTGCTGTCTCAGGAAATCTTTAAGATGCTGCCTGCTGTCCTTTACTATCCTTTCTTTACAACATCAAACTCAGAGACCTGGGCTACGTGAACTTTTTGGTCTCATCCTATACCTGATTTTCCATACATGACATTCTCCTCAGCTTCTGTGCACCAAACGTTTAGAAGAAATGAATTTTGCATTATTGTTATTTTGTCAAAATAATTC
>VZTM01028945.1:63994-78248 GCA_013400555.1 Jacana jacana
TTTTTTTTTTTGTAGTGAATGTATTAGGATGTTAAATGGATAAAGGAATTCCCAAAATAATATAGGAATATAAAAAAATATGCAATGTCAACCGAGACTCCACAGCTTCATGGTCAGTAAACAACAACTTCATTCTAGTTCTGTAACCCGTAGGCTAATGCTACAATTCTGTGATCTTCCCTACCTTTTCAAAGGGCCTCCTCACATCCTGCAAATCTCAGCGGGCTCAGAAAGCCATGCCAAGTTCTCCAAAGTGTAGAGAACACTCACCCACACTGTCTCGATTTTGTTAATCTGAGAAAAACACTTTATGAACAGTAGAGGGCAGCATTTCTCCATTTCCACTCAAAAGCATTTCTCTGCTCCCAACAGCAGAATTCAAAGATAGGGATGTAAAGCACAAGAGCCTATAGTAAATTATATTCCTTTTCCCAAACTCTTCATTTTACAGAAATACACTCCAAAGCCTACAAAAACAAATCAAAAAAATCCATTATGACATTCCAGCATCAGAACTGAAGCAAAGACAAAACCAGAGAAAAAATTTATTTTGGCAGAAAGTTTTTCGTTTCCTTCATTATAGTTATAATCCACTAATGAAGTTCCTCCAACGTACTGTTCATAAGCTGTAGTGCACTGGTCAACTGATGCACAGGAACTCATAGTGATTTTAGTCTTTGAAGGAATCCATTAATTAAAATGGTTTTCTAATGTAAAGAAAAAGTAAAGGTTTTTAGATTGCTAGGGAGTACTCAGGAAGTTAAAACAATGCTATTTTGAAATTAACTTTCCTGTTTAACACTACTGTATATGCACCTTTGCAATCCTTTTGACAGGAATGTTACATTATAATAAGCTACAAACAGTGCTTACATGAATTTAGATGAGTAACAATTCTCATTTTTGGATCCAAACCAAACCAATCTGATGCTTTTCCTTCAAAATTATGCAAAGTGAGAATGATTTTTTCTGCTAGGTCTCTCAACCTAAGACTTTCTTAAATCAATGTGATCTTTCAAATTATCCAGCTACATCATAATGAGCTTGTCTTATCTGCATTATTGTTATAGAAGGCTTATTGAACTAATGACATTAGCAACAAGGGACCTTTCGATTTCCAGCCTTCATTTATTTTGGCTTAACTCTTATTGTTCCCATTTCAACACCTTCTCATTTGAAAAGTCACTGCCATCTTTTGGTTTTGGAAAAATATTCCTTATGTCACCCAGACAAGCTCTTCCAGCTTTCCCACCACCACCCCTCTGTCCCAGACAGCAGTATCCTCACCATCAGTGTATTTCCAGCTCTGCATGTACAATTTGGAGTGTCACTTACATAGATAGCTCTGTATAAAACAGTACTTCCCAAAATATCCTGATTGCATCCAAAGAGCACCCAAATCAACCACAATAAAATCAGGAATAGAGTTATAAAGGCCATCCTAGCCCAACTTCAAACTTCTCTCCAGTCACCTGAATTCCAGTCACTTGCATAAAGCCAGTTTTATTCCTGTAAAATCCTGTACATTTGATCCTGTAAATAGCCTCTTAGAAAGTGAGGGAATAGAAAAATAGATGCATTTCTCACTATATAAGAGATTGTTTATTTCAAGAAAATTTTCTACAAAAAGCTTTTAAGATGCATTTAATAATAATGGGTCACTAAGATAAGCACTCCTCATCTTAACTGGAATTTTTATAGCATATAGAAAGTCAAGCTTCAACAAAAAACCCCATCGGCTAAAGTATTCCCTAGCCAAAGGGAAATAATGAGCATACACAAGTGAAAGTCCATCTTTGAATTACAACAGAAAAATGGACCAAGTTCATCATCACAACTCCAAGGACTTCAGAGTTATTAGAAAGATAAATAAAAACCACGTGCATGAACACACCGCTGTTCGGTTCCAGATTCACTGCTACCACACTGGGCAACTCATCACCCAGTTGCCAGATCCCAATGAGAAGAGCTTTTGCAGTCTGCTTCAGGGAAAAGCTCCTGGTGCTCAAGCTACACCACATGCACATCATCTATCACACAAGATGAAAACAAAGCATTCCTCGGTGGTGGTGTCTTCACCAGGTAATAAAGGCACCCCAAACATGAGTGGCTAAATGCAGCTATCACACTGGTTATTTTTCCAATTGGAAAGAAAGAATAGGCCACAGAGGAATGGAAGTTCCTCTGTGATGGAGTGCTCTGTCTCAATGGCACATTAGAGAGAAACTTGAATGGTGGCTGGCACACTTGGCCTTGCAGAAATAAGGAAGGAACACAAACATCCTCAACATATATTATACGTGGGCACAAGTAAACCCACTGTTAGAGACCAAAAGAAAGAATTCTTATTCTCATGTCTTCACACAATGGAGGGGAGGGAATAATTCTTCCAGGCAATATTGGTTTGTAAGTAAACCACCCCAAGGACTGTTCATCCTCTGTTAGGCATTTAGATGAGTTAAGAAAATGTTGATCATTCCTTCCCACATTGACCTTCGAGACAGCAGCCCTCAGTTACACTTATGTATTAGAATTTCATTAAAGCATGCCTTTCCCTCCTCCAAACCCAAGATGTGGCAGCGTATGGTCTTCAAAGAACCATCTCTTAAAAAACAAACACAATACTACCAAAACACCAAAAAACCAACAAAACCTAACGAGGCTGTATATCACTTAAAGAGTGATAGTCTTCACCTGAAGATGTCTTCACTTTTTTTGTCTGGTAAATACCAGTCCTGGGAATAAGATTCAAGTAATGTCATTAGCACTTATGAAAGTATGAGTAATACCCACTGACAATAAATCAGGCTATGATTAAGCCCTGAATAAACTGTGGAAACACCTCATGTTAACAAAGTTTTGGTGCAGCTTACTGCATTCACGAAAGAAGTGATCAAGCACAGTGCCAGCTACTAAAACCAAACCGCCTGGTGGCATACCAGATAATCAGCCAGTGAGCTCAGCCGTCCTGAAATCTCACTTCAAGTAAGAGAGGAAGCCTTTTGGGGTTTTTGCCATCAAGAAATCTAAATACCTCTGCCTACTGAAGGAATCGTGTTGGAGACCATATGCCCAACTATGAACAACCTTACGTTTATTCACCCACTGTTTTCTCCCACTGTTTTCATTACAACAGGAAACTACGCCAAAGCTATTCACTCCCAGGGTCCAGTTTCAAAGAGCAGCAGCCAAAGAGAGCAAACATTTTGATTCTGAAGACAGAATCACTGCTCTGCTCCACTTCTCGTCAGAAGCATTGAGCTGTTACGTCTTATCATTTTACTTGCCTTTTCACAGGCAGACAAGTCAATTTAACTGCTCAATACTTTCCAACTCTCCATCCCAGCAGCTACCTTTTCTGTGAGCTGCTTTCACTCACTACCCAGCAGAAATGCACACACTGGGTTCTACTAGGTTCTTAGTAGAGGAACAGCGGAGGAAAGGAGGTAGAAGCACCCTCAAGAAGCAGGGACTCAATAGATCAGTTCACTGTTATACATGAAGCCACAGATGCAATTCTTCTCCCACAATAATCAGGAACAAATGCTTCACTCCTCTGCTCCTGTTAATCCTACCTGGAAAATTACTCCAGTTATGATAATCAGCTTCTCTGAAAAACTCACACAGTTCCAGGAGGGCAAATGAATTGTGAAAATGCTTTGTATAAGTCTTATTTATGGGACTGACTTCAGAAAGTTATTCTTATTTTTTGCTGCATGCCACACCACGTTCTCGGAGTCAATACACAAGCTGTATAAGTCAGCTGCTGGAAATAGTTCCATTTTACAGGCATTTGTTTTCAAATGATCTCTTCAATTAATTCCTAACCAAGCATGCTCAGAACTGGTGCAATAACCAAATGTAAGTAATTTGTCACTTATTTGTAGCATTAACTAGCCAGCTTTTACTTTTAAAACAGGAGGGGTATTAAGTACAAACTTAAACACAAGCACACAATGCTCAAGAACTTCAGGTAAGTCTCAGCAGCACCATATGGGTGTTTGGAAGTGTGTGGCCCAGCTATCCAGTTCTGACAAAATCGCAAGCTCAAACAAATAGAAACTTAACTGATGTCTCTGCCTTAAAAACACCACAATTCTAATAACTTTCAGTTTTTCAACAGTATGACTCATACTTGCAGTCATTTAGAAAGAACAAGTAAACACATACAAAGAAAGATTATCACTAAAGATGCTCCGCACATGAAGCACATGCCACAGATTTATACCTTTATTATGTATTTTATGTGCATTTTGGTGAGGCTAGACAATCTATTAAGAAAAAGCCAGACAACTATGGAGCACTTGCCTCCAGACCAGTGAGTCCTCGAGTCCTGAACTGTTGGGGCTAAGAGAATACCAGATTACATGTAAAGAGAAAGATAACTCTGAATTTAAAAGAATCCCTTTTAAAAGAAGTTAAATGAAGAAAGTTTATTATATCTTGTAAATGACACACAGTAAGAACTTAAACTTTTACTAATGCTTTGCTTTAAATTAGTCTATTTTCTCAGACTTTCTTAATACAGCTTTTCAGATTTTGCATAGCAGGTTCCTTTTGTAGTTGCGTTACAACCAGTCTCTGCCACCTTCAGCTTCTTAGTCATCCTTGGTGTCCTTACTCATCATCTTCAAACCTATTCACCTTCGTAACTCAGACAGGCTGCCTTCAGTTCCAACCATGAAACCCAAAATACAGTACTTAAGTTCTTTAGTTACAATTTCTAGATTTAGCCAACCTCATACTACCTCGTGTTGCAACAGGCTGCTTTATTTACCACATAGGGCTTAAAAACGTGACCCCTTGCCAGAGACTATTCTATGCATTAAGACTTCAAACTTTTAAAAAGCTTGTTCACAACCACAATTACACACAACTGGGACATGATTTCTCCTGATACAACCACAAGATCAGTACTCTCTGCTTGTATCACTCATTGTTTTTATCAAATACCCTTTAAACCCACCTATGGCATACATCACTCACACCAAGTAACTTCTGCATCAAGTTTACACATAAAAGTTTAAATTTCAATTGTCTCCATTTTCACACAATTGCCTCTATCACATTTTATTTACTACCAACATCAGAGTTGTTACACACACAGTACCTCCAGGAGGTTGCAACTTGCATTGTAACCTCTCTTTATGCTCTTTCAAACACTGTTAAGATCATTTGCGTAACATAGAAACAAGTACAGCAGTAGAGAGCCACCAAGATAGTCAAGTGGTTGAAGCACAAGAAAGGAAGGTTAAAGGAACTGGGTTTGTTCAACCTGCAGAAGAGAAGGCTCTCCAGGAGCTAGTAGCAGCCTTCTGATGTCTCAGAGGAGGTTACCAAGAAAACAAGGCTTGGCCTTTGTTGTGCAGAGCAAGAGAGACAACCTTAAACTGAAATAGGGGGCAGGGGTTTACAAGAGCAAAGCCTTAAGCAACCTGGTCTGGATCCAATGCTGACCCTGCTTTAGGCAGGTAGTTGGACAAGAGCACCTCCAACGTAAGAGATTTTGTCATTCCCTTTTGCACTTACAACTAGTAGGTGAGGAGGCACAATTCACTTAAGTGGAGGGAAATTCTGAAAACTGACTAGAATAACAACAGGACCCTCTGAACTACAACCCTCTGCACACCAAGCAAGGAGATGCGCAGGAACCGCAGAAACCCAGCATCATGTTTACTTCAGCCACACCGGCTGTAGCTGTGCTCCCGTGTTCCGGCACCGTGCAGCCTCCCACCTTGTACAGCCACATCACTGCGCTTGTCCGGAACAGAGAGAACCCGGAATTTACGAGGGCTCATGACTTAAGGTTAACAACTTAGGAAAAAGCCTTCATCTTCCTCCCTTGGTAACAGATACAGGCTTCTCCACAGCACTGGGTTTGGGCTACTGTCAGAAACAAGGTAATGGGCTAGATAACGCTCTGGTAGATTCCAAGCAGCATGCTTCTTTGTATTTTGAAATAAAAATGGTATAAAAGAAGCATTCTTTTGCAGTAGAGTTACTAGAAATGCTATTTGAAGAAATTTTACATCTCTTTAAATTCAACTGTTTTACTGGAAGTATACTTCTGCACAAGCAGCTAAAAATAACTACTCAAAAATTGCTTTTCTGGAAAAATTAAAGATATAGAATATGAAAATTCATTAAGTGCCATGAACTCATTTAAAACTGTTACTTAAATAAAAATCATTACTGTAAGCTCAACCCACGTGCCTGCTCTTAATAGTATCCATGGTTGCAGTGATGCAAATTTGCCTACCTACATCATACCAAATGTGCCCACATAAAAAGGAAAAAAAATACTGTACTGATGAGTACACTTTGCACCAGATTAAGGCAAAGTAAACCAGCCAGACCTCAGAAAGCAGAACGAAAAGCAGTTTAAGGATCTGTTTGTGTATCGTCACTGGATCTTAATTCTGAACTAAGTGAATCAGAATTATCAAAGATCAAGTTTCTCAGATGAGATTTCTCAATATAAAAAATTTCTCACTGGGCAACAGAGTAACAAACATTTCAAACTGTTTCCACCTCAAGGTGGAGAAAAGGGAAGCACTTACCACTATTACTAATCCTGTCATACATTTCTGTCATGCTGATTTCAAAATTGCCTTATTTATATCCATTTTCCTGTATGTGTGATAAACAGATTTATTCACAAAATTAAGGAATGTATTTTTCCTTAGATTACATTCCAGTCAGACGTACACATGTTCACAGGGAAGCAAAGAGTCCTTTTGTAAGTCCCACTTCAATGAACAGCTTCAGTTGACGCTACATGGTACAGCAGCATTTAGGTAAATGAGGCCAAAACTTCACATGAAACAGGCAGACAGGATTAAGAGCTAATGACTCCAGGTGGAAATGCACCATCAGTCTAAGCTCAACTCAGACTATGCTGTGCAGAACATTATCTCTTCCTCTCCCATCCAGCATTTCTGTGAGCACTCTTACTTGCTTAACACTCAGAGTCAGGCTAATCATATTAAAAAACAGTACTTTTTTTTCCCCCAGACTGTTTTCTATGAGCTTAACTTTCCATATAAGTTTTCCTTCTGTTCTTAGAGAAGTAGATGGGAGAAAGTAAATAAAGGCATAAAATAAAACTGAAGTTGAGCAGCTCAGTTATAAAAGTGACAGCACTGCCTCTCCCTTTTTTAAAATAAGTACAACAAAATTAAGGTACATACTGATATAACCAAAATCAAGGAATTAATAGAAGATCCCAATCTCACTGTACAAAAGAGAGTATTTTAAAAGAAAAACAGAAATGCCACAAATTAATGTAATTAATCAAACAATATTTTTTGTTTTCTGTTTTACTTCAAAAAAAACCCAACTAACAGCTCAGTCATCAAAAAGGCTCCTTTGCTGGTGGCAAAGTAATTTCACCCATTCTGATCAGCCTGTACTTCCTTGTGGCAAACAGACAGACAAGCATCTTGATCTTTTCTTTTATAAAAGCTACCACTAAACCCACACAATATTCTCAAAAATGTTCAATATTATTCTACTTCTTGAGAAGGATGCTTGTATGAAGACGTTTTATGATTTCACTTTATTCGGAAAAATGCTAGAAGTCGAAGTAGCTTGTTAAAAAAAATTAAACCTGCAACTATTTGAATATCCAGGGAAAAGGGAGCAATATAGGAAAATAAAATGCTTCCAAAGGCACACTAATAGATTCTGTTTGTGCATCAGATTATCTTTAGCAGTGACAAGTGGACTGCATTAAAAACAATCATACACAAAACTTTGTCTGAGCAGAGAAGTAACAAGACTAAGCTATCTGGGTGTCTTCATTTCAAAGCAGCAAGATATATATATATACATCCATAACAGAACTTCCCAGATTCATCTACTTCTCTTCAATCATTATTTTAAACCTATTCTGATAAAGGCTATGTAAAATATCATTTGGAATTCTTCATTCTGGAGTAAAAAGCAAACTACTTTTTAGCACATTTAAAGAGAGTTAATTTCTACAGAACAGAGTCTTACTGCAGAACAACAAAATTCCTCATTCTACTACATTTGAGTTCTTCAATATGTACATAATTAGCTCTTAGAAGAATTAAAATCTGTGATTGTTCTTAGCAACAACTACAGAATTTATTTTGGCAATCTGTGCTGTTAAAAACATCAACACTAGAAAACCACGAAGAGATTTTCATTACAGGTAGACAAAAACCGGAGGAAAGATTCAATAAGAACTTTCAAGATTGTAGGCATTAATCAAAAGCTTTATCTTACCTTTGTTGTTACAATACATAAGCAATCCATTGTTTCAGCATAGCAGGTTTCTTTCCAAACATTTAAAAGATTTATTTCCGATCACAGCTAAATACCATCTCAACAGAATGAGAAAGAGCACACTTATTTAATAGTCAAAACAGTAGAATGTATGCCAAGTCCCCCTTCAGATTCATTCAGAGGTAAAAACACAGTGGAGAAAAAAGAAAAAAAAAAAGGCAAGCTAAAATACAAATGCTTTAACTTTCATGAAAGATTCTTAACCTATTTTGATTATCTACGTCTGAAAAACTTAAATTTGTCCTTGAAAATATCCCACGAAAGATGTCGAATCCTACTCCATACCAGTTAAGTACCTCCTCGTATTCTATTTCATATACTCCTCTTTCAGGATTACCTAACACATGAGCATCACAGGGAATCATTTGATGAAATGCAATACAAAATTATTTCACAGAAAAAAAAGAAAATCTCAACCCAGCTTTTCTTGGCTGGTTACTATCTCTAAAGTGAAGCGTTTGTTCAAAAATAGTTTTGGTTGCAATCAAGTATTTCTCCTCTAACGTCATTTCAGCATTTGCAGACTGCAAAATAACCGATTTCTTAGGCAGTAATGAATGGAATATTCCATGTAGAACAGGGAGAGAAGAAAGTGGCAAGGAAAGAGTAATGCATATTGCAAGAGAAATGCTATTTTGAGCCTTGAATTAACCTAGAATTTAATTTTCTTTTGTAAGGCTGTAAAGCATTACAAAAGCAGTAAAGCAGTGTCACTGTAAAGCAGTGACAAGGCAAGGTTTGTATGCACAGGCATTGTCTTCTCAGCCTAATTAGCACAGCTGGGAAAAGTCAAACACTTGGGCACAAAAAAAACCTTCCATGTACTAGGAAACACCAAATTGTCAGTTTCATACATTGGCAAGAACCTTATTGCATTACTTTCCCACAAGAGGCACCGAAAGCAACTAGTTAACTCACTTTCCGCTATCTTGTCCTATTAGGTCTCCCACCAACACCTTCACTACAAACACAATGAAGCAAGTGAAAAAACCTAAGAAATAACTGCCAACTATTAAATCTCATCTGCATCATTTTTGCTTTTAGTACAAGATTTACAACTAGCCAAAATGATTGGATTTTGCATCAGCAAACAACTCCAGAATATACCAAGTATGCATTTAGAGCATTCCCACTATCCCCTTAAAGTTTTCTGCAATTTTACTCCACTTCATTCCCTGGCCCTGTCACACATACAGGGCAGGGATGGAGGGGGGGGTAGGCGTGTGTGGAAACCCACACTCCCACACACACCCCCCTCAGAATACAAGTAGTTAAAAAACAAACAAATGAAAAAATACGAACACACTCCCCAAAAATAACCCAAAAAGCAAACTACATCCCCAAACCATTACAGAAAGGCATGACTGTACACTAGTAGAAATTATCCCGTTTACCCTGAACAGAATTTAAAGATGTTACAGCCACCAAGACCAGGATTTTTACCTCATGTGTCTAAGTCAAGCTTGAGAAACTTCTCATTTCCCCCTTGTCTATAAAGTCTGTGAAGAACTACTATGAACACCTAGGTGAAGTTTTCACTGCTGCAAAAGAAAAAGGAAAAAAAAAACAACAACAACAACAAACGCCAGCATCTTTCAGACTGATAAGGCTCAATCAAGACAGAGGTCTAAAAGGTTCTGACTTCATAAAGCCGAAAAGCGAAGCACCAGTTAAGCTGATGCTTTATCCTCTTTATCAGAAAAGGGGAAAAAAAAAAAAACCCGTAATTTTACAAATTATCCTTGAATTTCCCAAGCCTTCTGTTGGGAAGACTGCAAAGTTCAGGGAAACCGCTAGAGCGCAAGCATCCAAAAAGGTACTGGGAAACAAAGGAACCCGATTTTTACTTGGCTTAGCACATGTCAGTGTCTTGCCCAGAAACATCTCCAGTGACTACTCCAACACATGCAGTCGGTCCACATGTATATTTCTCACACAAACTTCACTTCAGGAGCCCCAGTAACACACAAAACTGCTTGTCCCTTATGCTCTATGAAGGGCAAAAAGCGTTAATACTTTCTCATCACTCAAATTTCTCTCAGCTTCTGCAGACTAACCCTGGCTACACCAAGTTTATGTTCAGCAGCAATCACTTTCTTCTTTTCCCTCAACTTTTTTATTCTCTTGCCTTCTCTGGGGTTCTTTCAGAACTAAGGATCATCATCACACCTTTTTTTCCCCCCTCCCACTCACTATCATCCTTTTAACAAGACCTGAGGCTCTTGCCAAGGAAAGCAAGTAACTTGCTTGCAGTTGCCAATGCAGACTGAGAAGTGGAAAGAGACCGATCCAGAGAGGTGGGGAAAGGCATTTCTTAGTTGAGGATTTGTGCATTAGACTGCTCATGATGAGCAGGCACACTAAACACGTCAGTGCAGAGGGCACAGAGAAAGACGCATAGCAAGCATGCTTGAGAAGTCCCAACACACCCACTGCGCAGATCAGAATACTGCGGACAACCCAGTTCCACTAAGAGCCCTTTACCACTCAATGCATCACTATGATGACTAAAAGCCCTCCCTGGCAACTGCTTGCACGGTTCTCCCAAAACCCAAGCACAGAATGGCCACCCAGAAAAAGGGTGTACACACTGTACTGGTATAGCAAACACCAATACACATTTTCATAAATATGGTATGCAGACAGACAAGCACCCATAGAGAAGAGCACTGTACATAAAGTATTTCCTGCCCCAAAAGCAGTTTCTGCAGACTTTTCGTAGAAAATTCTGCACATTTAAGAAATTAATAGATTCAGAAAAGACTGTCCAAGACTCCAACATTCATAAGGTTCATCATTGTCATAAAAAACAATTACATAGCTTCTTGAAGACAAATTTTAAAACTCATTGAATGATCAAGCACCTGGTAAATTTGGAGCTCAAACAGGTTGTTTTTTTTTCAAAATAAGATCTAGGTAAGAAAACCAGAACTAAAACCACTGGAATTAAACAATTTAATAAAATAACTTAGAACCTTACTTCCTTTAAATTGTATCATAAAGGAGCAACAAAAATACCAAAGGACACACCAAAACTTGAATCAAAATCACAACATGCACAAAAAGCCCCTTTTTCAATGCACTGAAGAGCTAGACTTTTCCACATAGTACTATTAGCCATTAAAATCACTATTATTTGACTGGATTTGTGACATGCATTGCAATTCGTTCATATCACTCATACTTATTGAAAATAAAACTCTGTCCTGTGAGCCCCAAGTGATGTCAGTAACAACCAGCAACAACCATTCTACACAGCTTGGCCAGCTGGAAAAACTATATATTTGTATTTTTGTTCCCCACTATTTGTTTTTAATATTAATGCCATAAAGGATTAATCTCACATGAGAAACACAAAGGGAAGAGATGGTTTAGTTGTTGGTTTTTTTTCTCAGCTTGGGATTTTTTCTTGCCCTAAATTATCTACCAATTCTTTCAGGTTATATTTGGCAGTCACTTTTTGTGCCTTCACAGCCTCATTCTATCTACAAAGTCACCAGATAACTAAATGGAGGAAAATACATGCACAGATAAACCATACGTAGAAATAAATCATGCAAATGAAAACAATACTTTGGAAAATACTCATTTTGCAGATAAATAATTTCTTCATCTACCCACGAATTTAGAAGTGCATGTGGTTATTTACATGCTAATTTGCTCTCAGATTCTACGAGAAAACCTGCATAAAACACACAGCTGTCCCAGGTATAACCAGAGGAGCAGGCTCAGCTCCTCTTTGCAAGGGTACATCAATTGCCCAACCTCAGCATATTTGAGGAGACATTTCAAAGACTCAGTAAAGATCAAGCACTATCATGACTGCAAGAATTGTCTCAGCTCCTTTAGTAAAGAAAGCATTAAAATTATAAGATGCTGTAACCTAATTTATCTAGCTACCTTTGAACCTGTCTGCAAGATGTAATTATTATTTTTAAAAACACATCATTAGATACCAAATTAACATAAATTTTTTGGTCAGTTTTCTCTTTACATCTAAATTAAGAAAGGTAAGATTTCAGAAAGAGCATATTTTTATTCCTTGTGTATGCATCCTGAACCAAGAATAGGGTCTTTGTTTGTTTGCTCTTGCATTCAGGCTGCCTCAGGAAGATTTTTTTAAGCTTTAGTTCAAGACGTACATTCTTTTATTTGTACAAACAGCCTGGATTTCAAGAATTGATGGCAAAAATACATAGCAAGCCAAATACCATTTGCCCTCTTTAAAGTTAACACAGAGAAGACAGAGGCTCCTGAGCCGCACAAGACTATACACTATTAGGTGCTCAAATAAAACAAGCACATCATTTCTGCAGAAAAGGAGCTGATCGAAATAATGGGCAACAGACATACAGACACAACCATAAAGGAACAGCATGAAAACAGGCAGTACAACAGTCTGACACAGCATATCACCAAGCTAGCCAGTAGTGAATCTTTAGAAATTTGCAAATGGTATTTGAAGACAGTGCAATAGGTCTGGGATTTTCCCAGGAACAGGTTGTTCTTATGACAGCTATGATTGACTGCATTTATAAAGGCCAGGTGAGGATCTTGCAGTCAACAATTCAAAAACAGAAAACCAAAACTAGAGTATCCAACTGCTTGAATATGCGCTCTACATATGCAAGAATCTATTTCTGAGATTTTCTCTAAGATGCTGATTAAGTGCTTGATGCACCATTCTATTTTGAATACAAACTGCTACTGATTAAACAGGTTTTTTCATTCCCCCAGAAACCATACATTCCAAGTTCTTTCCTCTAGACTATGTCAGCTCTTCTTATTAAGAAGTTACACAAAACTATCAAATTCTTACGAAGTTTAAAAAGACATTACCACTTGCTTTGTAAACAAAACCAACTCCCATATTGTAGGTGAGAATTAGGTTATTCCTTTTCACATTGACTATTATTTGTCTTTGTACAGACACTGAACTAACCAAACACAAGCCTGCAGTATGCCTTAATGGCAAAGGAGGCCAACAGGAGCTGCAGGAGCAGAAACAGTCAGCACTATCAAGCAAAACTATTATTCCCCTTTCCTTGGCACTTGTAATAAGGCATCTGGGATACTGCATTCAATTTTGGGGGCCCCAGTGCTACAAAGATGTCAAAAACCTGGAGTAAGTTCTACAGAGAGCCACTGAGATAGTGATGGGGCTGGAAGACATGCCCTTTAAAGAAAGGATGAGGGCATGGGGCTTGCTTTAGCTTTGAGAAAAAAGGTCAGTGGAATCTAAAAGCAACCTTCCAGTTCCTACATTGAGGTTACCCAAAAGACAGAGCTACGTGCTTGTTGCACAATGGAAAGACATGAGAAACTGCAAATAAATCAAAAAGGAGATTTCCATCAGGACTAAGATAAAGGTTTTTCATCATGAGGTTAGTCAAGCTTTGAAACCAATGGGCCAAAAAGGTTTTGCAGTTTCCATCCTTGGGAGGTTTTTCAAAGCTCAACTGGTTGAAACCCTTTGCAACCTGGTCAACCCTACAGGTGAGCCTAAATTATCTTACAATCACAAGTTGTTTAGAGAGCTTCATTTCCACTCTGCCTTGGCATCAAATTTAAATGGCACACCTATAGTTTCAGCTATTTTCCTTACTTCCTCATTTGCTTTCTTTTAATAAAAGAAATTGGCAAAAGGCCTTAGAGTACAGCGAGCCAGACAGTCTCTCTACATGCCAGACACTAAACACACGGTCATGTGCAGATAAATGGGGAAAACACAGATCAGGCCAAAGTACTTCAGCCACCATTACTCAACTAAATACAGAGATCTGTTAGCCCAACTGTAAGGAAAAGATACTCCAGATTAAGGTCCACCTCTTACAACAAAAGATCTCAAAATTATTATGGCTACTTTTAAATCATGAGAAGTTAAAAAAATGTTTGCTCTTTAGTTTCAATTCAAACAATCACAATATGAAAACATATCCTA
>VZTM01028948.1:417-22721 GCA_013400555.1 Jacana jacana
ATAGGATTGCAGTTCTCTTCCTGAAACAATTCAGCAGAGACACAATGGTGAGACTTATGAACACCTGAACCTGAGGACTTTGAGGTAGCTAGTGCTCTAATTTTGTAATGTCGTCATCTGATTCTTTCTGTATAAACAGGTTAAACTAGTAGAACCTTCAAAATAAGTACAAGGAAATGTTTAATAAGGCCGCGGTAAAGATTGGGGTTTTTTTCCTAATGCAGAGTCATTGAATGGGAGTGTAAGCAGTGTTTGAGGTTAGGGATCAGCAGTGGCCATTCAGGCTTGTAATTACAGCTGTGATAAGTGTGTTTTCAAGTCTTGCTGCACTGAGAGTTTTCTTAATCCATTATTTTACTAGGCCTTTCATTGCCCCTCCTAGTACATCATAACAATTCCCGAAATCCTGTGAATCATGGGAAAACAAATGTTAGGCTATTAATTTCCGGCTATATAGAGACATAAATTTAATTCTTACCTAGACAAGTGCATGGTCATGTTTGACATCATTATTATTGTATTGAGTAGCTGCAATAAACATGTGAATATTACAACTCTATGTACAGTGGAGACTGGATTGTTTAAACTCTAGCTTTTTAAGTTAGCATTGTGGGAAAAATGTTTAGTGAACTTTTATTCCATTCTTGTTAATAGGCTTGTTTACTGCAGGCTTTGGGAGCTAGAGCAGGTGTGTTCCATTTTAAGGTTTTTTGCTCTTGGCTTCCCTATATTTTTATGAAAACAACCATAAAGCTGATGTCTTGGCTGATTACTCTTTCTTTAAGCCACATAGAAATCCATGCCATTGAATGTCAAACAGGATTGGACACTTGATGCAGTTGAGCTGCTTTCACCTGTACACAGACAGTTTACTGATTAAAACAACTAATCTTTGAGCGTTGTTCTTTACTTAGCTCTTCTGCCTCGGATGATTTCAACAAGAAGAAATAAATTTAAAAACAACTTTATGCAGTGGTGTTACCCCTTTACATTCTACTACCCTGCCTGCTCTTCTCCCTCTAAGAGGTGGGCTAGCTGTAATTTTGAGCAGTATCTCATGTATCGCAGTGATAAACTTTATCTGATGACGAGCCAGAGGTGGCTGAGGTTTCCACAAAGCATACAGTTTTTTCCACATCTCTTTGTGCTTCCTCAAGGATGCACTGATTCTGTGTGCGATTAGAGATGAGCTGTTGCCCATTTTACACATTGAGGTGTATTTGGATACAGTAGAATAACTGTTCTGTGGTGAATAACTAAGAAAATGTGCACGCTTTGGGCAACATTTCTCACAGAGCTGCACCAACTCCAGGAGGTCTGTAAGAGGCAAGGCATTCTGGTTGGCTGTTGGCTAATGGGGTCGGTGCTGAGATGTATTGATGGAAAACTAAAATATCTTTTCTACTATGGCTCTTTTAATGGAACTAGATGGTACAAACTGGGTCTATATTCCTTGCTTCTAGGTACAGCTGTCCACTTTGCCTATTTAGCAGTGACAGTAAGGCAACCTGCGGAAAGTTTGAAAATTGGCATATTATATACAGGCACAAGAATTCAGGTTAGCCTATTTAGTTTTCAAAGCCACGCTAATTAAAAAAGATTAACCTAATTTTTAATAAGAATGTGTATATTACCCACCAATGTAAAATATTAGACGCGCATGAATCATAGCTTATAATATAAAAAATAGGAGTAGTATTATAGTTGAACAAAAAGTAAAATTAATATTTACTTGCCATAGGAATTCCTAGAGGAAGCACCTAAAATGTGCTGGAAAACAGGCATCCTGGTTTTGGGAGGGGGAGGCAATGAGGTTTCAACCCTTACTTTCCATTCTGGGTGTTGAAGTGACTTGATTACTTTCTGTAAGATGTTGAAGTTTTTTGAATTATAAAAACCCATTTAAAAAAAAAAAATAATCTTAAACCAAAACTAAATCCACAGCAACTCAAAAGCAATCAATCAAAGAAAGCACCGGACACCTTCTATATGACATACCCCCAGTGTGTTGATATAACCACGGGGAGATTGTGCAGATGCGAGGCAGCAAACAGCAGAAATGGATTGTTTCTGCAGCGCTTCGTGATTGCTCTTGTTCATGTGAATTGCTTTAGCATTTAGAATCAGATCTAACAGGATACAAACTTCTCTGTGTGGGAGAATAAGCAAGATTAAGACAAATTCAGCTCCCTACATGTGTTGTTTAAATGGCTCGTCATCGAGAGGAAACTTGGAACAGCATCAGTTCTCATAAACACAAACCAATGAGGCTTGAACAGCGATCTGCAGAAGTGCGTTTCAAGGCCAGTTTCCACCTTCCAGGCTCAGCTTGAATACTGGACTCTAAACTGAGCTGTTTTATCCATAGTGAGCCAAGAGGGATGTATCAACAGCCATAGGTCTCCAAGGCCAGGATAAACAAAACCATTAGAACAAAAACGTGAATATTTTCTTCCTGATTTTTTTTCTTTTAAGTATGATGAGTCCTGTTTCCTGCCTCTTAACTGAAGAAGCTATATTTATTTGATTGTTGCAAATCTTCTGTTGTGGACAAGATACCTGCACAGCAGTGGTTGTATTTTTCCTCTGTGCCTTTCTCTTTCCATTTCCAACTTTCCCATTTATCCCTTGAAACTGCTGCTGTTCCAAATATCGTCTCTGAACAATTTCAGTAACACATGCAGGGCGCCGAGTTCGCTTCTTACACTCAGCTCTGCCAGCTCACCCAGTTTGAACAGCATGAGGCTACTGCTGTTTCCTTTTTACCTTATTTCTTAAGCTGGTAAGTTCATAGATGCTTATGAGGAAACAAGATGAGGAAGGACTTGAATGATGACATGGGGGAAAAAAAAAAAGGTGACAATTTTAGTGGCAATTCTGTCCCCTATGTCATGCCAGCAGGTTTTTCCTCTTGTCCAGATACTGTGTGAGTCAGTCGGTTGCCTGTATTGGTGTCTGTAGTCAGGCAGGTACCCTGGCTGGTTTCCATTTTGTTAAATTTTTTTAAAAGATGTTTGCAGAGCTGCTTTCAAGTGGAAACGATATAAAATTGGAGTTCTGGAGCTGAAGAAATCATGGACATAAGTGTGTGTTTGACTCTTTCAAAAATACATGAAAACTAGTAGCAGAGCAGATAGCAAAGGTGCTGGAGCCTAAGAGGCAAGAATTGGAATTGGCCTTAGGGCAGGAGGAAGAAGTTAAATTTTCTTCTCCGTGTGGTTTTCCCATGGTTCTCACCCTTTGTGGGAAGATTGATGATCAGCATCCTTCACATCAGGGAAAAGAAAAAGAATAAATTCCAATCACTTGCCTTGTTTGGAGTTTTCCACTGTGTGAAATACAGAGTGAAAAATCCTGCTACTAGCTGAATTCTGCATCCAGATTATTCTATAGTTTTTAGGGGAAAAAAAAAAAAGAAGTCTGTTTTGTAACAGATGTTGTGCTGTTATCTTAGGGAAATATTTGAAGTGGTGAAGCTTACATAGCAGTGCTAAGTTTTTTCTCTCAGTGTTACTGATTTTGATGAAATACACTTGTTCATTGACTGAGTTTTGCTGCTTCAGGAGTAAACACCCTCTGAGTGACTCTTCTTTCTCATCTTTTTGTCTCTGAAGTTTTTGTGCAAAACCAGCTTACAGGCTTTTTTCATTTTGATTTTGTCTCAGCTGCGGGCTCTGTTGGTCAGGCTCAGCACACTTGCCAAAACAGCTCTTTTAACCGGTTTTAAAAACCGCCTTTCACAGATTCTGCCCAGCCTCAGCTGCTGTGCCAGGACAGCTCTATTAACAGGATGGTAATGGCCTGGCCACCTCTGCCAGCGCAGTCCCCTGGCTGGCTCCTGAGCAGCTGCCAGCACGGGAGGTGCCAGGGCTGGCTGGGGGGGGCTCTGCTGGCATGGTGCTGTGCTCCAAAGTTAGCCTGGGCCAGCGTTCAGTGCCTTCCGCTGGCCGACTGTCAGGACTGGGGCTGTCATGACAGTCTGTCTGATGGATGTGGTTGCTTCTAAGAGGAGTTGTAGCTGGCTGGAAGCTGACCAGTGGCTGCAACTGCTGCAATCTTGCATCTTCCACACACAAATGGAATATAAAGTGTTGGAGAAACCATGTCTGCGCATTATAAATAGCAGTCCTTGTAATGATGAGTTGCCATTTGTAATTAATCAGGGTATAACATCCACTTTTAAAGCTTGGGTTAATAGTTCTGGGTTTTTTCTAAACCGATCTGTTTATATTGTTGCTGTATTGTAAGAAACTAATTCTGATCTAAGTAGTGTTAACATCGGTGAATAATAACTCTCTTGGCGATAGTGACATTACCTAAATGTAAATGGAGCCCAATGTTGATTGCAAGTCTGAAGCCAATATTGTTTGGTAGCAAAGCAAGCTGTTTTCTGTGTCACAGTTATGTTCAGTTTATGAAGTGATGGACTCATCTTCTGAAATCCTGATACATTTTAATGAACTTTCTTCATCTTCTTGACATCAGCGTATCTGTAGCCTGATCTTTTTTCTTCTGAAGTCCTTGTGAAGGAAGCTGAACAATGCATTGAAGAATTAACTTCTGCTTTGAACTTCTGAAACTCTGTTTCGCAGCTCATATATACCTTGTCCCTTTAGTTATTTTGGGGTGATTTAAAGACTATTATTCTTCATCACATTTTATTAGAGACCTTTAAAAGTTTTCCAGAGTTGGTTGCTTGGCTTTTGAAATGTATTCATCAAGCCTTCCCCCAAGAGACACAATTTTAAGGTACCTTTGATGCAGTACTCGGTCCTCCTGTGAATCACTGAGTAGTGAAGGGCTCCTGTTCTGTTTCTGTTTATCCCTAATTAGTTGTGTCCTTCAGTCCTCCAACTTTTGAAGGTTTAAAATTGGCTGTGAGCTTATATAATGTTAGGCAAAGTATATAGTTTAACATATCTCAAGTGACTTTATGCATAAATTTGGAGTTGCAAGAAGAAGGGTATGGCACTTGAAACATTGTATTCCAAAGTCACTTGCCGTAAATGCTTTCACAATATATATTATTAATATTTTTTGGTTCTGCTGAAACTGTAATATCATACTGCATTACAGCAATATCTGTGACATAAGTGACAGCTTTCATTGCTTATAAAACTACGCTCCAGTACATGCAGTAATGTCGCCTTTAGACTTAAACTGCAATGATTGCATCTGGCAGTTGCATATGGTGAAACTTAGCTACTGCCCTTTTAATTAAATTATGGTTGGGAGCTTGCTTCTGGGAGCTTGCTGATCAACTGAATTTCACAGTAAAGTAACAGAAAAGTGACTTATTGTGAGTAAGGGAATTTGCAGTACATGCAAAAGCAGGCAAGAACTTGTTCTTGTATCTAAAATAACTGATTGCAGCGTGCCATCTCTGCTGCTTGTGATAGAAAACAACTGCTGCAGAATCAGATCACACCCTTCTCCCTTTCTTTCCCAAACCACCCAAAGGAAATCTGAGGGCAGAAAAATAATGCTACAGTTTCATTTGGAGTGTCCTCCCTAGAAGGTTGTGCTCTATGTGGAATACTATGTTGGCCTGTTCATTCAAAAAAAAACCCCAAAACATTCCATAACTTGAACTTCATGAAATTGGTTCTTGAGAGCCTCTGACTAAGACCAACTTCACCTTCTCTGTCTAGGCATTGTCCCTCCTTCCATAGTAAAATCAATCCTAAGAGGAAGATCCCACTGCTGGGCCTTAAGGTAGGGCAACTGGGAGCACCTCTATGGACACTTTGGTTTGTGTCTTGCTCTGTTCTTGTGAGAAATCCAGCCATTTCGCTTATGAAAGACACCCAGAATTTTAGACTTGATGCAAAACATAAACCCAAGTTGTTGAGACCCAATCGCTGTTTTGGTGGTACATTAAGTTTTAATGTTAGTCTTGTAGAATACACAGAAAGCTGCCCAAAATCAGAACAAGTGTAACTGATGTTTCTAAAATTAAACACGCTGATTCTTTCAGCTGGTTCTACTCAGTAGTGAATCAGGGTCAATATCTTCACTCCAAGACCAGCGTGCGAGGGAATAGCCTCATACAGAGTGGTGTACAGGACTGACAACCCTGACTGAAACTTAAGTATATGTTATAAAACCCCAATCAATCTGTGCCTGATTAAGCTGCTTCTACGGGACTTGACAGGTAGATGCCTCCTCTGCTTTGGTCTGTTGAAAGCAGATCCAGTGTGATGTTCTGATCTAGCCTTGAAGCTCTCCCCAGTCAGGCTTTGTTGACTTTCTTCAAAGAGCCGTCTGCACACCCCCAATTCTGAGTCTTTAGAATCCCCAAATCCTCTTATACTTCAAATTTTCTCCTTCACAGACCTTGTTTATTTTTTGTTTTCCTGTTTATAGCTTTTACTTTGTAGGGCCAATTGTAACTGTCACAAATAAAAGCACTCTGCCAAACAATTTCTAAATTTTTTTTTCTTCTAGACCAAAGAGACAAACTGAGAAATTTTATATGGATCCTCACAGTTGCAGGCCTTACAGTAGTGTATTTTGAAATAAGACCACCTTTTCCTAATTGTCTAGACATGGATTTAGATGTTTGCTTTAGGCTATTCAAATTTAAATATTTTGGACATGGCTTCTCAGCTTTTTATTTTTTAATTGGAGCTGAGGGATTATGCTTGAGGAAGCTCAATTAAGACAACTTTGGCTTGCATAATTGCCTCAGCAGGTTAGTGACTTGGTGCCAAGCTCCATGAAAGTTTAAAAACATTTGGGATTTAATGATAGAAATTATCAATATGAAAGTTTTCAGTGTACCATTTTCCTTTCAGGTTTTCTAGAAGCAGCTGCTGTTACAAAGTCATTTAAAAAATAGGAATAAAGAATCCTGAGAGGCGTGCTTTGCTGTGTGTTGGAGAGCAAGGTTTTTGTACAGTCCAAGCACTTCTTATAGAATGACTCTTGTTTTAGTAACTGTACAAGGGGTTTAAATAGTGTTACTGTGCTGCTTTTTGATGAGATAAACCTCAAGGTTTCCCGCTCCATAAGGCAGCGGCTCCATAATTGACAGATGGCAATAAAATCTCATAACTTAATTACTAATGTTTGTGCAGATTGAAATATGGATGTCACTGCACATCTCTGAAACAAACGCACTCCAAAAGCATAATGGTTCTAGATGTTTGTAGAATCTGTTTGTCAAGGTCATGTGCTCACATAAGCTAAGGGTATATGTTCCTTCAACACAGAAAACATAAATATCCTACAACGAAGGAGCTGACTGGCTGGCAAGTGACATGTCATAGCTATCATTTATGTGCCTGCCTGCTGTCAGGAGGCGTGTATAACTTCACATGATTGTCCTCACTTCCAGTAACCAAAGAGCTTTGTAGGTACCTTCAAACAGTGCTTACAGTGTTCAGGATGCGATAGCTGTAACTGAAAATATTTCATGGACATCTAGTTATCCTTCCATTTCTCTGGGTATATTCTTCTGGCTATAAGCAATAATACCTCAGGAATAGCGTGGCTCTTGTTCTGAGAATTGGTACTTTATTTACCTTTGCCTTCAGGCAGGCTCTCCTGTATCTCAACGTGTGTAAGCATGCCCTAATGGATTGTCTAAGTAGACCCTTATAGCACTTGGTGGGATGTAGATTTCCCATTTAGATGTTTGATTATAGAGGTCAGCCTTTGCACTGCTGTCCCCTGCATACCTGCCTGCTTCCACTTGTTATGGAAACTTGAAAATTATTTTTTCAGATTAAGTCAACTCAGGTTATAGCCTTGTTTCACAGTATTCTGTCTGCCAGTCCCCATGCTGGAGGGAGAGAGTGGCTGAATGAAAGGGAGCAAAGGACAATGAACAAAGTAAGCCAGTTTATGGGAGGAAGTGCCACATAACTTTGGTGGAGGTCAAACCTCAACATCCCAAGTGTGAGAACACTACTGCTAGCTGTAGATGCAATTTTTGCCCAATCTTTTAATAAATAAAAATCTGAAAGGTTAGATTTGTGGACAAAGTAGAAAGGATTGAAGAAATGATTCTTATATTTTTCCACAGTACAAACTGAGCCGATTTGCAAGAACCTTGAGGTTTGTGATGGCAGCCACATTGTCCCCCTCGTTTCAGGGCAGCATGCCCGAGGCAAGCCTGAACCAGTCTAGGAGCTCTTCCTTGCCGCTGTGTGCCTCCTCAGCACATCCTTCAGGGTAGCCATGACAACCACCGCCTGGTCCTGGTGAACAGCTAATGATCTTGTTAACTGCTCAGTGCATCTCCTCTGCTCAACTGGTGTTCACTGGTTTCGGTTTTGGAGGGAGAATTGTGTCTGTTTTCTAAATTGTTATTGCTAGTTATGCAGTCTCTTTGGTACTGTACTGTTTGACAAGATTGCCAACAAGAAATCATCCGGACTAAAGGTGCCTGCAGCAATTGTCATGTTTGGCAAAGTGACAGTGGCTGAATTTCACCAAACTTGTCTATGCTTTCATAATTAATCTGTCACAAACACGATAGAGTTTTGGTTGGATTTGAGAGGAAGGAGGAAGCACCCAGCTCCTACCTAGATACATAAATCCCGTTTTGTTTTTTCCCTTTGACCAGCAGGGCTTGTTTCCTAACTTAATTCATCTCTCGCTTTATAAAATTGTTCTGCCAGACTTCTGTCTGTTCCTGCAGATGCTCTTCTTTACAGGAGAGAATGTAATCAGTCCTGTTACCGCACTTGCTTTTCTCCCCAAGCTTTTATTTTATACACTGATCAGAAGGAATCAGCAGTTTTTCTTGTTTGCGCTTCCCACACCTTTGGTGTTTAGCTTGCATGTAATCAAGAGTGATCTTTGAGGCAACTAATCTTAGTTTAGTCTCTGCCTACTGAGGAACTAAGGCAATATATATCACAGCTTCATTTTGTACGGTTTTAAAGACATAAATGAGTTTCTTAATAAAACCCACAATCTCCAGAGGTGTAAATGACAAGGAAATTATAACCCCTTTTTTCAACCTGTCTGGCATGCATGAGGTACTAGAATTCAACCCTTGATTGAATTTTTGGCACCTTCCTACACGGAGTCCTATTCTAGCTGTTCCAAAATTCATGGTACTTCATGTCTGTGAACTCAGTTTGAGTCTGTTGATATGATATCTCTCCAAATATCTTGGCTTACGGAGGATGCTTGCCCCTTTTGCATTTTTCTGAAAGCATATGTAATGAACTGAGTATTCAGGGCTTGTGGGTGTGAGGGGGCGATGTTGTTCTACTTCCTTTTAGTCATTCCAGCCTTATGCTTGGAGAAAGGCAAAAACTATAGTTAATCAGTCCTGTATTCTAGCCTGTGAATCTTTTTCTTCAAATATTATTTGTGCTGGTGTTCCTTCTGCCCGTGTACAGGAGTACATCTGTGCTGGCCACAGGGCAAATGAGGGGGAGTGCTGTCCTTAGGCTGAGCTGGTTGTGACCTGTTGTGGAAATGCGGTAGGAAATGTCTCAGGACTGATGAAATCTTTACAGAATATTTCAGAAATTTTGAGCTAAAAGGTTTGCTGGAAATGAACTACCCATGGCCTCAGTGCAAGTACCCGCTGAACGATATATATCTGGAATCTCTATTATTTTAAGTAATGTGTGAGGGAAGTGATAAAAAATAAAAATCAATCATTTAAGTTGTCTCCAAGGAACTCTTAAACCTTGTACAGAACAGTGTCCAGAGGCAAAAGAAGCCCTGGACGAAACAGGCATATCTCTGTACCCAGAGCAGAAACATGAAAAGAATCATGTAGAATGTCAAACCGAGTGGCCTTGGTGTTCAAATAAAGAAGCGTATGTGTGTTAGACAAGCCCATTTATATTGAAAGTTGCCAGATAACACCTGCACAGGTATAACTGTGCAATACTGGCTTGTCTGGAGGTACAGATACATCTCAGGGTTTTGAAGCAATACTGCGTTGCTTAGTGTTCTGTTTCTGCTTTGTTTTCCCTGAGAATAGTTGCGACCAGGAACAAAACTAATATTTTGACAAACCTCGTGATACACAATTGTTTTTCGGGAAGAGGCTATTGCAAGGAGAGCATTTGTCTATTTGCACTGATTCTGTGATTGCCTGGAAGGAGAGAGTAGTGCTCATGCATCAATTTAAGATAAAACAGAACTTGGACTGGCTTTTAAATGGCAAATATTTATCTTTGGTCTTTACTTTCACTCACACAGATGTTATTTTACCATCTTTTTTTCACTCGTATAGGTAGCCAATATATGCAAAATGTATGCAGTAACATTTGAAACTGATGCTTCTTGATGATTATGTTTTAAAAGCATTGTTCAGTGTGAGCTTGAACTCCTTTTCAGCTGACGCAGTATTGTTTAACTAGATTTCAGTGATGCAGACCAGCTATGACAGGCTGTTCTCCTGATGACTCTGAGGGAGAGTCTTAAAAGACGGACTAAAAAGTTTGATGATACTCACGGCAATTGTTTAACTTGCTGGACATACATTACATAAACTTCAGCTTCATTTCCTTTGCTTAAAGTATGTTTGTGAATAGGGTACAGTCAATTTAATAAATGCTCTCCATACTGCTGGGGAGACAAAACAGAGTGCCCTCGACTCCTTCCTGAAGAGACACACCAAGAACACGTTGCACCATTATAAGTGCTCAGCTGTTCGTTGGATCAAGACCTGCTGCATGAAGAGGCATGAGGAAGCATAAACCCAAAAGTAATATAGCCTGAAGTAAGGCAGAATCAGAGAAGCAGTAACTGTTATGACTAGAATAATAATTAAGAGCTGGATTCCCAGTTGTCAGTAGAACAGTGTATGCTTGTACCAGAAATGAAAGAAGAATTGAACTGAAGAATTTGCCACATATCTCAGATTAGTTGGATAAGATGAGACCATTTTCGCTTTGGCCTGCAAGGATTGATCAAATGTCTGTTGTGTTTTACAGCCTTCTCCCATCTGGCTGTCCATGGCAGGACTTCAGTTTGCTTTAAAGCATCTTCCCTTGCAGTCCCTTCCCATTCATACGTTGTGAGAGCCATATTTTCTGAAATATCTGAAGAGCACTGGCAGTAAAAGGGCTGGTCACATCTTCTGCCTATTCCTGGGAGCTCATTCCCACCTCCTTAACCCCCTTTCTTTTTCCTTTCTATCTGAAAACCTCTCTAGACTAAAAAGTGACGTGGAAGGGGTGGGGGGGTGGGGAATGTAAATTGCTTGGCTTTAATTAATTTCTACTGGAATCTTTAATTCTGCACAGCTTAACCCCAGAAACATCATCCAAGTAAGCCCTGCAGAGATTGGTCAGCAGTGTCCCAATACCTAAAGGGAGCTACAGGAGAGCTGGAGAGGGACTCTTTGTCAGAAAGTGTAGCTACAGGACAAAGGGTAACAGCTTTAAATTAGAAGAGGGGAGATTCAGATTAGATACCACAAAGAAATTCTTTCCTGTGAGAGTGGTAAGGCAGTGGAACAGGTTGCCCAGGGAAGTCGTGGCTGCTCCATCCCTGGAGGTGTTCAAGGCCAGGCTGGATGGGGCTTTGAGCAACCTGGTCTTGGTGGGTGGTGTCCCTGCCCATGGCAGAGGGTTGGAACTTGATGATCTTTAAGATTCTTTCCAACTCTAACTGTTCTATGATTCTATAACCTCATGCTTAACCATCAGTGAGATTTAAGCGTGTATTTATAAACTAAATTGAAGTTTGGTAGTTTGCCTTGTAAGAGCATTTCAGTATAAATTTTATTTGTCACAATCTATGTACTTTATTTTTCTGTCCAACTAAATAATTAAAAATACTGTAACTTGATTATTTCAGATGCTGCACTTTTCTGCAGTGGTCAGGAAGAAAGGTGATTTAATGTGTATAGGAATTGTTGGGGTTCTTTAGATTCAAATAGTCTAACCTACATGTTAAGCACTTTATTAAGATATATAAATTTTTTTCCTCCTTCCCCTCTGCAATTACTTAAGCCTGTCTGGCAATAGGACATATAACAAAGATAAGTGATAGAACACTGAATAGCTGCCTCTACAAGTAAAAGGCTGGGGAGATTTTCTTTTTATAAACTGAAAATTATCTTGTCTCTTGCAACCTTGTCAAATCTCGAGGTGAGCTCAAGCAGTTCTTGGTTGGGGGGATAAGCTTAGCTATCGGTGTAATTGCATCCACAGTGAGCAGTGCAACTTGTTTGCTTAGATTAGGATGTGAGGCTCCTCCAATTTGCAGGCCAGCCATGATGATGCTTTGGGTTCATTCTCAACAAAAGAAAGTTGAGCTCCTGCTTATCTTTTTTTTTTCGAGTATCACAATGATGTGCTGAATGATGCCTTATATTTTGTAACATTAGGAGTGATGCAAGCTATGTTTTTGTTTGTTTTCTTTAAATAAACATATTTAGAATGCCCAGAATCACAAAGAAAACAGAGAAATCCAGTTAATTTCCATAGCAGAAACTTTAATATCCTTAAGTCAATTAATAAATGGAAGGGTTAAAATTAATTGTGATTAAGAAAAGCAATTATTGGGCAAATTTGTGGCATGATGATAATGGTTTTGGGCCACAAAAAGATTGTCTTAGTCTGTATGAAATAGTGATGGTCATGGCTCAGCCTGAAGTGTTTTCCGTTGGGCAGCAATGAAGTGCTGGATAGTTTTATGAGTGTACTGAAATATGTAGGCATCTAGTAATAAGCACAATATGAAGCTGTTGCTTTAGGCTTGTATGACTTATTCTGTGCCATTCTTAAATGGAATAAGAGCCTTCGGTGAAGATTTGTTTTTTTTTCTGTCTTGCTAAGAATCAAAGAAAGATTGATTGGGAAGTCCAGGGAGATGAAGTGATGCCAACATAGAGAAGGGCTTATTAGAAATTGAGAAAAGGGGCATATTTCATGTATATATACATATATATATATATGTGGAAGCAAATATCAGGAAGGAGATGTGGGGCAGGGGAGAAACAAGGCTCTAGCTACCATAATGCACTACGAGCCTGTGCTTTTCCCCTGAAGCATGTGTGATTGCTGCACCGCTTCATCTATTTATTTGTATCAGTGAGAAAATAAATAAAAGGCTGATCCACGGCTAGGGGACAGGAGGAATCTTAACTAGTGACTACATCAGTTGCTGCCAAGGCACGCAAGTATACCCTGTTGCTTTTTGTATTTTCTCAGCTATATCATGTGAGTAATAATGCTTAAATTACATGTCAGTGTTGTGCGAGTTAATTAAATCATCCTAGATAATCCTTTGAAGACGAAATGCATGCTGTAAGTGGTGTATAATGCTTACTGTATAGAAACCCAGGGTAACCGCAGACACAGGAGAGCTGGGAAGCATGAGGGACTTGGGCTGCCTGCATGCAAATTGGCTTCAGCTGAGCAACGGAACAGCCCGTTCACACAAATTTGTCCCATGTTGACAAGCCCTGCGGACCAACACAACATGGAAATGCTTCTGGACTAAAGGTTTTTAGTCTTGTACTGCCTAAAATACTGCTTCAAGAATCTTTGCTTTGGTATGTGCTAGAGATACTGTAAGTGGCAGAAACGGAACTGAAATGCAAGCTGTGTTGGCTTGGTGTTGCTGACCTAAGACACTTGGCAGCAGTGGCTTAGATGCCAAGATAGTGTGAAATTTAGAGGAAAAATGGAAGGATGGGGTCATACATACACAGCTCGAGGGGCTGGAATTTTCATCTCAGTAGCTGTGCGATGAGCTAACCTCAGAGTGAGAACTGTTGCGTAACTGAGGCAGCTCAGCAAAGCTTGGAGGATGGACTAGTCAAAAGTCTGAGTGCTAACTCTTTTTTCTATTTAGTTCACTTTCCTGTTTTCTGCTGTTGGATCTTTCTTAGTGGTGTGTACAGGAAATTTATCTAAAGATTTCAGAGCAGGTAGTGTCTCCTAGCTAGCATAACTAACCAACTTTTCGCCATTATTTACTAACACAGGGATTTAATTTGGTAACTAAGACCTGATTTATTTTTCTTTCAGAGAACTTTTGGCTGCTTGCCACATGTTTTGCAGTTGAGCAACATCATGGTGCATTTTGTTTGTCACCGGTGTCAGCAAGCCCTCTTACAGTGCTTGAAATAGTTTTACCATTTGGGGGCTTAGAGTGATTTAGATGAATAAGTTGCATGTTACTGGAGGATTGGATGGAAGAAATAGGGATTTGTAAGTCTCCTTGATGAAAAACTAGACAAATACATACAATTCCAGATCAGTATTGCTTAACAAAAACAGCAGCAAATTTTAAAAGTAAAAGTAGGAAAGGCTTTACTGTGTCTTTCAGGTCTAACAAGGTGTAGAAGCTACATTTTGTTAATCTATTGCTGAAAGGTTTCAAAAGCATAAATTCATGTAATGAAGCAAGTAATTTATTTTTTTTAAATGGATCGTTACTTCAGTGTATCTGTTAGTTTCTCCTCCAGATAACTTAATTGTGCATTGAACTCCATAACTAGGGTTGTTTTTCCACACTGGTTTAAGACCAAAAGATTACTATTCCCTTTTCTCTTGAATCTTTTATTACTTTCACAAGATTAACTTCTTTTTCTCTAAAATTTATCTTGCAGGTATTAGAATCTCAAAACATGTATTTCCTTGGACTGTTGTCTTTGCTTGTTTTGCAAAGCAAAGCCTTCAAGACAAATTTTCCTGATGAAACTATTGCTGAGCTTTCTGTGAATGTTTACAATCAGCTGCGAGCTACAAGAGAAGATGAGAATATTCTTTTCTCTCCTCTGAGCATTGCAATAGCCATGGGAATGGTAGAGCTCGGAGCCCATGGAACCACCTTGAAGGAAATTCGACATTCCTTGGGTTTTGACAGCTTAAAAAACGGTAAGGCCTTTTGGTCTTGTATTACCATGGGGCTTTTTGTCTTAAAGAAACAGCTGGCAATGCCTGAACAACAATGGAAGTGGCCTGGTCATGTCCGTGGGTTATTAATCAGTAGGCTTCTTGGCATGCTGGTTGATGGCCTGAGCGTGCTGAAGCATGCTTCAGTGGATACTGCGTGAACCAAGAGATGCTAATGTACAATCCTGGCTTGGGCACCTGAATCTTAAGCAATTGCAGTTAACTGTTAATCTTGGTTTCTGTCGGCGGAAAAAAAAAAAGCATGCCTTTGCTGCTAGAGTTATAAGAAGATTTTTAAGAGCATCCTTTTTAGGGATTATAATTAAATCTGAAGAGGAATGCAGTAATTTTAGGGATATTCTTTTACAAGAAAGTATGAAAATCTTTGCAGTTTAACTGGAAATGTCCCTTGCATTTACAAAACTTGGTTTGGTTCTTGTAGATACAACCTGTAGGTTCTTCATCCGAATGGTGTGTCGTTAAAGTTCTCTCTCCATTGCATAATGTCATGTACAGATACACAAGCTGACTTAGGAAATATAAGCATCTTGGCTGTTTCAGGACAATATGCCATATGTTCCCATTAGCCTTTCTAAGAAACAGGATGTGTTTCTTTAGCAGCAACAGTATTACCACCCTGTCCCCTCTTGTAGTGGCCATAAGCCAAGTCATGTGGCTGGATGTACCGCTGTGCTGTGGAGCGCAAGCAACTGTTAATAAGACTGCAAATGAAGGGGATGAGTGAATGGCAAAAAAATGACAAAAAAGGCAATTTCTATGAATTTTGGTGTCACAGGCATCGGTTTGAAGCCTAAATGAAATTTCTTATTCATATAATGTGTTGGAATTTAAGCCTTTGGTGAAAGGATTGCAGGGAGGAATTTCTGAATACAGCGTTCAAAATGTGTTCAACCTCAACACTGTAGAGGTGTTGCCTCTCTGCAGAGACTAAGCACGTATTTAGTTCTACAGTTTGTCTCTAAAACATTGATAAATTGCCCCTTGGGTGTAATTGAAGAGTTAAGGAGTGGATTTGAGCTAGGTCATTCACTGATCTTGCATGAGTGGTATTCGGTGTACGTACTCCAATGATTTCTGCTTGGAAGATACCATTGCATTCAATTTTTAAGGTTTTATTTGTTGGGTTTTCAAAAATCAGAAATTTCAGTTTCAGGTAGACAATGCAGTACAAGCTTCCTATCTGAAAGCAGACTCCTTTAATCCTACTCAGGATTCCTCATTACCCAAGCAAATGATTCTGTACTGCCCTACACAGAATCCTGGGAAGTTCTAGAGCACATTTTTGTTTTCCAGAGATATTTCTGTGGAGATCTACTTAGCTTCAAAAGTTGAAAATTATTCCGTCTTAAACAACTGGCATTTAGGGTGTAACAAAAATTCTGGTAAAGATTTGTGATGGCAAGACATAAAAGTGTAACTTAGAAGAATTTCATTACTCTTTTGGTGTTAAAAGGATTATCGTTTATAGCTTTTGTCTGTGATGGAATCAAATACCTTGTTAATTGTGCTAATTATAGGTAGTAGAAAAAAAAATAAGCTCTAAATAATATGTTCTGCTTTGTGGATTGTTCTTTCAGATCTGAAGGCGTGTGTAGGTTTAGAAACAAGTTTATTAAAAAGAAAATTTAAAAAAAGAGACCTTTTTCCTTGCATAAAATGTCTTTGTGAATTTCCAGCAGAAAAAAAAATGTGGAATAACTTTCTTTTCTGAAACAATGAATCTGTTTTTCTGTCCTCAGGTGAAGAGTTTACCTTCTTGAAGGACCTTTCTGATATGGCGACTACTGAAGAAAGTCATTATGTTCTGAATATTGCTAACTCTCTCTATGTACAGAACGGCTTTCACATCAGTGACAAATTTCTGCAGTTGGTGAAAAAATACTTTAAAGCTGAAGTCGAGAATATAGACTTCAGCCAAAGTGCAGCTGTAGCCGCCCACATCAACAAGTGGGTGGAGAATCATACAAATAGTAAGCCCACATGATTCTTTTATATACTTCCTGCAGTAAGTGTTTGTGTTTCCAGAGTTATGCAGTGGTGTCGAATTGTTGCCTTGGCTTTTATCTGTTCCATTTGAGATTAAAGTATCTCCCCCCATAAAAAGAATTGTAGTATCAGCTCTTTGTGAAGTTACATTATTTTTCTTGTGCAGACATCATCTGTTTTAAGTAATATTAGCTGTTGCTAATCATACAGTAGTATCTATTTGAATATTTTTCCCCTGTTTTAAGCTCTTAAAGTACCTGCAACTTTTATTGAAGGAGAATGTTTTGATGGCTGGCGTTTGAATAGTGTTTTAATACTGATTTCAGTATTAGAAAACAAAATAGATAAGTACTATTCCTAACTGCAGAAAAGTTGTCTGCAAAGGGGTTATTGGCCCCTGAGTTAGATGTGTGGAGTGTTGCTAGTTCTGTGAGGAACTCATAGTTACAGGGTACTGAGAAATGGAATACTAAGCAATACAAAAGGTAATTTTGAACCACAATGTGAGACCCTGTAATTTAATCTTTTCCAATGTGAGGAAACTAGATGGCATGTTGAGAGAGCAGTTGATTTTTAGGAAGACTGTCAACAGTTTAACAACAAAACGTTGCAGCAGGGGAGTAAGAAAAGTTTCTTGATGTAGGTGTGCATACTCAGATCTGCATGATGTAGCGCTCACTTCGCTTGTGGAATTCCAAAGATGTGACACTTTCTGAATACATGCAGAGTCTCAAGTTATGGGAATGAAGTTAGTCCCCCATGGTAGGGATCAAAGCACAATCTCATTCTAGTTCACCCAGCACATTCTGGAGGTTGATATTTTAAAGAGGCATTCAGCAGGGGTTTGGCTCTAACATCAGTTGTACCGTTGTAAATTTGAAGGTGTCGGATTTCCCTGTAAAGAATTAAGACATCACCATGTAGTCTAAGCATTTAAGAATCCATAATGCTTTCTGGAAACGTATGGCACCTTCTATAATGCTATTATTCTATTGTTGAAATGATCTGCTTTTTCCAAGGGAAAATAGCAGCTATTATATTCATAATAAATTCTGCCCTGTATCTCAAGCTAGAGAAATAGAAGCAATGTAAGCGATGCAATAGGTTGCAGAGTATTTTCAGTGAAACGTGGTGCCTGTCTGAAGGAAAAATAAAATTCTCTTTCTTTTAAAAAGAATAGCAAGTTCTCCTGCTTAGCACCTGCCACATGTGCTGACCAAGCCCATAACCATTGCCCTGGAATGAGCTGTGCAGAGTAACACGGGCAGCTGTGGGTCTCTCAGCAGTAGGTTGCGATAGTAACAGTCCCTCAGCCCAGTCTCTGACCACTAGATCTCATTCTCTCCTGCCTGCCAGCTCTGACAGAGGAGCCTTATTTTCTCATTAGGAAAGGGGTACAAGACAGGCAGGTTTCCAATTCCAGCATGTTAAGCGTGATGGGATGCTTGGAGCAGAAAACATAACTGTCAATGTTTCTCCAGCCAGAGAATTTCGTAACGTTACATTAGTGCATTAACAAGATGTGGCTATAAAATATAAGGGCAGCTGATGTACCAAACCAAAATGGAAAAACTGGAGATGCATTCCTTCATTTTTACCTTTTTTTCCATCCATGGAGAGTGAGTATGGCAGTATGGGTAACATCAGAATGTTCTACATAAAATGAAGTACAAACAACAACAGCCCAGAAGTAGTATTGCTCCTCAATACACAAATTTTACATCAGCTAGTTGGTGTCATGCTCCAGAAAGCAGAACTAATCTGTATTTTAAACCATGGATTAAAAAGTAATAATTAGACTTTAACACCTTGTATTACAATGTCAGTTAAAAATAGAAGTGAGCAAGAAAGCTACTGCAAGCAGGCTGTAATTCTTCAAGAATAGTGACAAACCTGGTCAGTGCACCAAATTTAACAATCTCAAAATTATTCTGCTGAAAAGCAGGCCATTTAAGATGAGCTAAAGCAGGTAACAGACTGTTTTCTGATGATATAAAGGACTTATCGAGGAGTGGGAGCAAAGCAGCTGCCAAGCTCAGCTGACATACCTCCCATGAATAGAGCAGATGCTAGATGTTGTTTTTTTTCCTCTTGCTTTTCAAGAGCTAATGTCAGTGGAACAAATGCTGTGAATTTATGGGTTTTTTTCCTATGACTAGTCCTTACTTAAAAGTCAGTGGGACATTACTCAAAACTGAATACTTCCTTCAAGATTAGCCCAGGTGTTCCAATGGGTATAGTTACACATTTTAAATTAAGCACCCAGTCAAGTGCTTCTTTGGATCGGAGCCAAAGTTTGTAGAGTTTCAGACCTTAAGGCGATAAAGCCAAACTGTATCATAACACCAACATTAACGCTTCTTAGGTGACCCCTTTTCCACTTGGTTTCGTTGCAGGGTTTATTTTAGTGAGCAAGAAACAGTTGACTAACATGTACTCCATGGAAGGCTTTACGCACCTACACTGTGATTTAGGTTTACAAAACACTGGCAGTTTAATTTGAGATTTAATGGAACATCTGAATTGGAAATTACAGCTTTTTATTTTCTTGCTTTTTTCAAGCTGTCTTAAGTTTTGGTTTAATGCTCAATTTGACATGCTGACTGACAGTTGGGTTGTGGGTTGTTTTCTTTTTTTTTTTCATAGATATGATCAAAGATTTTGTGTCATCAAGAGATTTTGGTGCTCTAACTCATTTGGCTCTCATCAACGCAATCTACTTCAAAGGCAATTGGAAATCACAGTTCAGACCTGAAAATACAAGAACTTTTTCATTTACTAAAGATGATGAAAGTGAAGTGCAGATTCCGATGATGTACCAGCAGGGAGAGTTTTACTATGGTGAGTTGGAGCTTTAGCAATTTAAAGCTAATAATTCTTCCCTTAATAGGTTTGTTGCAGTAATTCTCATTTGTATTGTTGTCTGTTCTTTCACCTAGAATTTTAGATGTGGTGTTTGCCCAATCAAGGGAATCTGAGTTTGATGTCTTTTGTGTAATGTGCTTGCTTGTGCATTACAACTAGATGGTAACATTTATAAAGACCTCTTTCTTGATTACTTTTTTAGGTATGTGTTTGGTGACACATGGTGGATTTCAGAATGTTTATTCATTATATCTAACCTATTTAGCTAGTCCTGCTTCTTACTAAAGTCTTTTTCTTGTGCTGTGCTAAATATTAAAATGAATGATGTTTGCTCATTACTATTGTAATATCATTAGAAGGGTAAAATAGGGGTTCTTTGGACAGCACACCTACTTCATCTTGAGGTTGAATTCCAAGTGAGTTCTACAGTGTCCAGCATTGGTACTATTTCACTGTCTCATCATTGACAAATTATCTCTCCTCAATAAAAAAAACCCACTTCTGCCAATTTCTGTGGAAGTCGTGGCTGTCTTAATAACTTGGACTTCTCTCTGTCCAGCCCATGGAAGTTAGGTAATAGGTTCAAAAATAGGATAATCTACAAACTATGTGATGGCATAAGCTTGTTTTCTTTAAGAAAGCAGATATAAGCCTCCAATGCTGTGATGAAGAAAGCAATATAAATTTATACGGAACAGAATAAAAAGGGTCATTAGTTCCGGTATCTAGTAAATACTGCCAATTATTAGCCTTCTATTTTCCCCTATCTCCAGCGAAGACAAAAGAAAATACTTCTGATAATTTGTTTTGTTGTTGTTGTTCTTTTGTAGGAGAGTTCAGTGATGGCTCCAATGAAGCAGGTGGTATCTATCAGGTTCTGGAAATACCATACGAGGGAGATGAGATGAGTATGATGATTGTTCTCTCCAGGCAGGAAGTTCCACTGGCTACGTTGGAACCGCTGGTCAAAGCCTCGCTGATTAATGAATGGGCTAATTCTGTAAAGAAGCAAAAAGTGGAAGTGTATTTACCAAGGTGAGAATATGCTCTCATGCCTGTAGCAGGGGAAAACTGCATTCAAATTGACTGGAGTAACAGAGTAGGTGAAACCTGAACATCTTCAAGTCTGCAGTTAGGTAGCACCCACGAGAAGCCTGCTTTGACAAGAAAGCCCAGGGCAGGTTGTAGTGCAGAATGATGGTGGTTTGAGCAGCAAATGAGCACTGCATTTGCATGTCTGTCTTATGTGAACTCCAGAAAGGAGAGTTTCATCATCGGGAATCTATCCAGGCTGAATGATGCTCAGGGTATTGCAGAACTCATTATGGATATGTTCCATTTAGACAGGAGCCATAGAAATACTGCATGTCTGAAGTAAGCAAAGCTAAAAAGTTTCATTTAGGTCCTAATTGGATTTCTATGTGCTGCTAATTTAAAAAGTTCTAATGGTGTCTGTCTGTGTAGATACAAATGGTTGAGTGTTGAGAGGTAATTCCAGTCAATTTGAGTCTCGTGGTGTTTGTTTTTTTTTTCTTGGTTGTAATAAGTGCTGGTTTCTTTTTCCTTAGAGGAGCAATAGAATAACAAGAAATTTTCAATAATAATTACTCCCAGAAAGGATGACATTTCTGTCAGTTCATTTGTAGACATAAGTTGTGTGTGCTCAGTGGTGTATTTGCTCACATGTACCACTTAGCTACCTTTTCCCGAGTTCTGTATCATCTACCTTCAGATATGTTTTCATGCTTGCCCTGCTCTTGGTGTAGTAACAGAGTTGTTTGCTACTAAATGTCCGTAATAACGTATAGTTGGGTCATGGTGTCCTTCAAGCGATTCACAATAATTTCACTGATGGGTTTATTATAAAAATATGGCAAAATTTTGATATGGATCATTTCTACTTCTTTTCCTTTTGTGGCACTGCACAGCAGGTACGTGGCAGTAGAAAAACTATTGTCAATCAATTTGATCATTAAAATAGTTCTTTGTTTTCAGGTGACTTGGAGGTTTGAGTTTGTTATATTTCACATGTAAAGAGCAGGGCAAGAATCCCCGCAGTTCAACAGCTTCTTTTCCAAAGCCAAGACCACTTTCAAGAAGCAAACTGCAGCTGAGCACAATAAACCAGGGCTAGCCAGGATCAATTAGGTTGAAATGGACTGGTGCTGTCAGTGTGCCCCGATTCCAGTGTCTCTTTAAAGCCATTATGCTTGGAATCGGAGTGGTAAGGGAACAGGAGCATTTGGGGGCTATTTTTCTCTGTCCCCTAGTAAGAGTGCCTTTCTTTTTTAAGTAGCACTTCCTTTGAAGAAGCAGGGAGAGCAGCAAAGAGCTGCATTGCAGGTTTTATACACACTGAACCTACTGTGCTCTATTCCTGTGACTTTGTTTGATTTTTCTCATGAAGCTTCAGGTCCCAGGAGCTTTAGTATTAACAGTCGACTAAGATGCAGAGGAGGGGTGTTCCTCATAGGCTGTAATTCTCCTGTGGGCTTGGGCAAACCATACCTAGATGCTTGTGAGAAGTAAATTAAGAGGATTCTTCCATCTCTTAAGCTTTCTTTTTATATCTGGAGCATTTCACAGGCTGTGTGTCAGGTG
>VZTM01028949.1:0-23403 GCA_013400555.1 Jacana jacana
AGGGAAGAAGACAGAGCTTTAAGATTTGTTTTCCAGAATGGATAAAGGGAAGCACGAACATAACTTTTTTTTGTAATCACTGTTGACCAGATTCCTGTCGGAGTGTTTCCTAGGATCTGTGCTAAGCTATGAGAATGGAATGGGGGATGTGTACGTGTATGTTTGTATGTGTGTGTATATATATGCACATCATTGGATGGATATTGGGAGCTATTTGTAAGCTGTTTTTCTCTTTTGATGTTTCATTGCACAGAAATTAATCCTGTCTGTTTACTTACCAATGGGTCCATGAATATTCTAAGTCTGCATGTCCAGAAGCTTCATACCTGGCTGAAGGTAATGTCAGGGTAGAAAAAGAAATGCTAGGTAACCTCCTTAGATAAAAGAGCTTGCATGGTAATCAAATTCTTATATATCAACCCAAACTGCCTTTCCTACATTTCCTATTGTATGAGATTGAATTTACCAACCCCTGAGCTGGAAGCCAGAGAAGTTGTATGAATTTACACTGACTAAAATATCAGAATGCCACACTTTGCATACGTGATACATATCATCTCGTAGCAAAGTCAGTGTTATACAGTGTTTCAGTGGAAGTCACAGATGTCCTAATGTAACTGTCCTTCTCTCATTCACATAGTTCTCATAGCTCCAATGAACCATAGAAGAGAGATCTCTTACGTGATCTGCAGTGTAACTTTGATTGATTTACATGATTGAGCCATTGACCTGCCTTACAGTTACTTGAGGCTTGATGTATGGCAATGAATGGAGAATAATTGAACTGAAGGTGGCAGAACTGGTATAAAAATAGATATGGAAGGCTAATGAAGTCCAGGAAACCAGAATGCATTGATACTTTGAAAAAAATAGTTACTGTGGGGAGATTGGACTAGATGACCCTAGAGGTCCCTTCTGGCCTGGACCATTCTGTGATTCTATGATTCCACATACATCAATATAAATGGAGCTTTGTACAAGGTATTATGCTATTATAGCACAATGGTTAATCCTGACCAAGACTGACAAATTCAAAGATGAATTCACATCAGAGTATCTTTTTTTTCCTTCTCCAATTACTTTCATTGAATGTAAAATGTTTACTCACTTCTTTGATTATTTAAAATTTGGAAAATAGAAAAAGACTGTCAGTAACTGATCTTAGTGGGGGGGTGCAGTATTCTTGACAAGTGTCTGAGATATTACCTTTTTTCCTTGTATGTTTCCTTATGTATAAATAAATTTAACTAATCATCACCATATTTTAATCTGTAGTTTCATAGGCGTTGTCTGTATTTCAATTAAGAGATTGGAGGAATACAAAAGACTCTTCTCTGGAATGTTCCCAAAATTTGTTTTATCACAAAGTACTGAAGTGTAATGTTTCCGTATGTTTCGTAGCATTTTACATCTTAAATAACCTGAATGATAGTCAGCCATTACTATGATATCATTGCTTCATGACTCATTTCCTACAAGTGAAACTGTGACCAGGTGATAACTGATTTAAAGAGAAATACTGTTCACTTCTCCATTCAGTTATGTGCTGAGTGTATGAAATTTATTCTCCTGCATATAGGTACATACCTGCATACATACCATACAAGCCTGGTTTGGTTTTGGGGTTGGTTTTTTTTTAAGGTTCATATTAAAAATTCACCAAAGCTATAGGCTTTTTAAATCCATAGTAATTTTTAATTAGTGAGTTATATATGCTACTGTTTATTGTGTTTGGGGTTGTATGTTTTTTTGTTTTTTTTAATTGAAAGGCCACAATACCTAATTTTAGAAGTAAAAATAAAGTCATTGTATTTTTCTCTTGAAGGGTGCAATATCTTGTGACCCATTGCAATCTTTTCCTCTGTTTCCAGGAATACAACTTCAATAAATGTTAAATGTAGAATGCCATGACATATAGTGACATTACTGTATCAAACTTGTAGATTTGTCACACTTACCTTGACCATTGTCACCAAAACTACCTTGGGGGCGTGGAAATCCAATGTGTTTTTCATTCCTTTTTGCTTTCTCTGCTCCTTAAAGTGATATTTTCTAGACACCATGCCTAATTCTTCTTTCTATTATGTTAAGATAAACGAAGACTGAAATGATCAGTGTCACACCTTTTGCTCTTTCTGAAGGACAGAGGCTTTTGCCTGAGAAATGTGATAGTTCAGCACTGGGTTCTTACTTTTCTGCAAGAGTCATTTTTGATGGATGTTTAAGGTTTTGGGCGGGGTGGGAAGGGTGGTTTGGGGCTTTTATTGAGATGCTTTTGCTCTACTGCTGCATTTAGGATAGGAGTCATAATAATCAACATGATTTCTATGTGATGATTTCACTTAATGTGTGAATTTTAGCTAGTGCAATACTAAGCCACATATTAGTGGTTTCCATGTGAGCTTACAGTGTAACATAGAGTAGTTTTCCAAATGGAAATTTTAGGGATAAAAGTGGTGTTGCATTTTTGCATAAGATTTTCAATACAGGATACTTCGCCTTGCTGGTTGCACCGAATCTTCCATCAGACGTAGGTCATCCCAAGCATATTAAAACCATTTAGATACACTATGGCAATACCTCAAGTTAATGTTTAATGTAATGCCTGATGATTTTAAAGGAGTCCAAAAACTAAATTTCAATAAAAATTATGCCTTTTTTAAAATTCTCATTTTGAGAAACTCACAAATGAGAAATTGTTATTAATCTTTTTTTTTATTTTTATTTTTTTTTTTAAACAGTGCTAGAATTCGTGTAATATAAGTGCGTTTTATTGCCAAGTAATAAGACTTTCATGCCCAGAGGTATTTCTTTCCACTTAAGATGTGAAGGAAGATATTCTTATCGCCTCTTTCATAGAATATCTGTGGGGAATAAAGCCATGTATATCCACAGTAACACGGAACTTCCTGGGGTCTGTAAAGATATGCCAATTTCTCATATTTTATTTCTGTTTTAAGGCCCTCATCTTGGCTTTAAATAAAGGTCAAAGCATTGTGCTAAAGCTAATTCCTAAGGAATCAGATTTTTCGTTTTATTTAGAAAAGTTACAGCATCTTGTTGCCGTTGTGTTCATTTTTTTTTTCCAAATGCTAATACTTTAATGGCTAAAATATCACAAAGCCTAAGTAGAAATGCATGAGCTGTAGGTGATTCCTGACTTTTAAAGGTGGACACTGATCTTTATGGAAAAATGAATGAATAGGTAAGACACTTGCATCAATTTCATGTCCTGACAATGAAACGAGCTCTATTTACATGGAAACTTAGTATTAAGTGACTATCAGTCTTTGTCAGGGTTTGCCAAAACATTTGTAAACATGTTCTAAGTATACTTGGAAACTTCTAGTAAGAATTTGTAACAAGATTGAAGCAAGCATTTTGTGAATTAAGTCAACCTTGATGCGGAGCTGGCACATCTTGGAGAAAATATATCAGAATTCTGGGTTAGTAATTTTCTACAGAGAAAAGATGGTTTTAAGGTTTCACAGATCCAGCTTTGAGCAGGCCCTGGTATGCATTTTTGTATTAATGCAGCCTGATTAAGATGGTATGCACAAGCTTACCTGAGGTAAGAACATGGCCTTATTTTCTCAGGGGAAGTATTTGTAGAAGCAGTTTGCTTTATTCAGTAAGAACCAGCTTTTTTATTTTGTTTTGTTTCTAACCACATCAACAGCTGTGAGTTCCTTCTATCTGTGTGTATTCAGCATGTTATTCCCTTTTGGAAATGGAAGTATTATGGCTTCTCTAAATATGTTAGAGTCCAGCATCAGTCACTTGGAATAAATTTCAGTGATTTCTGTTTGGTACAAGTAGTGCAAACATGGATCATGTTTACCATGTCCTGTTGTGTAATCTGAAGTTGTATACGAATCATTCAAGAAGTCATCAGAGGAACTTGTATGACTACAGTGACCATATAGATATTGCCAGCTGCCTCAGAATAGTTGCAAAGATATTCATCTAGTGCTTCTGTGTATGAATCTTGGTGCCTTCATTGTGACCTGCTAATAACCAAGTATCAAACTGTTTAAGTAATGCTCTTGCCTCCTACCTTGAAAGGAGAGGTTTCACAAAGCTTCTGTGCCTCATACTTCAGAGGAGGTGGAAGTGACAGTGAACAGGAGAGCCAATCCTTTTGATAGGTGTAAAGAAAAAGGCAAGGGGTGGGGGGCAGGGTGGTGGGGTTTTGGGGCGTTGGAGGCAACCAGCTGCAGAGAGACTGGCTAGAATATTTGCCAGTTTTCTGGGATATCAATATTCCATCTCTGAAGCTATTCTAAAAATAAGGATATTGGCTATTCTTGGGACAGGCTGTAGAAAAGCATAAATGTAAGTATGTTTTCGTTATATCAGCGCTACCATCTGACTTTGTGCCAAGCTGGCGATCAAGTCACTGCAATTCCCAGTGTGTGTTTCAAAGATATTTTCTTTTTGTTTATTTTTTATTTATGTATAGTTAGGCAGTCTCCTCCATTAATTTTATGGACAACTGTAGCACTTCTGTATTGGCTGAAAAGTCTATTATGTACCTAAGACACCCAAGAGCTGGGTGTTGCAATATGGGGTATTGTATTACTTAGGGCTATAGATTTTAAGAGGTACCCAACGCTAACCTCAGTAAAACAACCTTTTGATCTCAATAGGGCTTTCAGGAAAGCTGAGTTGCAGATTTGTTACCTATCTGTTTGGAGTACTTGGAACAAGACAAGATGCATTTTCTTTCTTCCTTTTCTTTCTTTCTTTCTTTCTTTCTGTCTGTCTGTCTTTTTTTCAGTAAGGTACTGAAATTTTTTCTGCTTGTGGAACTCTGTACCTGTTGCAGAGCTGCTGAGTGAGTCGGGTCCCTGGAGCTAATCTGGTACATTGCATCCATCCTGAAAAGGGACCTTTCAGGCCTCACAAAGGAATGTGGAAGAGGTTACTCTTTGGCATAACAGGATTCCAAAGGCAAAATTCACTCCGAGTCCAACCTAGATCACAGTTGGCTATTTCAACACCCCAATCCTAGGAGCCCATGTTTAATCTGTTCTAAATTTTGCTTTTCTTACTGGTCCTGCAAGAACAGCCAAAAGATTTTGCTTCCACCTAGCTAGTTTGGTTTATGCATATATTTGCCATCCTGTTATTACAGTTTCCTTCTCCCCAGTTGTGTTTCTAGCCTATTTGTAAATGGTACAGTTATCTCCTTTCTTCTACTATGGAAAATGAGCATAATACAAGGCTGGCTTTCCTGACCTTCTTAATCGTGACTTTAGATGTAGAGTCACCATGGTAACACTGGTCTTTTTAAGTGATAGTTGCATTTACCAGCAGTTGCTATTTATGCAGTCATTTGAGCTTCTAGTAGAGGGGAACCAGGTACATTCACTAAATAAAACCTTATATGCTGAATCCACATACTCAATAGACTGTTATTTCCTATATAACTAACATTTCTTGACTCTTGTAATTTTCCATTTGAGTTATTCTGCTAATTTGTTAAAATCCAGTTTCTTCATCCTTTTTTACATCCTTTTTTCCAGAACACCGGCAGTTCAACTGACTGCATGAAGAGTTTCTGCTCCATTTCTGCCACAGAAAGCACACAATTAATTTCCCCTTTTCTTCTATAATTTAATTTATATAGGAATATAACTTTAAAGGACTTGCTTAACAATGCAGTCATAACCATGTGCTTACCCAGTAGTAAAATGTTGATAAAGCTTATGATAAAAATAATTAATCGTTTAAAAAAATAAAACAAAAAAGGTATTGCCTTGAGTACTGCTCAACAAACGAAAGGTATGGTATTCATTTCTAGTTTACTTCTAGGAATGGTGATACTGGAAAATTATCTAGATCAAGAATGCAGAACGAAGAATTAATATTCTTGTCATGCCCACAAATGAATGTGAAGTTTTCAAATTATATAATGACTGTGGTAGAGGTATTTTACTTCTTGATATCTATTTCCTGCAAGGTCAGCCTTGTGCAACTTAGATCTGTCTTGTCCTTGGACTCTTCACAGAAATGTGTATAAATAGCTGCCTGCAATGTTTACAGTAACTATGTATGGCAGCTGCAGTCATGTGGAGTAAGGGAGGACTTTCTGCTGCAGATCCACTAAAATTGTTTCTTGGACCTTGAGAACTTCTCCTTTGTTAACATTTGTCCCTCCTTCTCACCCCCCTTAAAAGACGTTGTTCATTTGCTTGTTTTAATCTTGTTTTAAGTATTACAAGAAAAGCATATCCTGGTGGGCAAAAGAGAAGCAGATCTCCATTGCATGTTATCAGTGATGGGGGGGTATATGCCTCTTGGAATTACAAATGAATTTATGGACCTGTTAATAAAAGTATTTTAAAGGGAAGGAAATAGTGAGTGTGTAAAAGTAGAAAAGGTCTTCCAGCCAAAGGTGGTCATATAAGGGAAGACATGGAAGTAAATGTGAGAGAAGATGACAGGAAATTGAACAGAAGAAAATGTTTGTCAGAATTTATAAATCTAAAGAACTGATACTGAATTATCCTGTAAGATGTCAAATTATATTGATCTCACATCTGTGTAACAAAATATTTTGGATTTTGGTATGAAACAATATTTAAAATTGTACTTAGAATAGCCAAAGGGAATTCTCTAAAACTAAGTACATGAATGATCATACAAGCCAGAGACACACAACAGAGAATGCCAAAACCAATTATTACTGTGTCTGTCAAGTTTGGAAATGTAAATATTATGCTAAATATAGAAGAAACCTTCACAAAGGAGTAAGAAATTTCATAGTGGTCAGAACTACATGGATTCATTTAGATACATTTTGAAGTTGCACCGGAATATTTCATGGAGAAAATTTATAAAATGTGAGGGTTGTGACTGTTCAAACTATTAGAGAAAAATAAATGTCACCATTGAAGACTTTTGTTAATAATCTAATGAACAAGAATCTGAACATCAGTGGAGATTTTACCTAGAATGTTTGCTACAAAATGACTTCTCATGGTTTATTTCTGGGTTATCTGGCAGTAGAAATGAGTTCAGAATGCAGCAGGGATTTAAATGGGGGGAGTTTTGGTTTACCTGCCACTGTTGCTTTTGAGGATGGTGCTCTGTTCTGCTTTCACACCTTCACTTCCGGAACCAGGAAGTCTATGTTAGGATTTGGGGAGGAGGGCAGGAGTGTTGTATATATGTGTGTTTAATTTTCTCCTCTAAAATACAGATCTGACTTTTGAAATTCACAGAGGAGGGTGGGTAAGGAGATAGAAAGGTACAATTTAAAATAGCATGCAGGTAGCAATTCTGTTGCATGGAACAAATTTCATTCCACAGCAAGCTTAGTGTTAATGAAGGAAAGAAGCCACCATTCAGAAATACTGTTATTGAGATTGTTCTTGGTACCTTATAGGATTATTCAATGTCCTCAAGTCAGATTGTTAGTCAAAAATCAAACCTAATTTAACTCTAATACAGTATATCTACATATATATGGAGTGGCATAAAGATGGTAGCACATGTGTACTGGTAGTCTATGTGGGTGCAAATATGGTAGTCTAAAATACTATGCTGTGTGATCTGTCTTTTCATACCTTATATCTGGTTTACACTAATGTTGCAAGTTGTTCTTCCACACCTGAGCCCTAGTATATTTAAATCATAATTTGGCTTAATAGAGAAATCTAGTATGAGGGAGCAGGTGTTAAGAGTGAGTACCATAATGTAGTAGTAGTAGGTTGGAAATCAGTGTTTATACTTCCTAGCTAATAATAAGGTTTTATTCTTCAGTGAGCAAAAAGCAAGTGAACTTACAAATGAACAGCATTTAAAACTTTTAAACTCTTGCAATATGACTGCATCCACTGAGGAACAAGATCAAAGGAGGTGCTTGGCCACGCCTCTGAAGGCTGCTGGGTCCCAGCCTTGCCTGTTGGAACATAGAGCTTTGTTGACTGTTTTAACCCTCCATTTGCCTTCACGGTGCTATCATTCGTCTGGCTCCATGGTATCTCAAGGATTAGCTGTGTGCATACTCCAACAGATCTGTGTGTCTCTTGGCAATATCCAGCTTTAAACTTAATACAGTGGGAGGTTATTCTTCCCATTGCTATACTTATTTGTTTAGATTTCATTCAGTAACTGGATCTGCCACAAGCTTTAAACCCTTGCATACTCGGTTGGCCAGTGAGTGCACATGTATAACTTACTGATAAGTGACACATTTTTGTGATTGTTTCCTGACTGGTGTAGTTTGTTACACTTGCCTTGTCTGTGCCATTTTGTCTTTGGTGGTAATCTCTGTCAGATGGTGTATGCTAACGCATCTTACTAAACTATTACTTCTGACAAAGTACCTGAATGAGTTTTTTATGCTTGCATAAACAAATATATGTTTTAGCCAATGTCCTTCTAAGCGGGAATGTTAAGGCACATTTCAGATGAGAAAGCAGTAAACCACTTTTCAGGGCTCAGAGTTGCAACATCAGGTACATACCCACCACCTCCTTTGCACTGGTGCCCAGCAAGGGCAATGGTGCAAGAGTTGTCAAAGGAAGCATAGAGTTGCCATTTCCTTAAGAATTTCCATTATGTGTGGATGTCTGGGAAGCCTTATTTACTTGGTCTTGTACTTACTGGAGAAAAAAGCCAGATATTTCTCAATGGGGGAAAAAAAAGGACAATTGTCTTCTGTGATATCCCTGGCTACCATAAAGAGGCTTGTGGTGTCACCAAGAATTTTGACTCTGATCTGAGAAGTAAAATGAGACAAATGAAAACTGACAAGCAATAAATATTCTCTTCCCATTTCATTTTCAAGAAGTCCTTAGAATGTAACACCAAAAATCTGTGCTGAGATGTACTTGCTTGTTTCCCTTTAAACAGCGCATTTCTTATTGCTCTTTAGAAAATATTATCAAATCATTTTTGGCTAGGCTGTTACTTAAGAAAAGCTCTTCTCTGACTCATATGGTACAAAAGCAAAATAAAATATGTGGCAGGAAGCTCTTAACTCTCACTGGCATTCAGTTGCCAATTAATTTTCTAGAGCATGGTTCCTTGATTGATAGTCAATGATTTATTGAAACAGTTACTGTTTTACTTTGTTCAAAACTATTTTAAGCATGGATATGCATGTCTCTAATTTGGATTTCTTCATCGCATGACTTAAAACTGAATAAAGACCTCTCAGTCCTGTAACTTTTAACAACAGATAAACTAATCTTCCCTATCTTGGAATAGCAGTTTATAGCTTAATTCTGACCATGCACAGTCATACTTTGGAAATGCCACTCAACTCTACTGCTAGCTGTTTCCAGAAAGCAACAAGATGTTTCATTTTGAGAATGCTGAAACATTAGCTATCCTTTTTATACAATTTTATACTTTAAAAAATAATNATGCATTACTCAAACTTAGTATGTATATTAATTTGAATTTCACATAGGGTTTTCCTGTGTTTTGCAGGTTCCTATGAAGAATTTGCAGCTGATGCCTGGCTGTAACACAATCGAAGGCTCCTACTCTTGAGAGCAGCGGATGAGACTGCAGGGCAAGGTGAACGCCTTGCTGTTCATTTTTGTGACCACCGGGTGTCATTCTAGGAGCAGACTTTGGGTAGGCTGGAAGCATTACTATGGCAGCAGCACTGGAGGCTTCAAACAGTAAGTCGCTTTGCACCAAAGCGGCCTCTAAAGCAATGATTATTTAACTTTTGTACCTATTATTTTTTAAAAATTATTCTAGAGGATGAAAAGTATTTTTAATTTCCATTTCTGAATTCAGAATATGAGGTACTGGGACGTAATTTAAAACAGTGAGTGAGTTCAAGTCATTTGTGTTAAGACATTCTGTAAAGGCTACGTAGGCAGCTGTGAAACTCCTGCATCTAGACATCAAATTTGCATGAGCTTAAATACAGCATTGTACATACAACTTAATTCCATTAATTTACACATAACTGAAATTTTGCAATTAAAGTGCAGGCAGAATGTGGAGGCAGAATGATATCTAGACAGAATCATGTAGTTCCTCTCCAGTTTTTTGGTTTTTTTTTCCAACTCATGTCTAACAAAAAGGGAAGTCCCAGGTCCACAGCACCATGCAAGGTACCAGTGTGGACTTAGGTTGGTGTTACACTGAAGAAAGCTTTTTGAGTTCAGTGTTTTACATACCTCGTTGGTCTTGTTTTAAATAATTTTTAGGAGGGTTTTATATGGGAGAATAAGTAAATAGGCACACTGGATATCTTCAAGAACAGGAATAGTAGCATGAAAAAAGCATGTGAAGAAAAGGAGATGAAAGGTTTAATGAAATGGAGCAATGCCCATGGTACATGAGGCAGTAAGGACAGATTTTGGTAGGGCAGGGATTTATGGGCCCTTAAACGTGAAGATCTGAAACCTGAACTTAAAACAGAACTGCAGTGGAAGAAAACTGAGATGCAAGCAGGAGTAATAGAATATTAGGAGCACTCTCAACATACTGAGGTGAGAGAGAAAAAAAGAAATTTTTTCCTGTATGTGTGCATTTATCTTCAGCTTAGAATATTTGCTTCTTTAAATGATAAAATACCACTAAGTTGAAAGATTTGGTGTAAATTCAGATTAATTTGGAGGCCTCTGTAGAATACTACTAAATTGCTCAAAAATTATTCAAGAAGACTAAGAATGGGCTGATAGTGAAGCCTTGTGGGTTACATATACCAGAATCGAAGATAATCCTGGAATTCTTGTTCCATGTTGCATATGATTTTTTAATAATAATAATTACATGCATCTTATGAAAAGTTAGCTCCCATTTATTCCAATTGCCATCCAATCTCAACAAAGATATTTCATGTTCAATTTTTGAATATACTTATGCACATTTTTGTGGATATATATAAAAAGTGTTTTTCTTAGATGGCACACAAAGATCAGGGAGCTCCAGCCTGACCTACAGAATGCCTATGAGGGAGCAGATATATTTGCCCTTCTTCCTAAGTTGATAGTAACTTTTATGGCATGTTTATATTATGAAGGGGTTTGGGGCGGTGGGTGGAGGGGGGCAGACACAGTTGCCCTTTCTGTGAAGGCTTATGCTCCTCCTGTCATCTTAGAGCTGGAATATTTATCGTGTTTAGGATTCCCAAATAAAGAACGCTCATTAAGAGGACAGGTTGAGAAGGCTGGTACCACAAATAATGAAGAAAGCCTTTATGGTTCTTGTTTTCAACATTTCTGATCAGTCTCAGCCTGACTTACTCATGACTTGAGAATCTTTTTTTCTTGATTGTGTGGGAATTCTGTTATGAATGTTGTGCTTACAATTGAATTGATTTAAAGATTTTCTGAGGCAGTTGGACAACTTGTGATTATCAGATAAGTGAAATAAAAACTTTGTTTTGATCAGATCAGACACAGGAACACTTCATTTTTTGTTATTCCACTATAGTTGCATTTCTAGTAGTGTCAGAACTTGAAAACCTGACTCTTCAAACAAATAGTTTTGGTTTTTTTTTTAAAGGCTATCACACCTACTGCCAATATGTTGTCTTTTGGAGGTACTTCCGCGAAGAATATAGTCAGCATTCTCAAAGAACTAGGTTTCATCGGAGCTGTTTTTTACATTAGAAACTTAGTCCTTTTTGAAATCCACATTTCAGAAAGAAGGTTGTGCCTCTTTTGTTTTGTGAGATTTCCACCATTATTCTCTCCATTGTCCACCATTATTAGCATCTGCTAGTATTAGGTTCATCAACGTGGCTACTCTCTCACATGATGCTTTCCTTTCTCTTCCCTCTTGCCCTCCAAATTTCTCTGCAAGGAGAGAGTGGTATATGTGTTCTGTATAATGGTTGAAATGGATTCCATACACATGCTACTATGCAACTGTTAGAGATGACAAAACCAAAATAGTGTGTAAGTCCCATTCAGTATAGATTCCTTACAGTAGCTGCTAACACAAGGAAATGCTGATATTTTTTTTTCTCATGCTACAATCTGCCTTCTGAGGGCTTTGGCCATCTTCTGTGTCAAGTTTCTGACAACTTGAAGAAGTCGAAGAAAAGAAAAAGAAGAAAAAGTCAGGGGACTCAAATCCAGCTTAATGATAAGCTTTCTCCTAATAATTGAAGATAGCAAAACTGTTAAACTTACAAGTTTAGCCGGAAAGTAATGTCAGTGAAACCTGAGATATACAGTAGATTGAATCAGCCAAATGTGGCTGAGCAATTTAAAATGCAGCGGTATGGCACTGTGCTACCAACTCCTCCAAATCCTTTCCTGTGCATGATGGCATATTCCTCTGCTTCAACTAGCCAATCTTAATTAAGTGTTGAATTCATTCAAATATTTTTTTGTCAAAAGTAATACAAACAGAGGTTGTGAATGGTCATACTGTTGCTATTTTTCAAGCTTTTAGTGCTCTATTAAAAATCACTTTGTCATTTCTAATCACTGCTTTAAAGATTGTCCCTTCTATTGACAATTAACTTGCTTTCAGGAATAATACCATCAAGAAAATGTAAGCCATGTCCACTTAGTGGCTAGGCACAGGCATTGGAGGTGGATTTCATATTTTAAAATAAATGTTGTTCCCGTTCCTTTTAGGGTCGCTAATATTTTAGCATGTTCTCCTGGATGGGTGCCACCCATTTGGGAGTGAAAATGATATCACTTGTCAGCTTCGTTTTGCCTGAGGTTATAATAATATGCAGTTCACCCAGAACTGTTGGTATGTGTCTCAACCATCTTTCCTTTGCAGTAGAATATTTATTGATTTATACCTGCCGGAGGGAGCTTCTTCCCAGAAGCTGTCACTGGCGGTCCAAGTCCCACCCGGGCTCTTTGCAGGCTGATCCTTGACAGGAAACACTCCCTAGCCCCTGGTTGCTGTTAAGAACCTCAGTTTTCTTCTTATTCATCTCCCATCTTCCTCCTCATCCCCACCCTAGCTCTACACAGTCTTAACAGTCAAATAAATGTACCTATTTAGCAAGTGTTTACAATCAGGATTTTAGGCAAAGAACTGGGGGAAATAAAACAAACCCAAAACGAAAAACACTTGAAAAGCTTTTAGCTAGGATTGTTTTATAACTCAGATGTGTAGCTGCCCTAGCCTGCTTAACTGACTTCCTGTCACACCTTCATCAGCAGTAGGAATTCAGTGTGCTGTGACACCTTAATTTCACAAGTGTTGCAGTCACTTTGGAATTTTCTTGCAGTGTCTCCTCTTGCTTTGGTAGTAAGTTTTAGGAAAGAGTTGAAGTGCCTTGAAGGATAATGACAGATAGAAGTAGGAAAACTGGGTACTCACCATGATTTCTCCTACCTCAGCTGATACCCAGTTTATTGGGAGCCAAGTGAAGTTCTTCTTTTGACTGGGTAGTTTAGTTCCTTAAAAGCCACTCGTGCTTTAGCCAGTTGGAAGGATTGCATGGTGGCTGTTCTCTTTGACTTTCTGAGCGTGGTAATTTCATTTATGTTCAATGTTACCACATGCATGTTCTGTGAGGTTTGTGATTTCTAAACAATCACCGAATGTATTTTTTTAGTGTATGTGATCCTACTGTCAGAGATAACTGATCTAGCCATATAGTGTTTGGCTGAGATGTATCTATGGTCAGATCTTAATTTGTGCAAAGGAGTTTCCAATGCATATTAATCCTGTACTAGAGACAAAGGTTTTGTTTTTCTTTTTATATACTTTATAACAAGTTATGATAAACAGTTGTGGGGCTTGCATGAGATCTAATTATACTATTGGGTTCTTAACAAGACAGCAAAATGGTATGTTGCATGCAGCTAGTAATTACTGTGAGACTCAGAAGATATATTTGAAAAAGATCTGGTGGTAACTGTTTAAAATATTGCAGCTGCTTCAGAGTTTGTTTTTAATGTTAGGTTGGGTATATATTCATGCACAGTACATCTGGTTACTGAGTCTGACTTAACTAGTAGTTGTCTTGTTTATGATGTTGAGCAATAAAAATGAGGGAAAAAAAAATACTGTAACTACTTGGTTTTAGTTTTAATCTGGTGTGTGGTTTTTTTGTTGGTTTGTTTTGGTTTTTTTTTTGAAGGAATAATACTGAGAAATGTCTGAGAACTACAGGGGTTGAAGCCTAATGTATTGACTTGAGCTGGGTACTACCAAGCTGAGTTTCACTGCTCCTCTACACTACCCTTTCAACATGGAACATGTTTAGAAGGGGAAAGAAGAAAAATCATAGTTTTGCCAGAAAAGAATACTCTCCACAAATGTCTGCCTCTGTAGAGGCACAGAGAGAAAAAAACAGCTGCTTCCACAGTGATATCATCCTCATTTTGGGTACTTGGGTACCACGAAGACCACAGAAGAAGGGAGGGCATCTAGGCAGGCTCTAATGTGGCTGAATTGCCAGGTTTAGACACTGTTTTTTCTCAGAAGCACAGGAAAGTGAGTCTTACTGTCTAGCTAGAAAATATTTTCATTCTGGTAATATCCTGCTAATCTAAGTTGCCATCCTTCAGCTGTGCACACATGACCTGATCTCTTCTTCAAAGAAAGAAGTTTATGTGGTTTCCTCAATCAGGAGAAAACTATTTGCTGTTGTTTACTTGTTGCATGGGATGGGATGTTCTTGATAATCCATTGTGGTGCGGTGTTTTGAGTATTAGCTATCTTAACTCTGCACAAATATATCTGAGAAAGAGAGTGTGTGACCTGTAACATGAAAATGCTTAAATCCAGTAGTGACCACCTGTACTTATTTGGAAACTAGGAAATACCAGAAAGATATTTGCTGTGTCCTTCTGCCCTTTTTTGGGTTGTCAGCCATAATTGAGAAACTTTAAAGTAAGAGCTGGAACTTGAGAGAAGTTAAAACTGAATTATTCTTCCTTCCATTAAGTTAGAAGACAATGCATAGGTCACATAACTGAGCACTAAAGCATGCAGCTTTTACTCTGGGAAAATTGTGTTCAGTGAAAATCTTTGTCTCGCTTCAGGTATAAATTAACTAAAAGTTAGCTAACAAACTTATGGAACGAAGTTCTGTTCAGATAGTATATAAAATAGCTGCATTGAGTAATAATTAATAGTGTGTAAATGTCCCCAACTACTACTGACATATGAAAATCTCTCTACTTTAGTTTAAATATTATTTCATATGGTCTTATTTTACTTCAGCTCTCTCCGAGGCTTTCACTTCTATCTCCATCAAACAGCTAGGATCAATACACATTGTAATATCATCAGATCTGTATTTCTAATGCACAAACTTAATGGGGACCTGATATGATTGCGGCAATAATAAGAGATAAACATGCTTCAGAGTTGCACAGTTCATGTCTTTTATAATTTGTTTTGCCCTAATCCCACCATGTGCTGTGCATTATTTGTAGAGAGTTACTGAGTGACTGGAAGGCAACAAGTTCAGTTACACATAAATCTCATTTTGGAATTAATTTAGTTCTCTGGAGTTAAGTGAAGTTTTATTAAGGGTAGCTACAAATCTTTGTCTTAAGGGTTAAATAGTCTAGTAACAGAGACACTATGAGTGGTATTCATTTTTATTTTTTTTTTCCCCATGAGAGCAGTAGAGATTCTCAAATATTTTTTAACACTACCCTTTTCTGTCACTTTACTGAAATAGCTGCTTTATTTCATTATCCTTATACGGGTAGAGTTTCAGATGAACTGTTTCACTAACTGATTTGTCTCAACAATCTGTAAAAACCCTACTAGTTCTCTCAACTTTGACAGTTAATGCAACAATCATGGTACACCCACAAGCTCAGCTATAATTCTCTGGAAACGCGGCCCAGGAACTTTTCTTTAAACTGAATTCTAGCAGCCTAGGAAGAAACATCATGTCCTCACACCAAATGTATCAATTTGACAAGACTTGATTTCTGAGGCTCTGGTAGCAAATCATCACAACTTGTGTGGCTGAGGTGTGGAGAGCCTAAATCTGATTCCAGACCAGATGTTTTTTCCACATTTTTTTAGTAGACCAGTGATTTCTCAACATTGAATGCAAACTAGTAATATAATAAGTATGAGATTGAGGGGCGGAGAATTGCCTCAAAACCTTATATAGAAAGGTGGCTAAATTGATGACATTGAAATGGTGAACAAAATGCACAATTAAATGGTATTGATCAATACTTCTTCATTCAGCCTGTTTCTTTATTGTCTCACCACAGGTATATTAGGAAAGAATTTGGGCCTATAGATTTTTCTATGCCCTAACATTTTTATGAAGCTCTTGGAGACTTGAGGTGCAGCCACACACATTTCTGGTTTTTTGCTTTGCTTTGTTTTATTTCCCCAGCTGGCATCATTAGTGACTGAGACAAAATGTGTTCTTTAACATCATTGATTGGTTTTTGTTTTAAAGCAAGACCTATTTTATTATTATTTTATTACATTTAATTTGTATCTGTGTATAATGTGCTTTTTCTGGTTGACGAGTGTGTCATATGGTTGCTCAGGAAAACTCCAAATACATGTTTTCATAGAATAAGGGTCAAGGATTGGGTAGACTTAAAGTATTTTTGTTAGGGAGACTGCAGATGAAGGGAGGGTACAGAATTAATATCCTTTCTAGAAAACTATTAATTGTTCAAACAGCATGATGCATGCTTTGACTTCCTACAGATGGGTTCTAGTAAAACAGAAAATAAGCCCACAGTTGTCTTTTACAATACTAATCTTTGGGAACTCCCAGTGTGACCAAGAACTTTTTTTTGTTTATTTGAAAGGAACTAAATAGATAATTCTGTGGATGAAACTTTTATGTATATATTTGTAAAAAAATGTTTTGGTTTGGGTGGATGTAGATACATGTGTGACCTCTAAGTTACTCTGGGATTGATTTATTTTCTTTTTTTTTTTAACCTCTTTTTTTTTTTTTTTTTTTTTTTTTTATCTTTTTTTTTTTTTTATAATAATGTNNNCTCTTTTTTCTTCTATAAGTAATGTATTTTGTAGGACTGTGTAAAGGAACCTATGACAAACAATTTCAGATGGGGAAATCTGGAATTCAGTGACTAATGGCTCTCAGAGTAAAACACAACTTTCTATGGCAATCTTATTTCAATGCAGTGAAATGCATGTGGGACACCGAGTGTGTCCATAGCTATTGCAACCATTTAAACCATTAAAGATGGGATAGGTAGCTTGTTCATGCAAACCATGATACCAACTGGCACCTGCAGACAATGACATTGACACTTGTTTAGGGACAGGTATAAACATTTATTACATTCTGAACTCATACACAAATACCACTCCATGCATAAAAAATTTAAAAGCTAAAACTTCCCAGGCCAACTCCCACTCTCCTTTAGTACAGCTGTGTCCTTTTACAAGCCAGTCTTTAGTGCTTTGATTGGTTGTATTCTTAAAAGGCAAACACTACAACACTACTCCCTTTGGAGGCAGTTTCATAATCAATGGACTTCATTACAGGCAATGTTTTCTCCTTACTTTGTTCATTTTATTAACCCTAGATAACTCCTGCAATCTCTCAGGAATCTAATCCTTGTCTTTGGATCACTCCTGACCCTCCCCCTCCCCTTACCCTTCGTACTTTGGAGATACTACACAATGTGCCCTAGCAGAAACTAGGAAATAACTTCTCTTTGCTCTGTTGAGCAGCATGCACTTAATTACTCATCTGCTAGACCTGCCAAAACTTTTTTTTAATGGCTTTACTTCCTATTTCCTCTTACCATCTGGTCCCATTAGGAACAAAAATAGAACTACTTTTATTTCAAATGTTTGGAAATTAGAATGGGGGACAGGACTAAGTTTGGAGAATTCAAATAGCTTATAGTTTTGAGAGAAGCTGGATTTCCGATCACCTTCGCAACCAGCACTTAAAAACTCTTTGAGATGAGAGGGATATATGGGTTAAACGGATGCAATATTATGGAATAAACTGACCCAATATTACAGAGTATCAATTAACCTGTCTTTTTCCTCTATATTCTTTATTTCTATGAATCAATGGAATGAGTCCTTTTACAAGGACAAGATTAACAGGAGGTGATCCCATAGCAGTGTGAAGTTAGATACCTTCATTTTTGCCTCAAGAGTACAGTAAATAGAGCACGGTATGTAAGGATTAGCTCAACTGATATGTCTCCATTTATGAAGGGTGCTTCAAAGGAAAATCCTGATGTAGTTTGACACAAAAATGCTGTCAGGAAGAAGCACATTAAGCAGTTTCTTTCCAAATAGGATATATTTATTACTTACATGGGGCAAAATATTTGCAGAAACATGTTGAAACTCTCATTCTTTTTTAACTTGCCTTAAAATCATATCTCAGTGTAATCTCATTCATGCGTTCCTTTCTTTAGTAGTACTTTTTCAGTTCATTTAAATCGGAAGCTATTATATCTTTTCTGATAGTGGGAAAGAGGTCTGTGGTAGTGTAGAGCTCAAAAAACAGAAACTGAAATGTTTGATTGTTCCCCAAGGTGGCACAAACTGTTAGTGTCTTTTTATTTTGCAAATAGAATATAAAGATTTAGCCCTGTGAGAGATGAGAGAACAAGAAAATTAAAAAACTGATATCTTTCATTCTCATTGCTTCTGATCAGGTTAGAAAATAGCATAAGCTATTAATTGACTGGCAGAGTAGGACAAAAACTAGTGAATCAACCCAAACAATTATTGATGGTGTCTGAAACATTGTATAATTATTGCAGATTTATTATGATATCGCTCCAGAAGAGGACAAGCAGTTGTCCTACTCAGCTAAAACAGGATCAAACACTGTAAACTCTGCACTTTGAAAGTATTTTTTACAGTTTGTGACACAATATAAGTAGCTACTGTGACTCTTGTTACTGTTTATATTGTTGCAAAAGCAGAATATAATACTATGGAGGAATTAAAATAAACTCTCTGTACTCTTTTCATAACTTGAAGTACTTGCATCCCTAGACCTGAATGGATGAACAGCACAGGATTTTGCCTGCATGTGCAGTGCCCCCAGGTCATGAATATCTAGTTAGAACCACACCTATTTCATACTTTACTGCTTTCTCAATGGAAAAGATAAAATTCTATGAGTGTAATTATAGCAGTGTGATAAGAAGGAAAGTACTATGGCTACCAAGTTTCTGCTGTACAATAAACTCCCTATACTTCCTGCAAATTTCAAAATTTCCCTCTTAGAAATATACATAAGCCTCGTCTTGCTCAGCTATTTGTTGATTGCTTCACTGGGCAGGAAAAATTAAACAGTTAAAATAGGCCCTTAATGTAGGATTTCATACTTAGGCCATTATTCCAAAAAGTCTCTGAAACCAAACAAAAGTCAGTCAAGATTCTGTAGTAAGCTGTGTGAATTAATCCTGTTCATAAGCTTGTATAAAATATAACTCAGTATGTACACTCCTATGAAGTACATGATTAATTGTGTGGAGAGCCTTTACCCTGAAATTTGAACACTGCTGCATGATGCAGGAAAGAGCGTTTTATCTCACTGTGGGCTAATGATTTATTCAGAGCTTAGTGAAACATCTGTTTGAGGACAGCAAATGACCACAGCTCATACAGCAGTGGGATATTAGCATTTCTAAGAAGATGGAAGCAGTCTATATTCGAAAGAAGAATTGAAACTCTTTCGTGAATAAATAACTGGTACCATTTTTAGGTATCCCTCTTTCCTAATGGAGCCCCATGGGAGAAATTGGGCTTTTGAAAAGGAAGAGAAAACAAAAGAAGTGGGGACATTGGAAGGAAGAACTATTCGTGCCTAAACTGGGATATTCTGCTTGCTGGTAAAAATCTTGAAGGCAAAGATTTTATATTATAAGGGAAATAAGTTACGTGATTGAAAAAGCTTTACAGCTCAGTACCACTATATGAGAGAAGTTTCTGGGATATGATCCAAAAATCTTTGTTTCGTTTTGTTTTGTTTTGCTTTGTTTTGTTTTGTTTATTTTATTTTTAATACTCTTGGTTTACCTGCCTTTTGTAATATACTGTTTATGTTTAGGATTGTTAATGAGCAGTTTATTCTTTATTTTTAGGCCTTTTATGTAAAGTCTCTTCAGAGTGAGTGTATCATGCACAATTCTGTTCTACTGGATGAGATAATAAAAGAAACCAAGGATAGTTGGATAACTTTTACAAAGACATGGGAAAACTAATGAAGTTATTCAGAAGAGACTCCTTTGTGAAGCTGAATGTACAGCTGCAGTGGATTGTTCCTGGCTGGACACTACGTGCCCACTAAAGCTGCTCTCTCTCTCCCCTCCTCAGCTGGGCAGGGGACAGAAAATGTAATGAAAAGCTCATGGGTCAAGATTAAGATAGTGAGATCACCCTCCAATTACCATCACAGGCAAAGCAAGCTCAACACAAAGAAATAAATTCATTGCTGATTAAAATCCGAGTACAGTGAAGAGAAGTGAAACCAAATCTTAAAACATTTTCCTCGTACTCTTCCCTTCTTCCAGGGCTCAACTTCACTCCTGATTTCTCCCTCTCCTCCCCTTGAGCAACTCAGATGGACAGGGAACAAAGGTTGTGGACAATTCATCACACCTTGTTTCTGCTACTCTATCTTCCTCACGGGGTGGACTCCTCACGCTCTTCCCCTGCCCCAGTATGGCATTCCTCCTATGGAAGATAGTCCATAAACTGCTCTGGCAGGGGGTCCACCACAGGGTAACAAGTCCTGCCAGCAAATGTTCTCCACTGGCTCCTAGTCTCCTTTGCACTTCTACCTGCTCTTGTGCAGGGTCTTCCATCGGCTGCAGGTGGATATCTGCTCCATCATTACCCTCCATGAGCTGCAGGGGGACAGCCTGCCTCATCATGGGCCACAAGGGAATCTTTGCTCCAGCACCTGGAGCACTTCCTCTCTCTCCTTTTTCACTGACCTTGGCGTAAGCAGAGTTGTTCTCTCACATATTCTCACTCCCCCCTCTGACTGCTGTTGTGCAGGGTTGGTTTTTTTCCCCCCTCCTTTCTTAACTATGTTCTTGTAGAGGTGCTACCACTGTCACTGATAGGCTCAACTGTGGCTAGCAGTGGGGCCGTCTTGAAACCAGCTGATATTAGCTCTGTCGGACATGGGAAACTCTATTGGACACAGGGAAGGCTTCTAGCAGCTTCTCATAGAAGCCATCCCTGTAGCCCTCCTGCTAACAAAACCTTGCTACGCCAACCCAATACAAAAGGTATGGAAGTTCATAAAAACATCCGTATACGTGACATTTGTGGTAACAAGAAATACACTTAGTATAAAACAAGCCAATGGGCAGAGCAGCAAAATGCTTTTCACATCTGATTTACAAAAAAAAAACAACCTAGGACAAATTTTGTGGAGTTTGTTTTCAACTTCAGTTTGATACCAGAAATGAGAAATACTGCTTTAGCCAAGCTATTATTTTTCTAAACACTTCCCCTGGCTAATCCATAAATGTGAGTTTCAGAAGGGACATTTATGATTTATTTTTTTCTTGGCACAGACACTGGATTGTCACACAAGTCTCCCAGAGACTGCAGCTGATCACTTCTCTAAGGTTCATACCACTTCTAGGTTGCATTTATTAAGGACCAAAGGGAGTAAGTACTCAACTACAAGCTACTTCTATAATACATACCTCTTCCTGACCATTTTGAAGCCCCAAATTTTGAGTCTATAGCCCACCAATATAATTGGATGCATCATCTTTCAAAGTGAGATGATAAATATCCTCGTTTTAATGTCCTGCTTATCAGTAGTTTGTATTAATCCAGTTCAGAGAGGAAGAGAAAAAAACAGCTTTCAACAGCCATGTTTGCAGACCAGTTTATTATCATATTAAATAAATCCTATTTTGAAGATTATTTAATTGTCATCACCACTGGTGGCATCAGAAATTAAAAAGGTGTTCTGGGAAAGCTGATGAATGAGTCCTAATTAGAGAAATTTATTAGTTTGGGATTTTTTGGGGTTCTATGTGTCTTACATTAAACTGATTTTATGTTTCTCTAATCACACAGAATATTTTTTTTTTGAACTCTCTATGAATATCAAGTATTTGTACTGCCAGGTTATCATATTAATATCTCTATGCAGTCTGGATACTGGTAAATTGTCAGACTGAATATTCAAAATATGGATTATAAAAGAACAAAGCGTGCCCACATGTTGGAATTTTACACACCTGTGTCTCATCTCTTTCAGTTCACTGTTCCTGTGTAACTACCATTTTATATACTTCTTCTCACAGCAACACATTCTATGTGCACACTATATTTTCATAGGAAAATATCTGAAAACAATTCTGTGATTGCAAGCTGAGAATGCTCCATCCACCCTCTGCCTTCTCTGTGTGTGCACTACATTCCAATTTTCTTTTGATTACCACAATGATCCCTGTTGTCACTACGAGCAATGCATTGATTTCTCCCTTTAGATCAATTATTGCACCACTCCTACAGTAAAAAGAGGAGGATATGAGTTTGTGCATCCACTAGGAGTTGAGGCTTCGAGATTTATATGAATATAAGACAAAAGAAGGTATGTTTCTGTGAGAGGGCAGAACAGCAGGAGCTGCTAAAATGGTTAAAAAGGAGTCAGTTATGTGCTCCTCCCAGTGCTAGCTGCAAGAGGCAAGCCAATAAAAAGCTGAGCCCTGGATCTGGACACAGAAGACATGCACCTGACAAGAATTTCTGCCAGAAGCACAATTTGGTTTTCCTATGTAGTCAGGAAGTTCAAGCAGCTGCATTATGATTACCTTTGAGCACACACGCTCTAAGGTAGCAGCTACTGTTGGTTCTTTTCTTTCAGGTTTGTCCAAGAAGGAAAAGTCAGTATTAAGGCCTCTGTGTAGCCAAACTGTAGATTTGCCATGACTTATGGTACACTTTCTACTTTTAAGAAAAATGCTGAACCCCAGAGCAGTGCACATACTTTGAAAAATACCTGCATAATAAGGTTAGTACTTCCTAGAGAATCTTTTCTAAGCCCATACAGTCCAGTATCTATTTTTGATTCTCATTTTTCCAGATTTGTAGTGGGTGGTTTTTTCTCATTTTTACAGTCAAGAAACTATCCTGTCTCGTGGTTGCTTCAGCTGCCAGACCACTCTGCTCTGAAAGATACGAATGCAGAGCTAATGACCTTTAGAGATTCCGCTGCATCGGAGGAGTTCTTACTATGCCAAGTTGTGTAAGAGATGACTTTTATGTATAAAGTATTAAAATAAATATATATATATAGTTGTATCATTTCTATTATTCTTTCTTCTCTTCATTAATAATTTTATCTGGTTTTATCAAGGATTAGCAAAATATGGACCTGGAAAATGTCAAAGGCTGTCTACTGTTTACCTTTGAAAAGATTCCTTCTCAGGAGAATACCTTAGAATGTCTGCACAGCCTACAAAACCCACGTAAAATCAGAAATTTTCTTTGGCAATCTTTTATTTTAATCGAACA
>VZTM01028950.1:8824-29607 GCA_013400555.1 Jacana jacana
TCCAGGCCATGAGCAGCCAGTTTTTCCATGAGAATGTGGTGGGGGACAGTGTCAAATGCTTTGCTAAGATCCAGATATATTATATCCACTGTTTTCCCCCCATCCAACAACTGGGTTACCTTATCATAGAAGGAGATCAGGTTCGTCAGGCAGGACCTGCCTTTCATAAACCCATGTTGACTAGGCCTGATCCCCTGGTTGCTCATTACATGGCTAGTGATAGCACTCAAGATGATCTATTCCATAATCTTCCCTGGTATCTTCCTGTGCATGTTTATGTTCACTGACACATTTGCATTAAACAATGCAAAATATTCATATTTACCAAGTCCATGTGTAGCCATGCTTTCAAGGGCTGCTGTCATGTAGTGCTCCCAACACCTTCTCCAACACCTGTTATGGAGACAGAGAGACCAAACGATCTGCCTGAAATCACAGCACAGCTTTTCTACGTTGAGTTTTTACACAACCAGATATTTTCCAAAAGGTGAAATGGTGCAGTTTTCTTGAAATACTCATCATTTTCCCAGTTTTGCAGCAATGTGTCAGAAATCACAATCAAATGAACTAATTTTGTCTAACTGAAAAAAAAAAAAAGGCTAAAAGGAAATGAAAAAAAGGCTAAAGGAAATGAAAAGGAAATATAAAAGGCTAAAGGAAATGAAGGTGAAATGCTACCCAGGAACTGAGTCACTACATGGCACTGTGGACACAGGAAGGGAGAAGACTTCTGGGCCACTGAGTTCAGGCCAACAGCTACTTCTGAGAAGAGAGAAGGGAAGAATTTAGGAGAAGGGTGAGAGCATACTCCTACCAAAATGCATTGCATCTCAAGCAACAGGAGAAGACCTACATCTGTGTGTGACTCTAATCTTAATGGCAAGAATAACAGGATACATTCTGTTTTTTCCCCTTTAAATTTCCAGCAGCCTTTCCACAAGAGCATCTTAGATCTACAGGTTTTGAGATGGCACTCAAAACTCCCTACCTACTCTCATTTTCAAGTTAATGTCAAGTTCTAGGGGTGATTTCATTGTCTGGCATTTATTTTTCTTTTTCAGAAGGCTTCTGGAATATATCTTCTCCTCTGGATCTGCCAGCACAGCAGGCTTCAAGGGAAAAGGTGAGTGCCTCTGACCCTCTCCAGAATAAGATAAAACACAACTTGTCTAAGAAAAAAGCAGAAAGAAAACTTCAAGAGAGAAATAAGCAAGGGAAAATAAATTCATAAAATTATTTGCATATTTTAAAGTCTTCACAAATCACTCAGAACTTTCTACAGTCAGACAGAGCTCTGATTCATCTGAAACATTTTGGCAGGTTCTCTTAAATTTGTGATTTTTAATTTTGCACCAATTTTCTCCAGGATTCTGGTAAACTTACTGCCTTACAGATTTAAGAAATGAAAAGGGCTTTTTGTGCTTTTGAGACCTTTCCCTCCACTGTGTCTCAAAGAGAATTGGGAGTACCAGTATTTTTCAACTTTTTCTCAGAGGTTTCTTTGACTTGACAGGGATAATGGATTGGCCTCACAGGTCAACTTCATTCTCACCCACAGTTTAGGAACCCTGAAGACTGAAGATAATAAGAAAAAGGAAAACAGCACTCTTTAATCCTGTGGTATCACACAGAAATCACAGTTTCATGTTCAGACATAACTAGGTCATTTTCTTCCAAAAGAAAGATAGGTTTGGCATACCATACTTTCCAAAATAAGTCCACTGCTTTATTCACTAGTAACTGCCCTTTTTGTTTTATTATTGGCAGTCACATGGTCAAATGATTTCAAAAGTGACCAAGCACTGATGTGTCAGGAGAAAACAAAGGATGACCTCTTCATTTGGTCCAAATAGAAAAGGTCTGCTTTGAAATGGCATTAGTTTTACAACTTCTTCAATAAGGGAAATTGAAACCAGCTTGTAATGTATCCATTACATTTACCAGAAGTTCCTGTCCTAAATTACTTCCTTTCAATCTCAGTAAAGTCAGTTAAATTCTAACTCAAAAACATTGTCAGTTATAATGCTAACCCAAGACTTTTGCTCTCAATAGGGCAATTGATTCTGCAAAGCACTGGAAAGCTCTCCAAAACCTCCTAAGATCCTTTCTGCAGATCCTTGCTTCAGCAAATGACTCTTGACCCTTTTATACATACATTTTGTGTGTGTGTGTTGTAAATTCCCCTTTTCTTGATGGGGAAATGAGTTGAGGTGAGATACAGATCGCAGTAATATTTATTGGAATATATTTTCTTGGGTTGTTATTATTAAGGAAATAAACACAGTATTATTAAAGCAAATAATTATTCACATGATACATTTGGTTATTCCCTCCCAGTGTTCTCACACCTACAAGTGCACACTGTCAAACTTGATCTGCTACACATATCGTCACTTACTGTCACCCTGGTGGAAGTCACCCCAGCAGCTTACTCACCGGGGTGAGCTGCTCTGGTGTGACAGTGGCTTCTGGGCAGGTGTGCAGAATCCCTCTTGGAGTTCCCTCAGCAGTATGCATAATCCTAGTGCCTCTGATGGCACACAGCTGCCTCTGCCACCTTGGACGTGGTCTATATTGTACAGCCCTTCCTTGGGTTAGCATGTGCTGGTGGCCTCACACATGTTCAGCAAACTCTGGGCCTTCTTTCATTTCTTGAGAATGCAACAGGACCACAAGTCTCCAGAGTTTGTCAGCATTTTCACTTTTCACACATTTCCTCTCAGTCCACACTTTTCCTCTTTTCAGCCTGCCCTGTTCTCAGCCATGGGTGTAGGTAGGACCCATTCTTACCCACTTGTGCAGAAGAGACCTTTATGACACTTGAATGTGTATTTGAGTCCTGACTTCAATCTACTCTCCTCCCTCCTGCAGAAATATCCCATAAAAGAAGCTGTGTCTCTGGTGGACCCTGTTAATATATCGAAATAGATAGCACACCTAACATGGATTAAGTATACTTTAGTGGCTGGGTGTGGTGGGTCAGGTCTGCTAGACTTATCCTTATCACATCTAAAAGAAGTGTCAGTAAATAAACCCTAAAATGTTGGTAGCAAATATAGTAACAGACACAAAAATGTCTTTTGTGATACACACAGAGGCAACTCACTGTTTGTGATTGAGAAAAATTGTACCCAAGCCCCAGCTGATGTTTGACACAGTTGCCAAAGTGGAGTATCTGGCTTATTGAAAAATAAATCTTGCTGATAGGTCCCCATGGAGTAATCTGAAATTGTTGCCCTGAAGATTGTAGAGTTGTGTAAAATGAGCAAAAATGCTTGGTTGAAACCAGAGCAGAGTGGATTTTCTTGGGGGGAGGAGTTGTGAGAAAGGTGGACACAGTTCTGTTCTTTAATCTGACTGCACCTATGCACTAGGTAAAGTCATGGGGAAGCTGTATCTTCAGTCTTTTCATTCTTTCTCCCCTTCCCATCTAGGTAACTTGTAGAGTTGCATATCCAGAGAAATAGATAGGAGAACAAGCAATGAAATGAGTAATGTAATTTGGTGCTTATTGTCACAGAAGAGACAGCATGGTATTGGCTTCTTCCATGTCGACAGTAAGCAAAATTCAATTACTGTTTGGACATGATCAATTATTGCCAAACTACCTGCCAAATCTATTTGCTCTGTTGGCATGAAAAGAGGAACTCTTCCAGAAAGGATGTCAAGTATTCCCATGGCAAAGAGAGAAGGCAGGGAGAGGAGAAACAAAACATTAAGAGGTATTGAACGACAATAAGACCATTTGGGGCCACAGTTTTGCTGTGTAAAGCCCCTAAAGTGTGACAAGGAAAGTAGTGTCAGAATGGATCCCAGATGGAGCTGAAAAGGCTATCAGCTGTGCTTCATAGGCGCTCCATAGTGCCTGGAATGAAAAATGCCTTGCAGCTGGTCAGTGGAAAAATCACTGCAAAGCTCAGCATAAATATGTCACCAATATTCTATCACTACCAGCACAATTTACACACACAGCAAACTTTCTCTGAGTCTTTTCAATTAAACGGACAAGAAAAGCCAACTGCCTGTGGTAAAAGGCATCCATGTGTACTGATGCTTTTTAGCATCTGACAAGTTCTGTATTCAGTGGCAGAGGGCTGTGAGCCTCCTCTATTTACCTATGCAAATATTTTTGCTCTTCATTTGTGAATTGACATAAAGTAGCAAATATCCAGTAGAGATATGGTTATAAATAGTTATAATTTAGTAATCCTGCAAGTGGTGATTACCATGTAGCTTCTGAACTCTGGAAATTTGAGGTAATGATTTTGTTGTGGGAAAGATGGATCAAGAAAATAGTGAAACTCTAGACAAATATGGGACAATACGGGTGTTTGCTGCTTTCACACTTTGAGAACAGGGAAGAGATTGGATTATAAATTATTTAAAGGTAAGAAAACCTGGAATACATAGGCAAATCTATACTTGGGTGCATCATTATATGCACATGCATCATACAAGAAGGTCTCAATTTTGAGAAATTTTTTGAAAGCTACAGCAGTTGTGTTTTCTTTCTGCATACTGGGGATGGACACATATGAAAATTGTAGGTGTGAGAGCATACTACTTTATCTGACTTCAACCTGTGTGATGTGAATTTTAGGAAGTGACGAGAATTATAACTTAGAACCCAGAAAAAAAAAAATGCTGTAATGAAACTCTACAGAGAGCAGTGCTAGAAAAATGAGCTGAAGGCATCATTAAGCAAGTGGTAAATAAAAAGGCAATTTAGCAAGATCGTTTATTTAACAAGTGGAAGTAGACCTACTGTTGCCTCCACATTCTACTTCCCACCAACCTCAAAGAGGCTTTTCCTGAATACTTAACCAATTACTTTTATTAGACAATTATTGGGATGATACTGATACTGCCAGACCTTGCACAGGCACTGACCCAGTGATACTGAGTCGCTGGATCCTTCAAGTCCAGGTTTATTCCTGCAAGCCAGGAACACCATTCCTATCCTCCTGACTGCAGAAACACATTTGACGTTCCTGGTGTGGCCATAAAAACAGGGTTTTTTTTATTTATTTTTATATATTAATTTTTATATATTAATTTATTTCCTAATTTAGGCTGCAGTGGTTAAATGCAGAGCAAGTACCCTCAAACAAGTGTGGGATGTGCAAACCTTATTCTCTCTTTTCCTGTTTTTTAACCATTCCTTTCACAACATTTGTAATTCCCTTTTTGCACTCTCAGATCAAAAGAAACCATTCAGCCACTCACTGATGATTAGTTTATACCCTCTGGTCCCAGTTTTGGTATGCCAGTTACCTAGGCAATCTCTGCCTCGTGTGTTATCACTGATGCCTTTACACTAACCTTTACTGGCCTTTTAGGATTTTAGTCCCCAAAAGATCACTGGACCCCCATTATCTGTGAAGTTCAGGCACCTCTCTCATAACTCCCCCTCAAAGACCCATGGACACAGACAACCTCATGGCACTACCTGTATATTTTCAACTCTGCACTGTGCTACTGCCACATCTGTGGTTTCTCATTTTGTGTCCAGTGATTTTCTACATCCCATTCAGTTACCTCAGCCATTAGGCCCAGTCAGTAGCCTAATCTTTGCAGTCCTAGTGTCTTCAAGCAGCAGGTAAAGAATTACCTGTGAACGATATATAGTCTATATTGTGTTGTATCTATATACTGAATAATGCATTTCTGTCTGCAAAGGACCTCAAACTCCTGTGTGGAGCAGTGAAGTCCAGTTTGTATTTCTGTTTTATGTTTTACTGCTATTAAACTTCAGGTCGGGCTTTACATCAGTGAAAAAAGAACAACAGGGTAAATCAGATTGAGATAGGGTAAAATGAGAATTTATTCAATTGTACTGATGTCCATGCTTTTGCCAAGAAAGTTCGGATAAGATGATCCAGCCTGGTATTCTGTGAGTCTATGATATCCTTCTTTGTCCACTGAAGCTACTATTACTATGGCACACGAGTTAATTGCATTCATATAAGGTAATAAAGAAAACAAGCTGATGTTCTAAAAAAGCAATTGCTTTTAAAGAAACATTCTTCAGAGAACCAGACTTCACTTCAAATCTTTTAAGGGTGAAATAATTCCATTACTACTGCCTTGCCTTGCAAAAGAAAATGTCAGTATACAACAAAGTAATGCACTTACAAAATAGCAGAACAGCCGTGCTGGATCAAACTGAAAATCTGTTCAGCCCAGTTTTTTAATCGTAAAAAAATGATGGCTGCTTTTGCAAAATACATATGAAAACAGCACAAATAAATGACAATTCCAGTGTACTGTCTAGATTTTCAGCAATTTAAAGCTTAGGGACTTGCTGGGTCCAAGCTTGTATCTTTTTTGCTGTGTATGCTCATCAAAAGGCTTTGATGGATATTTTTTTTCCCTATGAACTAGCTTTTAAGGGGGTGGAATCAAATACTATCACCATTGCAGCCTATGCATAATATGATAATGTCGTGTTTCCAAACTTCTGCAGAGAGTAAAGCGATTCTGAAATTATGATATGTCGTAAACGAATCAGGGGAAAATTGGTAAGAATGTTCTGTATATAGTAAGTCATTTTAAAAGGAAGAGCCTTAGAAATATACAACCAGGGAAGAGGATTTTTACAATTGCCATTTTTTATTCCCAAACCTTTGCTTGCTGAATTTTTAATTGTATAACTGATTACATACAATGTAACCTATTATTTTATGTTACTTATACAATATAACATAACTCTTTTCATTATCTTTATAAATGCAACATATTGTGACATAAGGGAAAAAAAGATTCATTTGAAGTAATAGTAGTCATTTCCCCCCCAACAACCCAAGCATAATCAAAAAATGAAAAATTCTTATCCCAGAGATTTTAGATTCTAAAATAAATACGCACATGTGATTCTATGATTCTATAAATACCATCGGAGAAGAAAAGAGATCCTTTGATAGAATGGGAAAAAGGAACAGAAAGTAAGTTAAGTGAAGAGGAGATATTGGGCCCATCTTGATGACAGAGATATAGTCCCATGGTTTATGGGTCAAAAGTCATTATGTACACCCATCTTCTCACCCTCCACACACAGGAAAAAATACAGAGAAAGATGAAATAATGTTATTAAGATTACAAAGGCAAACAGTCAGATATGAAGATATTTAGAATACTATGGTGAGTTTTACTTTACTTGCATGTCTTGATTTTCTGAAATAATAGAAATAAAATTTCTGGGTATGAATCACAGCTAAACACAGAGATTAATGTGTATTTGTAGGTTTCTTTTAGTTTATCACAAAACGATAACTGTGCAGTTTGAGAGGCAGGGGCCTGTACAGTAGTGGTAGGAAGGATGTCTCCATGATTATAGCAGCAGAATAGTTCTTGCTGAACTTTTAGCAGGCAGATAGTAATTATCAAGTCCTCTTTTTGTGAGGTTTGATTCAAAAATATGATCCGAAGTGCTCAGCCCTCACAACTATTACAAAGTCAGTGGTAACCCTGCTTTGTGTGAAGTGGTCTGACAAGTCAGGTCCAATTTGGTGTCTGAGATGACTTGCTCAGAGAAGATCTTGATGTTGCCCCGTGAGAAACAGCGGAGCTGGTTAATTGAGGTCTCTGAACCTACCCTCTCTCTGGCTGTTTGAAACCTCCCCTGTAACATTTTACTACCCACTCGGTAAGCTGATTCAGTGGTGTGTGTGGATCCATGCTATGAGCCAGACAATAAAATCATCATTATTAAAAAATAATCACACCTTTTGGCAAGCATTCAGCATTTTCTGTTTGTTTCTCACCCTCCTAATTCCCATCAGCTGGCTTGCAGCAATGCTTCACAAGAGGCTGAGGGTGTGACAAATTCAGTCAGGGACTAGGCAAGACTGCATCAGGAAGGGAGGCAGGCTGGTGTAACAATAGTTTAACCACCAAAGAGGCAGCATGGTGACATCTTGCAGCCCAGCTCTGTCAAGGCTCGTATTGACAACAAAACCAATTAACCCTGCTGGGCTCTGAGCAGTCAAATATGGAGCTGGGTCAGCCACTTCTCCATTGCACCCACCGGTGCTCCACTTCCAAAGAAACAGTGCAGAGGCACCTACACTGACAGCCTGCATGTCTAGGACATGTATTACGGGGTTGGCTTTTGTGGCTTTGACTGTCTGCAAGAGCGGTTGTGCTGCTGAGTCTGAGCTAGCCTTGGAGTCAGCACTGGCTGTGGCAAGCTCTGCCTGCCACAAAGTCCAGCTGGATCCATGTTGGCTCTACACAGGAATTAGTTTACACACCTGTACCTCTATGCCACACTTAATCTGCAACCCAGATAATCCATCTGGGGAAAACTGAGAGCTGACTGTTACTCAGTTCACTTTTTTGAAGCAGTTACTGTGATTGTACAGATGGGTGTCATGAAAAAATCAAGAGGAAATTAATAATTCTCTCTTCAGAGCATAATTTGTATGGTTTCCTGTAAATGTAGGTATCCAAACATGTAGGAGAAAACATAGTGGTGAGGGCTTGATATTTAATTAGTACTCTGTCCTGTACCCTGAATGATGCAGGGTTCCTATATAAAACAAACAAACAAACAAAAAAAACCCCAAAACCCACAACACGCGCCCCCCCCCCCATCATTAATTAAGACAATTTACTTTCCTGTGGCATGGAAACAGAACAAGACAAATGAATATTTGCGAGCGACCTTAATTGCAGAATCCTCTAACTTTTAAGGCATCACCATGGCAACCATGATGAAATTCTTTATATATGCAGCCTCCTGATTTTTATAAGTTTATATAGACAGCCTCAGATTCTGACATAATCTTCTCATTATGTGTGTAGCTACCTGGCTAAGAATGCATTATTGAGAAGAATTTCAAAGCGTGGAAGACTGTGGTCTGCCACCCTAGAAATAAGGTAATTTTAAGAAAGGGTTTCAAAAACAATATGGAAGAGAAAAGAGAAACTTTTATTTACAGTGGGCGTGGAGGAATGTTAGGGTAGTTTGTGCTGGCTGAACGGAGAACAAGGGAAACATCTTAAAAAATTATTTCTAAGCTCATGAGGACAGAAATACATGGCCTTGAATAAACCATACAATGAGGATGACATGAGTCATAATGACAGATAAAAAAGATATTTGTCCTGAAGGACATGTACTCTATTAATAAAGAGGTGGCAGAAGGGCATTATATGAGGACTTAACGAAAAAATTTAAGGTTACAGAGAAAACATGAGGAAGTTTTCAGGCAGAGATGGCAGGATTTGCAATGAGTTGAAGGTGGTAAACGTATACACCTGTGAGACAGTGATACCAGAAAAAGAGAAGGTTGCAGCAGAATTGGAGAGGCTGGGCTGGCAGTTTCTGAACTAACTTACTAGAAGTTAGCTACTTGGCCTGTGAGTAGCCTTTAAATTAAAAAAGACAGATATTGGAAGGTAGTAAGCAGTTGGCATTCCTACAGTTTCTGAGTGAATTATTGGCTATCTGCAGTTTCTGAATCTCAGCACTAGGACAGGAACTCAGTAAAAAACCCAGTTGATACAGTTTTCAACGCAGTAGTCTGAAAGACAGACAGTGAGCTAGGAAAGGAAGCCAGGGTGTGTTTTGTAGACTTGCATCCAATATATACTGGAGAGGGAGGAACCAGTCTGCTGCATTGTGATTTCTGTGTCAGAATATCACCCAAACAATACGAAATTAAATAAAAAACCAACCCAACCCCTCCCTTCCTCTCCCCCCCAAACATAATAACAATTTTAAAAAAAAGGCTATGGCATATAAAAAGAATGAGAAAAGGGGGAAGGAGTATATACAATATGATGTAACATAGCAAAGATCTGCCAGGGTACAGCTAAGCACTTTTTATGAAACTAGAATATGAGGCTTTGTGCTCTATTTATATGAGGATATAAGAATTAAACCTTGCTTTTTCCTTACCTTTGGTGAGTGTGCTAACCTCCAAAATAGTTCAAGTGTTACACTATCGTTTCTTTCAATCTATGTTTACTGAGAGAAAAAAGTTTCTACCATGCTCGGGTGGAAGGTTGTGCTGGTGGTTTGGTGCCATGCTCTGCCCTGATCCCGTCTTGGCCCAGTTAATAGTCAAAGGATGATTAGCTCAGCATCAGAAGTCCAGAAAATGGCTAAAGCCAGTGAATCCTAATCAAAGAAATTTTTGTTGCCAGTATTTTGAAGTAAGACCCATACATCATCCTTAGCCTCCTCCTTTGTAGCTTACATAGTTCCTTATTTTGACTACTGGCTTTTGCAAGTGCTGCTCCTGGATACTGCACTTTACCTGTGACTGATTGTTGTTAAGGATTTTGAAGCTTTCCTCAGATTTACATATATTTGTTCCTAAGCTTCAGTTACATTTGCTTAGAGAAAATTATCTGGTTTACAGCAGATTCTGCTACACAATAGGCGGCCAGCACCTCTTTCCATAACTATTTTCAGTACAGTATATATATTTAGGATTTTTATAGCTATAATAATAATAATAATTTCATCAGCTGTTGTGCCACATGTTAACAGTTAGCATTACCAAGAGGTATGTTATTCTTGCACCTAAATATACCATCAACCAACCAATGTAAAGCATAACGAGTGGCACCAAGGGATATCTTGTCAGTTATCAATAGGATTTTGCTTACAATCATCTGTGTTCATGGCTAACACCACATGACTCCATTTGTTAATGGTATATTTTTCTGTTATGTTAATGGTATATATATATGGTATATTTTTCTTTTGTTTTCTCTCTGTTTTAAATCTACTTGAAGTTGATTTGGTATTTTGCTTTGAAAAAAGATGCAAGTTGCTGAATGTGAAAATGGGTTTAAAAGGCACTATCACCTGAAATAATGAAGTACTGTACTAAGTACTTCAGGAAGTTTCCATGATATATTCTGGTCCCATGTACATCCACCATACCACCACTGGCACAAACAACCATCATATATCATGAGTCATTATAGCTCTATGATCACAGAGAACATTTTCTACAGATATTCAATAACCTCCCAAATTACTTATTTCACAGAAGTAGGTCAAATTAGGCAGTGATTGAAGGCTAATATTCCTGTAAGTATCCAGCTATTCAGATTTTATCAAGACAATATTGAAGAGAAGTGCTCTGCATATTAAGAAGGGGTTATCTTTTTGTAATAGAGATCTAACACTGCTATGGGTAATGCAAAGGTCTTTTATTTGTGACCTCTTTTTAAGTTTCTGCTCTTGCTCCCTTCAGATGCTATTAACTCATGTTGTACAAGATCAGGGTAGGATCTTCTAAGTCACTGAAGATGTTCATCAGTTCTGCTTCAGGGTGAGAAAACAGTGGGAGGACTGAAGACAGATTCCCGTCTATGTAAAATTTTCTGCACGTGGCAGAAATGCAATAGCATTACACAACTAGGCCATATCTTATAACCTTCCAAGGGTCTACTAACGCATATCTTCGGATAGCAGATTGTCATCTAGTCTTGAGTTCTTATTTTTCTTAAGGGACTTAATTTTCATACTTTTTTTTTTCCCAGTACACGAGATCACAGGAACTGTAGATTTGTGTCTACCTTTAATAGTGCTCTTAACGTTATTTGTTGGCCTTTTCATTCCCTACTTGCATTTCCTTCTTGAGCTAAATGAGTCAATAGTTACAACTCGGATCTGTTTTAGGAGAAGAAGCCTGTAGAGAAAATACAGTAAATAGTCTTTGACTGGATGCACCAGCCTTGGGAAGGTGATGCTCCTGGCTCCAAAAAGATGTCACTGACCAGCAGTGATGACTCATGCCAGAAAAGGAATTTAGTGTCTCAAGATACAGCTACCGCCCCCATTACTTGACTGAGACACAGTAACTGCAGATGATGGCTCCAGTGTAGAAGGCAATATGCTAAAAAAAAAAGAAAAAACAAACAAACAAACAAAAATTCATGTGTACTTTCCGTAAAAATGCAATACAAAGAAAATGAGAGGGTTTTAAATAGTACAGCAGAAAGATTACAAGGTAACAATATGGTACTGCTGTTTGGTACAATAAATAGAAGTTACACAACATTATACAGATTTTTTTAGGCATATTAGAGGTGGTCAAGAAGATAGTTCCCTTTCTGCATGAAATTTTGGAATCTGTTCTTATTCTGATTAAAATGAAAATCCAAATGTCAATGCTTTCTAAGATACAGTTCCAGAGAAATATTTTTTTGGAAATGTCAGAACTTCAGTACAAGTTTCTTGTTAAGAATGTTGAATTATTAAATTGCAAGAAATTATATGCATGTGGAGATATCTGCTATTACTTATGGTACATGAAATCGTAAAACATTATTGAGAACAATCATGAAACTATGATTCATAGCATAAATCAGATGAAAAATCCAAATGAAATAGTCTTATACTGAGTGAAAAGTCTTCATCTGACAGTACTTCAACAAGTTTCAGTAATTAAGTAGGAATAATATTATGTTTAATGATATTGTAATATTAGTATAATGGTTAAAATATGTAGGTCTATTTTATACAGACAAGGCCACAAGCACAGTGGTTGACTGATGTTAGTTACTTATAGTTAACTCTAAGGCATTCAGTTGGTTTCATAATCAATGTTTCATAAGGTACACAGATATGTTTTGCATTAAAAAAGCCAGTAATTTTTCTATTGACAGGTGCTCTCCGAGCAATAATTTTTCATTCCAGTACAATAACCTTAGAACTTAAATGGCATTACTGTTAAATTAATTACATTTTTACTAGTAAAGTGATTACCTTCTTGGTTTTATATGTTCTCGCATTTATATTTTCATAGCAGTACTTATGGGAATTTAGCCACACAACTCCCATAACTACACTGAAAATTTATTCCTTGGTGTATTCTTTTGTAATCTTCAATAAATAACAACTTTGAGGCTTATGGGCTAAGTATAGTATTTTTTGTCAGTTCTGTATCCAGGGTTTTTTGGCTGCTGGGAATTAATTTATAAAAGAAACACTTCATAGACAATACTTCTTGTGCCCTGTAGCATGCTTAGATGTTGAAAGAGTCTTTTACTGTGGATTTCATTGCTTCAGTGGGTTTCAAAAAGCATTTATTAAATTTGGTGTTTCATTGAAGGAAAATCACAAGATACAAGAGACAGAAATCTCACTCCCCTAAAAGCTTAAACAGAATGGGTTTTTTTAAGGTCCCCCAGTGTCCTCACCAGGGCTTACTCCTGATCTGATAAAATGCTGAGGATCCATCATACTCCAGAGGAATTAATTTAGCACTGTGTGTGTGTGTGTGCACACGTGCATGTAGAGGGATAACATTTACTCTATTGCTGGGTGGTGGGCAGTGCCCTTACTGGGCCTGTGAATGGCCAGCATCCCACAGGCAAGCCTTCATGCAGTCTGGGACACCTGGATGTATGGTCTCAGTAACCTTGGCTATTATGGCCTTCTGGGGACAGTCCGTGGTTTGTCCAGAAAAAATAAAACGATACTCAAGGACTGAGTTAAATTAGATATAGAAATGAATAAGACCATCAACCAGCATCTTCTGTAGTATTTTTTTTGATAATAAATTCCATTTATTTTATTCTATTCATCCCATTTTTAGCTATGATATAGCACTGAATGACATTTGTTAGGTCACACTTGTTACCTCACCAATTTAATTCCCTGAATCAGCCACAAAATTAGATGCCTCGGGCAGCTAACCCTGTCAGAGCTATTTTTACCAGCCTGCCTAGAGATGCACGAACACACACATAGAGCACTGCCTAAGTTACGTTCCAGTGGCAATTTCTTAATTTTTTTTTGAACCAGAAAGACCATGCATAATTCAATTGTAAAAGACTTCTGAACACTGTTCTTGTTATGAGCATCCAAGATGCAGGCAAGTGTCTGTTGCAAATACACCTTGAGCCAGCTCTGCCTCCTTCTTACCTATCTCGCCTGCTTTTTCCTTATAGTATACTTCTCTGGATGTCTGCACAGGGACTCTGTGGTAAATCTGTCACTAGATCTCCCTCCTCCTCTCAATGCTGAATGATGGGGATAAGCAGCCAGGAATCTGCCTGTGGCCTTTTCTCTTTCCCGTCTCTGCTCTGACCTTTCAGCCACCTCCATGTAATTCAACACTAGCAGTCTCATTTACATGAGTGTTTCACAGCAGCTTGGTATAACCTTTGTGTTTCTCCCAGTTCCAGAACTTTAACATGTGATTCCCTTGAGAGCAGAGCATTTACATTGAGGCTCTTGTCCTCCACGCAGGTTCAGGTATTCCTTGTTAGAGACAAGCAGATAATAACAGTCCCTCTGGTTCCCTGTCTCGCACAAATACATGCATACCTTGATACTGTCATAAGCCATTTGATGCAGTGAATTTTCTCCACAGTTCTCTCAAAAACATATTTCCATTTATTTATTTGAACCAGTTATCTGGTATATTTTTTACAGATTGTCTCAGCCAAAAGCTTATTTGAGAGTGGAAATCTTGCCCTACCTGTTCCTACTACTAGTCCTGAGTACATTGTGAGAAGTTAACAGCATAGTATCAAATTAATTTTTAGGTCAGTGTCTCCATTTTCCTTAAATCCTACTCTGTGCAGCTTGAATAATAAGCACAGTTTATGCTACAGCACAATTCTGTATTGCAACATTTAATAAGCCCAAATATTAATTTAACTATTATAATACTAGATATCAGCATCCTACATAATTAAACCTGATTTTTTAAAGACTTTGTTTTGCAGACAACATACTTATTTGCAGGTTATTACATAGCACAGAGGATTTGTCTTTGTCAAATACACTTTTTATTTGCTAGCTTTAACCAAGCTCAATAGATCTGATTGTTACCATGCAGAAAAATAGCAAAATGTAGATAAGTGAATGAATTTCCATTTCATCCTAAGCTTGAAAATTCTTCAGGCAAAGCTATTCAAAGCACAGACAAATTAAAATGTAATTTACTCTTTTCTTCCACTTCAGAAATTAGTGCCTATGTTTTTGTTTACCCCCTGTTATTCATATAATGGCAAGTTCTAGGTCACAGCATACAGGCAACTGATATTTAGCAACTGATCTTAGTGGGATTTAATTGGTTTTCTTGTGAAATTGTATGTTTCCCAAATTAAGATCAAAATGCATCCCTACCAGCAAGTTGTTTTCCAGAAAAACATCATTTATGAGGGAGCACTTCAACAAACAAATACAATGGACACTGGTACTGTTTCTCAGTTTAATTTTTATTCAGACATAATTCAGTTTTTATTAAAATTTATGGAAATGGATACCATGGACTTCAGGGGTAAGTGCGTAAAATCTTATCCCCTTATTTGACATTTATCTGTCGGAATTCTCTATGTAGAATTTAGCCGCTCTATTCTAATGTGATCATCAAAGTTTCAGTATAAAACTGGTATGACTAAACAAAACAAAAAATTCTATACAAAGTATACAATGGTTTAATTGCAAAAAGTTGGCATAAAAAATCTTCAAACATTCATCTACCCTGACACAATCTTCTGGAATGCAGCTGGATAGTGTCTCCATAAGATAGCCTTTCTGAGGTGGGCAAAAGGGTAACATTCATTTCTCCACCTTCCCTTTTTTTGTCCAAAACATAATATTAGCAATTTCTCCAACTTTATTTAAGAAATGTCTAACCATTATAGCTAAATTGACTTATTTCATTTCTATTGAAAAACAGTTCTTGTTACTTCTGCTATTGAGAACTTCAGCTCAAGATCCGTAAACTGTATATCATCTTTGGATAAAACCATTCTCTCATTCTATATAACGGATTTTCTTAAGACCTGGACCCTGAGCGACAAATCTAAGAGGCAGCCCGTCCTGTCCATTCACAAAGATAAAACTCTCACTACCTTGCATCTCATCTGGAAGGATTTTTTTTTTCATTTCAGATTAGAAAAGACAGTTCTCCCTAAAAATAACCATAGAGATGATGCCACAAAGATTTTTTTTATACTCCGTCAAATTTTAACCATTATCCATTTCTTCCCCTCTTTTGCTTCTGTCTGCCCCTCTGTACTGTGTGAAATATAATTCCCTTCTCTATATTTGAGGCCTTCTCTGTAACTAAGGCCTAACTAAGGACTAACTAATTTTGCCTTGACTGGACTACAATTATATTCGCTGTCACCAAACTTGGAAAATTTTCAGGGAAATGCCTCTGTTGTTGACACTTCCCATTACCACTTGGGAGTGACTACATGTGCACATCCATATTTGTCTTTTAGCAAACCCCTTTTTTATTAAATTGCCTGGGAAAAAAATTGGCAAAAGTTGGGCGACAGATATGATAGGAAGAGTGCCTGTCATATTGATGTGCATGGTCTCTTTTTGATGCTTGTACCCATCTGATGTTTCATCCCTTGCATTTGGAATACTGATTCTTTGCAGAAGAGAGCTTTTGTTATTTTTTATTAGCTTCTAACACAGTGGCATGCTAGCCCATGAGCAAGACTGATGCTAATATAGATAATGACAATAACATCAGCAACTTACTCTCAGAAATGTTCATGCACAGAATGCTTTTATAACTGGAGAGTTGCAAAAATGAACTTTTTGCTCTCTTTTCCTTTACAGTGACCTCCAACCTGTCCCCAGTTTGCAACATTTGCGCCGCAAAGTTAGTTATGATTCTAGTCCAGTGCAAGATATTACATGTTGCTTACAGTCATTTTATGAAAAAAATTATCATTTAACTTCCTGCCATTTACACTAATGAAATGAAACCAGTATGAGTTATGTGCAGTTTTCAGACATTCTCTTCTGAATCTTCTTGTGTACAGTAATGAGGCACTGCCACCAGTCACCCGTGCTGTGACTAATTGAAGAGCTGGAGAGCTTTTACACTACAAAGCAAACTAGAGCAAAGAACACATATACCACAAGAAGCAGCCAAAGAACTCTTTTACCGTATGCCTGGAATTATTTCAGGTGATTCTAAAGAAATGTGAAATGTGTCAATTGTCACATAGCATGGCATTACAGTGCAGTGCTTCTTTACAATGCATTACCACTTTTACTTGTTTCTTTGGCATTGGTACATCTGACTCTGAATGAAGTAATAAGAATGAGGGAAATCTATAGTCAGGTTGCTTTCTGGGATTGTTAAATCCAGGACAGGGAAAAGGCACTAGATTCATGAGACAGACTAAAAGCATGTAAACTTGAGGAAAATGTGGTAACTTAAGCACAGAAGTACTTGAGGCTGGCAAAGATTTAGAAATATAGATGGCATCTAACATCTAGAAATACAAAGAACTTTTTACCTCCTAAAGCTCACTTTGAGTGGGAGCAAAATTCATATTTTTAAAATAATATTTTTAACTAGAGAGACCATTTTCAAGAAGCTACTCCTAGTTTATGTTTAACTTATGTGGAAGAATGTAAGTAGTGAGATAAACAGGCCATTTAAGGACCAGATTTTACTGTCAGTGAGATTTGCGCTATATATATTTTTTCGAAGTCCAATCCTTCTTGCAGTACAAAGAGGAAAGTGAAACATAAATCAAAGTATGGGAGGGCTTCTAAAACTCATTTTCTCACAATATCACAGGACTCCATTGCTCAGAATAAGGTTTCTCAGGAGCAATTCCCCTATAGTCTTTAAGGGCAAACTATAAAAAACCATTTCAATATGTATAAAACATACAGTATGGTTTAAGTAGAATTTAGTGACCTAAATCCAAAAGAGAAATCTGTAAGAACATTGATTAACCTAACTACTGCTTAAATGTCCAAGGCACCAACACCATATGTGATTCATGATCTAGATCCCTTGATATCTACAGTGTCCATAAGGGTTTTATCTCGCTTGATTTGGATTTATAGTGTCATCATTTAAGTCTGAGCTGGTCATTCAAATCTCTTCGTTATCAATGACCAAAAATGCATAGGGTACCATTCAGTTCTACTATTTTAGCCATTAATATTAACATGAGATCTATTACAACATAGAAGTAAACACTTCACTGACTGTAAGACGAGTCTACTTTGTATGCATACATATTCACTCAGATGACTCAGGGTCCAATGTGTCTACATTTTTATTAAGAAACTAAATTTGATGCCTACTGCATATGCCCAGATTTACCTTCATGGAGTGGTTCAGCAGCTTTTAAGTGCCTCATTTATACATAAGGCTGTTTCTAATTCAGCACTAGAACTAGATCTCCTGAGGGCGAGACCAGGACAGGCTGGAAACTTGGGTATAGAGGAACCTGAGGCAAGTCTAGAACGCTGCACCTGGGGAGGAATAACCCCCACACCAGTACAGGTTTGGGACTGACCTGCTGGAGAGCAGCTCTGAGGAAAAAGACCTGGGAGTTCTGGTGGAAAACAGGATGACCACAAGACAGCAATGTGACCTTCTGGCCAAGAAAACCAATTGCATCCTGGGATGCATCAGGAATAGAGTGACCAGCAGGTCACTCCTGCCCCTCTACTCTGCCCAGGCGAGGCCCCATCTGGACTACTGTGTCCAGCTCTGGGCTCCCCAGTTCAAGAAGGACAGGGAACTGCTGGAGAGGCTGTAACAAAGGACCACAATGATGATTAGGGACCTGAAGCACCTCTCTTATGAGGAAAGGCCAAAGAACTTGACTCTTTTTTGTCTGGAGAAGAGAAGGCTGAGGGAGGATCTGATCAAAACGTATAAATACTTAAAGGATGGGTGTCAAGAGGGTGGGGGCAGTCTTTTTTCAGTGGTGCCCAGTGAGAAGATAAGAGGTAATGGGCATAAACTTGAACATAACAAGTTCTATCTAAACATGAGGAGGAACTTCTTCACTTTGAGGATGACAGTGCACTGGAACAGGCTGCCCAGAGAGGTGGTGGAGTGTCTGTCTCTGGAGAGGTTTAAAACCCACCTGGACAAGTTCCTGTGCAACCTGCTCTAGGAGGACCTGCTTTGGCAGGGGTGTTGACTGGGTGATCTCCAGAGGTCCCTTTCAATGCCATATAATTTTGTGATTCTGTGAGGTGAGGAATCTAATAGGCATAGAAACAATCTGTGCTTGAGTGACAAGAACTGGTTGCTGAGGACAGAAATCAGTATTGGATCACGCAAATTCTAAGACATGAATGAGGACATAAGAAGAGAGAACTGCTTTAGACTCTGAATTTTTGAGAAACATAAAAAATATTTCCTGCTGAATCAGTGGATTGCTTCTTCATCATTACAACTGATGCAAACAGCTTTGTCCAGGTTGTGGACTTCCCTTCTCTGGAGATTTTCAAGACTACCTGTATGCAATCCTGAGTCATGTGCTCTGGACAATCCTGCTTTAGTAGGGGAGTTGGACTAGATGATCTCTAGAGGTCCCTTCCAACTCTGACAATTCCGTGATTCCATGCATTTGTTCTGCATATTGACATATTTCATGCTTACTTGTGACTTCCATACCCATAATTCCAGAACCTGGTATGAAGGAATGATGATATTAAAATCAGTACCTCTTGTGCATTTTACTGCTTAAATATCAGTGCTTGATGTGTCATGGAGGGTTCATCTCCTGCAAACAAACCCACTCATGTTCAGAAGAAATTCAAGAGAGAAGAGAAAGACCCTTGTGTGAAACTAACGTAAGGCAGTACACTTTTTTGACCTATTAGAAAAAGAAAAAATTATGGTGCTGTGTGCCCATATGCGTATAAATATGTGCTACATCTGTATAAAGTTATCTTTATTTTGAAAGCATTTATCTGACAGAATTCTTCCTATTCCAGTAGGCCCACCTTCTCTCTGTGGAGTCCCATAGCTGTAGTACTTATCTGGCATAATATTTTGAAACTACAGTTGCTCTAATAGCAAAAATATGCTTCTGGGACACCAGAAAGCATATACAAAGCCAAATATGAAGGGATACATTTCCTTTTTAAAACTGAATTTTTCCCCTGTGAAAATTACAAGAATTTTAATGTATTTGAAATTATTTTCTTCATATCTCAACAATCAAAAGTGGGCAGACACTACAACCACAAGGCAAAACCATATGTATCTTATCTCTAGGAGTGCAAACTATGTAATATTTACATTCCCATTTTTTGAGGCAACTTTTACCTGATAGAGACTCTCAAATATTCAACTGTACCAGCTCCGAGGATCTAAACTAAAGAAATGTCAACAGATCATTCTGTCTAGAAAAATACTTGATCATTATCACTTACCTGCTTCAATTTGGGGGTATTTTTTGCACTTAGAGGAATGGGAAATAACCTGTTTATTCTCACTTTTCAAAAAACTGGGTCAGGCATTTGAAGATGTATAGAGAATGTTGGTCACAGAAATAATACACTGTATCTGTTGTCTTAGGATCTGATCATTCCCCTGGTGAAATAATGTTACTTTACAGAGGGGAATCTCATAGATAATGTTCAGCATTTCCCTGGGAAACTTTTCTTCTCTAAGAGCAGTACTTTCTCCTGGGCAGTTGAAATAAAATTTCCAGTGGGAAAAAAATGGCATCATAAAAGAAGCCTCTACAGTACTTATCCAAAATACCAGATTGCTAATAAGGTTTAGGGAGAAAGTACCCTGAACAACAAGACTTCAGAATAAAAAATAAAGAATGGACACTTGGGACAGGGCTTGGCTGAATCATCTAAGGCACTGCTTCTGCCACTATGTTTTGCAAACAAAAAGCGGTCAATTCGATCCAAATGCACACATGAAGTTGCTCAGGAAATATTTAGGTTTGATAGCAGTCCACAGTTCAAAATTTCAGAGCAGGATATTGCATGCTGTGGAAGTTTTGGAGATTGATATGAAAGCAAAATAGAAAGAAAATTAACAAAACAAAAC
>VZTM01028953.1:0-15278 GCA_013400555.1 Jacana jacana
GATATTCTGTGATTCTGTGAATTGTAGATTGAAATAACCAATATTATTATTTTCTAACTTATCCACAGTCCTTATCTGTACAAGACATGATTTGAAGAGCAAAGATATCCTAGACCCTATTAAGAAGTCAGGATGAGGGGAAAAGGCACAGGTAAACTAGGTCATTCTGTTTGGACTGGTCAGCAAGAGGCTGGAGAGAGCTGCTAAACACACAGGGTGCATTATAGTGACAAATTAATGCAGCAGTGGCTATCCAAGCCTCCACTGGTGTGACTATTGGTCACTGTACATAATAGGGTGCCTCTTACACACTTTCAGGCAATAGATTTTAACCTGCAATACTCTGTCATTTCCCAGTCTGCATGTTCTCTTCCCTCATTTGCCTGTGCCGCTATTTAGACGTTCACTCACTGGAAGGCTGTCAAAACCTCAGTTCAACAAAAGAATAAAGTGGTAGCTACTAAGAAATGTTCAAGATGCTGAATTTCACAGAAAAATAAGTATTTTCATATGTAATTCACAGTTTATATATGGTATGAGATGCCTTGCATCTTATAAATTTTCAGAGTGCTGTGCTGAGCAAAAATAGCACAGCTTCCCTGCAAGAAGGTTTGCACAGCTCCCTTGCAATCACACCAAGGGAAAGCATTTGTTTAGTTCCACTGTCAAATCTCCACAGTTCCCAGAATCCCCAACAGCTGCTGCCCTCAGCTGCATCACAGCAACAGTATTAAACTCAAAGAAAACATCCATTTGAGTCACTAGTTATGCTGAGATCGATGGAAAACTTTATATCTTGTCATTATATTTCCTTACCTCATATAGTCTCATGCTGATGGATAATCCATATTTACTAATTTTAAATGTAAGGAACTGGAGGGACAGGAATGACAGTTAACCTTGAAACCATGTTGTATTTTGGAAATGCCTGTGAGCCTTGACAAAAAAAGTAAATCGCTACAATTTTTTTTTTTTCCTTATGAGAAAGTCTGATAATATTGTAATTTGTTCATACTGTTTACAACACCCAAAATCATATGAAGAAAAGGCCTCCCTGACCAGCAGGTGTGTATAATAGATATTGTGTAGCACTAAGGCACAAAGTGATGAATAGTGATAACCAATAAGGTTTTTAATCACTTATTGTTTGTGATCTTTAACATTGACTTAAATAGAAATGTTTCATCATCTTTTTATAACTCACCATTTCTCCATTTGCTTAAAAGAAATAACAATAAAAGAAATAAGATATATTTTACAAAGTCATTGTAAAACCTACACGCTAAACTCCAGGTATGGAAGTAATTCTGTCAGGTCCTTGCACTTGGAAGTGCCTCTAACATTGGTAGGACTCCCCAAAGGCCACTTCCACAGAGGTGGGTGTATCTGTATATTTTCTGTGTCTGGGCAAACTTTTAGTACATTTCCTATACTGCAAAGAGCTGCTAAAAAGCTTTGCATCTTTTTAATCCACAAGGTTAGTAGTAGGAATTTAAGTAGTTAGATAATACTTAAAGGATAGGTAAATATTGCTTTTTTTTTTTTTTAATTCCTTTTGGATTTGGCAGTTGCAGATTATTATAAAGATCTTTCACTAGCATGCCTACATGAACACTGAATATAGTATCAAATCAAATATGTTATTTTAAAATAATGTTTTCAACTTAAATTCTGATCAACTAAACATTGTTTACCACAATAGTCATCTCTTTTCCACACCTGTTCTGTAAATAGCATTGTTGTAGTATAGATGGCGTATGTTAATTTCAATTTCCTAACAACACATCTCTTACATATATGCAACAAAAATTGTCCCTGAAAAAGAGAAAGCAGTGTGGCAGATGCAGCCCAGGATCCGGCTTGCTTTCACTGCTGCAGTGGTACACTGCTGACTCATTGGGCTTGCTATCCACCAAGACCTCCAGGTCCCTTTCAGCAAGGCTGCTCCACAGCCCGCACTGGGCTTTTTGGTTATTTCGTCCCAAGTGCAGGACTTGGCACTTTTCTTTGTTTGACTTCATACTGTTCTGTCTAGCTAACTCTTCCAGCCTGCCCACACTTCAGTGTAAGAAGGCTGGCACTGATTCGTTCATCTCACCATCCAGTTTGTATCAACAGCAAACTTGGTGGGGATGCTTTCAATCCTATCATCCAGCTCATTTATGAAGACATAGAACAGCATGGGGTCTGGTATTGATACCTGGGGGAATAAAAGCCACTGATTACCATCCTCTGGGTATAACTGTTAGCCAGCTTCCTACCCAGCTCATAGACCACCCACTCAATCTGTATCTTTCCAGCTGGTCCAGGGAATGGCCGTGGGAAACAGTGCTGAAAGCTTTGTCCAGATAAACAGGTTAAGTAAGGAGATATCTTTATGTTTATGCAACATCAGTAAAGATAATTCTGGCTATGATTTTGGTTCTTACTTTTCTAACTGAAATGTTGCAAAACTGAGAAAACAGCAGGTAAAAGTTTAAAACACATTTTGTGCATGGGCAAGAAATATTTTCTATAGGAAAGTATAGTGTAGGAAAACTTAGTACATGTGGCTTATGACAAAATAAAAATAGATAAAAATTGAGAAGTAATTAGGTTACCATGTATAACTATCTTCACATTCTGGACAGTATATCTCTGTAGTCTAGCAGCCAAACAAAAAGAAAATCAGCAAGAGAAATTAAAAGCAGAACTAAGGATGAATACATTTGTAGAAGGGTTTTAGGATGCATGAGAGGTAGAAAGCGAGCATCAGCTTTGAAACCTGTCATCCAACAAGAAAATCTATCTGTTATATCCATGAATGCATTCTGCTCAGTTGTGACAACCTGCTTTTTTCGTTCCTTTTCTGTGGTACCACCATTGTGTCTCTATCCTTTCTTATTGCTTTTCCTCATCTACTACTAAAGACCAAACTTTTTTCCTATACTAAAATCTGTCTCACCTTTTTCTGATCCAGCACCCTGTCCACCCTATGCTACACCAGACATTGAGCAGCCTTTTGAGTAGAAGTCTCTGAAAACCTAGGCATTTCTTATTCCCACATTCAGTAAGGCAAGAGAAACCATAAACAACATCTTGTCATTGCAGATGTTGTGCTGTTTTGGTTCATTAATGTATTAATTTTATTCTTGGAAAGACTGGAGGGAAGTGAAGAAGATCAGTATGCTGAATATTGTTTCACAGTACAAGCAGGCATAACAGGAGTTGAGAATGTAGAAATGAAGAAACGGGAATATTACTTAGTGGTGTGTCTATTCTTTTGCAAACACCCTGTAGTAGAAGAATTTACAAAGTAAACATTCTAGAGTAAAATTTAAAGAAGAAAAAAGTAAAAAAAAGAAAAGAAACCAACCCAAAAAGCCAAACCCCAAAAATTTATATTTTTGCAAAAATAGATGGGAATAATGAAATATACACAGAGCTGTTGAGCCAGTGGCTTTTCCTTACTATGATTAGCAACAGAAGAACTTGCAATGAATGGTTGCATCGGAAAACTATCTGTTTTTAAAATGTGTTTATTGCTGATCAGGTCAATTTTCAATCATTTTGAACAGTGACTCCTTTTGTGGTTTGCGATTTGCCCTTTCAGATGTGCCTGCTGCTTCTACTTGGGTAGCACTGCTCTACGGCTCATAGGAAATTTAGAAAACACATTGATAAGGGATTTACAGTTTTTAACAGCCTCTAAAAATTATGCTTATATTAAAATCTTTCTATGATTAATATTGACATAAAAGCCTTTATAGAATGTGTTTATATAAAAAAGCTTTACAAATATTTCACTGCAAAGAAAGGCCATGATAATATTTTATTGATGAGGTTGTAAAAAACCCAAACTTCACTGACTTCATATATTAATTCACCACATTGCTAAACCACAGTGTGCCCTTTGGAATTTTCAGGTTACAATAAATAGATTGTTGTTTTTTTTTCTAAGAAAACTTCATCTACCCTTTCCTCTTTTCTACCCCTCTTCTTCCAAATAGCTAAGAGCTGAGCATAGAGCAAGAAGGGAAGAGGGAGGGTAAATACTTAAATAGTAAGCACAGGGTTGAATGTACAGCAATTTAATAGCATTTTACTTTAACCAAAAGGATAGGACAGAGTAGGAAAAGGACCGATATTGGTAGCTGATGGTCACCATCAGCATGGTCACCATTTTATGCATGTGTCATTAAGTTATCAAGTAGAGAATGAAGAATTTTTTTTTTTTAAAAAAAGGCTACGTGTAAACTTTTCTAGAACCAATTATCTCTTACAACAAGGGTTAGCATCGACATGTTTGCCATACCCTCAGCTATTCTACTGGAATCCTAAATGCCAAAGTGCAATAGCTAGATGTCTGGGTCGTGCTATGTAAAATCTCAGTATTATTTACATGAAGTAAACATCCTCTGGCTGTTGCTTACCTTCACTTGAAGGAATCATCAATCCAACTGTCTTTACAGTCCTCTGCATTATACTGTTTGGCATGAAATGACAGGTTTTTTCTGGTTTCTTGTACCATAATCTAGTCTAACTCTCCATACTATATATACACATGGGTAGGGAACTTCAAGAGGCGTTGTCATTATACCTAATATTTTCACAGATAGTCTTCAGATCTCAGCTGGGACTCCATGCAATACATAAGACCAGCAGGTGTAGTACTAATCTAGTAACTCTAGAACACTTTATTCTGTTTTCAGCTTCTTTAGCATTTATCAAAAGAGTTTTTTTAAAACTTTACATGCATAAATTTATGTATAGCTAAATATAAGTAGAATGATAGAATCATTTAAGTTGGAAAAGACCTTTAAGATCATCAGGTCCAACTATTAACCTAACACTACCAAGTCCACCGCTATACTATGTCCCTAAGCATCACCTCTAAACGTCTTTTAAATACCTCCAAGGATAGTTACTCAACCACTTCCCTGGGCACCCTCTTACAATGATTTACAACCCTTTCAATGAAGAAATTTTTCCTAATACCCAATCTGAACCTGCCTTGGTGTAACTTGAGGACATTTCCTCTTGTCCTACTCCTTGTACTTGTGAGAAGAAAATGGTATCCACCTCGCTACAGCCTACTTTCTGGTAGCTGTAGACAATTACATGGTCTCCACTGAGCCTCCTTTTCTACAGACTAAAGAACCCCAGTTCCCTCAGTATTTCCTCATAAGACTTGTGCTCTAGATTTCTCACCAGCTTCTTCACACTTCCCCAAGCCTGTGGCAGTGCATGGGGTTGTTGTGACCCAAGTGCAGGATCTTGGCCTGGCAGAGTCTCATACAATTGGCCTCAGCCCATCAATCCACCATGTCTAGATCCCTCTACAGAGCCTTGCTACCCTCAAGCAGTTCAATACTTGCATCCAACTTGGTATTGTCTGCAAACTTAGTCAGGGTGCACTTGATCCCCTCATCCAGATTATTGATAAAGATATTAAACAGAAAAGACCCCAATGCCGAGCCCTTGAAAACACCACTTGTGACTGGCGACCAAAAGGATTTAACTCCTTTCACCACAATTCTTTGAGCCCAGCCATCCAGATAGTTTTTTACCCAGCTAATAGTAAACCTGTCCAAGCCATGAGCAGCCAGTTTCTCCAGGAGAATGCTGTGGCAAACAATGTCAATGACTTAAAAAGTCCAACATGTGCAGCCTTTTCTTCATCCATTGAGTAGATCACCTTGTCACAGAAGGACAACATGTTAGTCGATCAGGAACTGCCTTTCATAAAGCCATGCTGACTGGACTTGATCATCTGCTTGTCCTGCATGTGCTGTGTGATGGCACTCAAGATGATCTACTCCACAACCTTCCCCAGTACTGATGTCAGGCTGATAGATCTGTAGTTCCTCAGATTGTCCTTCTGGCCCTTCTTGAAGATGGATATCATATTTGCTAACCTCCATCCCACTGGTACCTCTCCAGTTGGCAAGAACTACTGACAAAAAATGGAAAGTGACTTGCTGTGTACTTTCACCAGCTCCCTCAGTGCCCCAGTGTGGATCCCATCTGTCCCTATAGACTTGTGCGTACCTAAGGGGTGTAGCAGGTCACTAAACATTTCACCTTAAATTATGGTTATTATGACTATTTTTCTTAATAATTTTTCATGAATCTTTAGAGGTGGTCCAGGTCAGTCTGGAAAAAACAAAAACAAACCACCAAACGCCCAAATCAAAACCCAACATTTGCTCTAGAATTTTCAGTTTAGTAATACACTATTGGTTAGTTGTCAATACATTTTTTGGGATGGCATCCAGTATTTGTTTGAAGACTAGTAAAGAATGTACTGGAAGTGCTTCATTTGGGAAAAATGAAAAGCAGTCCTTAAAGGAAGATGGGAGTCTACAAGAATATTTAACGCTAGAGAAGCACATATACATATATATGTAGTAAATATAACAGTTTGTCTAAAAAAATTGTCATTTCACAAACCAGTGGAGGTAATCCTCAGTTAGTATTTCCCATAACACTACCATTACACTAGCATTAACAGAGTATCTTCCAACTTCAAGGTTATCAGAAAAAAATATTTCAATCTCTTTTGTCTATTACTTCAATTAAAAATCTCACAAAGACATTTGTTATAAAAAATCCAGTTTGACTCAACATACATTTCAGATTACATGACCTATGTTCTTGACCCACTTGACTGGTATAATAGTAGTACATAAAATCGCACATTAGTAGGGTATTATATTCAGTCACAATTCGAGGTAATTAATTTTATTTTTTTTAGTGAAACATATTCCATCAGAAAATGCTGCTTCATTGAAATGACATTGCATGGAAATACTTTAATTCCAACAAAACTCTGAACAGATAATCTAAAGATTTCAGAACAGGGAAAAGTATTCGGTTTTCTTTCTTACAATGTGCTGTAAAGCATGCATTATAAAGACATTTGCATTAAACTTTTCACTCTATATTTAATGTTGCCAACTTTATTTTGACTAAAAATCTTGGTAACTCAGACATTCCTAACAGCATTCCATCATCGTAATATTTTGCAGTGTATACAATACATAAGATAAAATTCTGCAACCCCTTTCATGTAACAGTAAATATAGAGCTGAGGGAGCTTTTCTTTTCAGAGATACTGACCAGAACATGTTGTGTACAAAGCCCTTTGTACACAGGAGACATAGGAAGATGGTGTTGAAACAATCAGTGCAAGGACAGCAGAGCGTAACAAAATATCAAACAATATGAGATTGCAAAAAACCAAGGGAACAGGGGAAAATGGAAAGCTAGGGCATGAAGTCTTTAATGAAATGTAGAACAGGAATTGTCCTCCTTTTCAGTACATAAACAGAAGGGCAGCAATCGGGGAGAGCGAGAGGCATGTTTATAGTCCAGAGTCTACCAAATCTCTAGGTCTGGATATGAATCTATCAAATTTGTCCAAGCTTGTTTTATTGTATTTCAGCATTTCCAATTCAAGCTGTAAAGCAGAAATGAAGCAAACACTGTCAGAGCCTAAAAAATGCTTGACATAAAGCTCAGTTCTAAAGACGAATACAATTTTAAAGTCTGCCCTTGCATTCTTTGTGAACAGATTAATCAAAAAATCTTATGAAATGAAATGAAAGCAAAATAGCTTATTATAAATTCTTATAAAGACAGTGCTTGTGCCTAAAAAAAAAGGAAAGACAATCAAAATTCATATTCTACATCTTTTCCCTCCTTTGCCTGTTGTGCCAAATACTGCAGGTGCCACCAGAAAAACCTGGTGAAAAGCAGCATGTGCTGCAATAGCTTGCACAACAGGGCCACTGCAGGTGGGGATAAAAATTTTCTCTTGACATTAATGTTATGCAGGTAACTTTGAGTGCAAAAAGAATCTGTTCTAACTAAATTCAGTGTGATAAGACTGCAATACTAAGAAGACTCAATATGAATGTTAGATATATTGTATTGAGTTCCTGTTTAGGAACAGAAAAAGCCACCAACCCAGTGGTGGTCTATTTCTTTTGAGACTGGCTAGACCCAAGTTTTTGGATGGATTTGCAGAATCCATGGATTCTGTATGAATCCTAATGTATGGATCCTAAAGGAATCCAAAGCAATAACAAGAAAATGATAAAATAAAAGGAACGATAGACAGATACACATCAAACACTTTTCTTTCAGGAAACTGCTGTCTTCCAGTTTTAGTATCTGTTTTCATTTAAAATAATTTTTATTCTCTCTTTCTATAATTAAATAGTGAGGTGTTAGATACAACTTGTGCCTGCAATAAAGTAGAGCAATTCCTGCTGACAATGGAAAGACAAGATGGGATAAAGTGGAATGAAGCTAAGGGCTATTCCTAAATTAAGCCTAAACCAGTATGACTGTGAGACACACTAAATTAATTTCTTGCTCTTTCTCCCTAGATTTCCACTTAACATTTTTCTTTCTGATTTTATCTTTGGAAAAGCTATATAGACAGTGGCTACTTCTATTAGCCTGAAACAGAGATAGTCTGAACTGGAAATTAGTGAAAAAAAACCCCAACCAACCATGTTTCTGAACTTAGTTTTAATCTATAAAATAAACAGATTCTAATGAAATAAATTTTCAGTCTTTTCCAGATTTGGAGGCTTATATGAAGCTTTGCATTATGTGTCTTCACTAATCTCCTTAATGCAAAAGGCTGATTACTATTCTCATCTTCTGAAACTTTTGTACTAGCAGTTGAAAGAAGTAAGTAAAAATCCATATACCTTCATTCCATAGAGTCACTTCCTCTCTTCCTTATCAGCATTGACTAATGGCATGGAACTTGCATGGAAAAGCAGAGGTTGCTACAGCAGGAAATTAAATGAATATGCAGTTCTGCTTATGATAGCCACATTTTGCCAAGAAATGCTCCAAAAAGAAAAATACTAACTTGGCGTACAGCAGACAATGTATGAAACATGTTACTGACAGCCATGAATAATGAGATCTACTAAAAGAAAAAAATAATTAAAAGTCAAACTACACAGCATTTGAAACTCAGACTAGAGTGTAAACCAGATTTCAAAAAGATGAAACTTTGTCAATGGTCTGCATGCAGAGTTAAGCATGGAAGATAAAAATCAGTCAATGAAGGTAGAGAGCCTCTTCTATTTCACTGAAGAAGCAATGTGAAGTAAGACATGCTAGAAATAAACCTGGAAAACATACGCTGGTAAAGGTGTTTAATGAGTGATACAATCCTCAAGAGAATGAGATGCAGTTTTTCACTTGAAATCAAGAAGCAGAAGGTGAAATAGACTAGTTAAAGCTGACCTTCATAAAGAACTTCTTGAATGGCACAGCTTCCTTAATTGAGACAGACTCATAATATTAGCTAACAGAGCAATGGCTCTGAGAAAGAGATGCAACAGAAAGTTTAGATGCAAAAGAAAACCTCCTCCAAAAAAATAAGTGCAACTGAATAGTCCATGGTCAAAAACACAGATGCAGTAAAGTTACTTTTAAGTGAGACATTGCGATAAAGACACCACAACATAAAATTCAATGCACTCTTGGAAAATGTCATGAGAATCTGGATAACTGCTCAGGCCTGTATAACCTCTATCCTATTCAGCTTCATTGCTGGCAAGTTTAACGATAGTTCAAATATATCTGCACTACACTACTGCCTAAGCATAAGTATTTGTAGCTACTAGTATAAAGTTAAGGTCAAACTTAAAGAATATGGGAGGCAGGATGTATAGTGCAGTCAAGCACACAGAAAGAAATACAAAACATAAAAGGAAGAATGCCCAGCAACTGAGCAAGATAGCAAAGAAAGAGCAACATATAGAGTAAAGAGAGACCTCGCACCTGCAGCAGAGGAGAACACCTGCAGTGGGACTCTAGCAGACACAGACATTTCCAATATGCACACTATGCAATAAAAAAGCTGTCAACCATCCAGCTGCCATATTTACAGTCATGCTATTGGATCAATGACCCTTTTCTCTCCAGCTGCATTGTAAAGCCAGCAGCAAAGTAATCCCAATGATAAGAAGCTTTAACAGCCTGGAAGATGGTGACCAAAGGTTAGGGGACGTACAATAAAACCTTTCAGTGGTGGGTGGATAAATTCAGGCTGTCAGTAAAAAACTCTCAGAACCAGACATGTAACTGCACTGAGTTTATAACAGCTGACACACAGAGGTGCTGGAAGAGGGAGGACATCACTGTAGTTTCTGTGCAGTTTCCTAATAAAATAGAGAGAGAATATATCTTCTCAGTAATTTCACATGGAGGGTAAACTGCACTGTGTACATCAATAAAAACACAAAGATAAAGACAGTAAAGAACAGCTAGTAAGCCTGTAAAGAAAAAGCATATTTCATCCCTTGAGATTAGCACAGAACTCATCAGTGGACTTGTAATAACAAGACAGCTTTTAAGTAAATGGCGAACCTACATGGAGACATACTTCCCGAATTATCCATGGCAACATCATTCACAATGCTTGCGACACTAAATATGTTCTGACATTTTACTTGCAATGTGTCAATTTTCCTCATGTCTTTCATATTGCAGGCTATGAATCCACTTGTAAAGTTATTCTAAGAAAACACAAGAATGTCAGACAGTCAAGATTACAGGTAATGTTCTTATCCTGTAATAGAAAGAAATATCAAAGAAAAGGCCATCCAGGACTATGGAAAGCCATAAGATATTCACACTACAACCACTCTGAAATGGCTGCCAACATTTGAATAACATCTTAGAATAAGATAGGCTGAAAGTGATATAGGAATATAAACTCTTTCTTTCATTCTTTTTTTTTTTNTTTCTTTTTTTTTTTTTTTTTTTTTTTTTTTTTTTTTTTTTTTTTAATAAACCTAAAGATAATGTTTGGAAAACTATGTGATGCTTCATTTTAAAACTAAGGGAGCAACACCCGGGAGACAGAAAGTTTCAGTCAGTCCAACTAGCACTTGTAGTTGGTTACCTGAAGTACTGAGTTGAACATGCTCCTCACACATGTCATCACCAGATAGGCTGGAGCTCTGCCTTGAAAATGCTCTGGATGCCTTGAGAAACGACTTATGAAAGACTTATATGTGTAGTTATTGGTATATAAATTGATTAGTAATCTTCCCAAAACCATTTTTTGGCCTCTAACAATTTATAGGAACATTACTACAAATGTGGTATCTCTGTATTTGATAGCCCTCAGTGGATGTCAGTGGGTTATTCAAACATCCTTTATACTGAAGTGAACTATTATGATTTTTACAGACTTAGTATACTTTATGTCAAGAACCCAAAAGGGCACCTGTTGACTTCAGAGAGATTCCAGCCAGAGAAACCGAGAACTACTAAAGACAGCTAAGTGGAAATGTTTGAAGAGAGTCCATTCACTGAGGGGAATAGCTAAGTATTTTTCCAGATTATGTGTACATACATCAGAATACTTTGAACCCGTCAAACAGCTAATACACAACGTGCAATGTAAGAATATGTACACATAGTAGAAAAAAATGTTTTGAAGGGGCACTCTTACTGGTACTGCATGCTAATAAATCAGACAGAGTTAAAATCACAGAATCACAGAATATCAGGGATTGGAAGGTACCTTGAAAGATCATCTAGTCCAGTCCCCCTGCCGGAGAGGAACATCTAGATCAGATCACTCAGGAACATGTCCAGGCGAGTTTTGAATGTCTCCAGAGAAGGAGACTCCATAACCTCCCTGGGCAGCTGTCTTAAATTATTACAATTTGGGCAACTGAATTTGCTCAACTTCCCCTACCTGCCTTGAATACTTTCACAAAGCTCTTTTAATTACTTGCTCAAAGTCAAGCAGCCAGCCTGTATAGTAGTGGGAGACTAAATTAGTGTTTCTTAAATGTGAGTTAGGTTTTTTACCCACCAGCCACTGCTCTGAGTACAATTATAAGCCATTTATTTGTAAAACCATTATCACAATTTTTTCAGAAACTCTAATATCCTTAACACAAATTTACTCAGTCTTAATACAGCCTTTTCCTAATAATCATAGAATCACAGAAAGGTTTGTGTTGGAAGGGACCTTAAGGACCTGTAAGGTCTGCCCAGAACCTTCTTTTCCCTAGGCTGAATAACCCCATCTCTCAGCTTACCTTCATAGCAGAGGTTCCCCACCCCTCTGATCATCTTTCTGGCCCTCCTCTGGACCCATTCTGACAAATCCCTGTCCTTCATGTGCTGAGAACTTCAGAGTTGGACACAGTACTTGTGGTGGCACCTCCCAAGTGCAGAGGAGAGGTGCGCTCACCTCCCTTGACCTGCTGGCCATGCTTCTTTTGATGCAACCCAGGACACAGTTGGCCTTCTGGGCTGTAAGTGCACATTTCTGGCTCATGTTGAGTTTCTCATCAACCATCACCCCTAAATCCTTCTCCTCAAGGATGCTCTCAATCTATTCTCTGCTCAACCTATATTTGTTCTTGGGATTTCTGTGACCCATGTGCAGGAGTTTGCACTTGTTTTGGTTGAATTTCATAAGGTCTGAACAGGTCCACCTCTCAAGCCTGTACAGGTCCCTCCGGATAGCATACCTTCCCCCCAGCATGTCAACTGTATCACACAGCTTAGTGTCATTGGGAAACCTGCAGAGGGTGCACTCAATTCCACTCTCCATGTCACTAACAAAGAAATTACACAGCACTGGTCCAAATATCCACCCCTGAGAATGCCACTCATCACTGGTCTCTACTTGGATATTTAGCTTTTGATCACAACCCTTTGAGTATGACCATCCAGCCAGTTTTTATCCACCAAGTGGTCCATCCATCAAATCCACATCTCTCCAATTGAGAGACAAGGATGTCATGTGGGACAGTGTCAAATGCTCTGTACAAGTCCAGGTAGACCATGTCAGTTGCTCTTCCTTTATCAACCAATGCTGTACCTCTGTTATAGTAGGCCACCACAGTTGTTAGACACGATTTGCCTTTCATGAAGACATGTTGGCTGTCACTGATTACCTCCTTATTTTCCATGTCCTGTAGCATATTTTACAGGACAGTCTTATCTGTGCCTCTTGCCAGGCACAGAGATGAAATTTTTAAAATGTCCTCTATGGTAGAGATATTTCGGAGATACTTCCACAGAATTTAAAGCAAGATTTACAAGGGATAAGCTGAAGATGAGAATGAGACATTTATAATAACATCTTTACCTTTGAACTGAATGGCAGCAAAACTTTTGCCACCCCCACAGTATTGTAACCACATTAAAACATCTTCAGGGTTTACAATGACAAAAAATATATTATGACTGTGGCTGTTGCAGATAGTCTGCTAAGACCTGGCAAACTAAAAATTACATAAATATTCTGTCTCTATTAAGTACACATCCGGAAACTTCACTGAATCTAAATATGATTGATGTGCATAACATTTACCAACTTTAGGTATGTGACCTTTACTTAATAATGACCTGTATAATAAAACGGTTGCTGGACTAGATCATGGAATGAGGGTTTTTTAAATAAAGATCGTGTTAGTGTGACATTATACTTCAAACAGGTCAAAATTGTGATGTTATTTAACCCACATTGTCTTTTTATCAATATATAACTTTATAACCATAATGATTACACTTATATCAAGCTAATACTGAATGCTTTTCTTTGCTTAAAATAATTTTGTCTATGAAGATCAAGCACTAGAATAGATGAATATAACAATAAGAGTATTTTCAGGAACCAGGTGGTACTTTTACTCCCTTTTTACTTGATGCTCTGCAACTTGCCAGGTTTAAAATAAAAGCAAAAAGGATCTGGCCTGACTGCTTAAAGTGATGGCTCCTATCAACTGATACTATTCTGTCACAGTAGTTAAGCTACACAGTACAGAGTAGATCTTTTCATTCAAGAGTGACAGAATCAAAAAAGTCATTGGAATATTTCCACTACTGATTTCTGAGCTACTGAGATACAAAAGTACTAGTGCTTGCTACTCATGAGCATGTTGACAGAAAATCACTAGACAGCACATTTCAAAAAGCTCTTCTAGCATGAATAAATACATAATATAAGCAAAAAGACCCTCTAGATATCAACAACTTTGCTGTGCCACCTTCCTTGCGATCATCCACTATTAGACCAGACCACATATTTGAGGATAATTTGAGCCCAAATTAGTTTTTTATTGTTTGTTTGTCAAAGAAAGAAAATAAATGGAGAGTGCATTAAAGACCTAATCCCATCCTCTCTCATATCTAAGTATAATGTACACTTGTGAATATGAGGAGGTCTTCAGAAATATTGTTAACAGATCAAGACTAATGAGTGGAGGAAGCTGGAAAAAATTCTATGGTTGTAAAGAGGATATTCAGGTATTTTCATGTTTCCAGGTTTTATGGAAAGAGAACATATGTAAACAGTTTAAAAGGAAAAAACTTACACACTTTGGGAAAGGGGCCCAGTAAAACAGTTGCCGCTTCCTACTAAAAACAATTAAGAAAAATATAACATAAAGTTAATATTCTTGTGCGCAATATCAAAATAATATGGTTGCTGAATTTATTGATTTATTCAGAAACTAAGCTTCAAAATAATGTACCGTGTAGTTGTGTAAATGCATTGAGAGTGTGATTTTTTTTACTTGCACTAAGTAATACTACAGAAGCTATGTTATACAACAGTGAAAGAATGACAATGGATTTGGTTTGTAACATCTCAAAAGGCATAAAGACAATTTGCAATATTTTTCTTCTCTTCTTTCAAATAAATTTTCTCATTGAAGTGAAGCTATTCTTGCTAGGAGACTATTTGCAATATTTTTCTTCTCTTCTTTCAAATAAATTTTCTCATTGAAGTGAAGCTATTCTTGCTAGGAGACTCCCTCTGTTTAAAGTCCTTACTGCAGAGGTCATTTTTCACAGGTGCTTAAACTAGTCATAAACTTGTTCCATGTATGCATTGAAAGGATACCTAGGACTAATTTTGTGCCTGTGATATAAACCTGTGTATTGGTTCATGTTTAAACTTTTATAATTTTTTTTTTTTCAGAGAGAGACTTTGTTCATTTTTTCAAGCATGTATAGTTTCTATTTGTTGGTTTCTTATAAAACTGTTTAATTCTTCCAAATAGCTTCATTCTGTTTGTTTTCCAGTTTCTTTGCAAGCGTATTAGTTCTAGAATACAAAGTCATATCATACATGAACATATTCTGAAGAAGCATGGATAATATCTGACAAGTGTCAAAATGCATATTTTTGCAGCTATAAACCAAAAGCTATAAGTACATGGTTAGGGTTAATTTATGAAATGAATGCTAATATATTCATTAGAGTAATTAATATTTACTGTACCCAC
>VZTM01028960.1:0-16560 GCA_013400555.1 Jacana jacana
TTTTTTTCTTATAAAATCTGCCTCTCTATATACTCCTACACATACATGCTAAGCTGTTGTAAGAAAGACGAAAGATATTCAGATCTCTGATTTACTGTGAGAGGATTTTTTGAGGGGAGGAGGGTAGTTTTTCTCAAATTTTTCCTGCCAGTTCAGAGTAGAGCTCGGGGTAGACTGCAAGACCTTCAGACATAAAAGTATTATTACAAGCACTGAAGATCCCTAATGTGAACATGAAAAAAGTAATTATCTTTTTCTGTAGACCAATTGCTTTTCAATACTTATAAAAATATACTCTTTAAAATAAAAAGTAAAAGCTGTATTGAATTAGTAGTTACTGGACGTGCACTCTCCACTTTTCATTACTTTTTACTGAACTTCCATTGAAATTAATAGAATAAATAGTTATTATATTGCCATAGAACTCCTTCCAGAAGAGTTAGAATTCAAGGCAAATGAGTTAGTTATGAAATACCATTATTTTCAATGGAAACTGGGTAGCTATTGAATTTCCTTCGATTCAGTCTGAATTCCATAGCTATTCATCTATAAAGAGCTTTGGTTATCTATCAGATTCCTTTAATTCAAACAGATACAGATAAGATAGAAAAATCCTTTTGTTTAATTTCTATTTTATTAGTGAATATTTTGCTGAAGCATATAAAGCAAGCTCACCATATCCAAACTATCATAGTTGACTTCATTAGAGACAAAATTGGAGAAGCTTGGTAATGTGAAAGGTAAGAGAAAAGATTTAGAGTTGTGCTATTCCATGTTATATACATGTATGAATTTTATTTATTTTTCTTATTGAGCAAATGAAATGGTATGGGAGCTAAGTGAGTTCCAAGGAGTATGCTATGAGACTTTCTAATTAACAAAATTTAAGAATATTAAAATGTGGTTACATTAAAAAGCTGTATTTAAGCAGAGGCAACAAGCTGTTGCTTGAATACCAGCTGTAGTTTGTTTATTTGGGAGAAATGGAAATAGAACAAATACCTTCATAGGCTTTTGAGAAGTGCCAAGAATACGAATAGGCACCAGCCCAACCAAAACATCTTTTTACAATTCTACTCTTTGAAAGAAATAATGATTCAACACTCTGCAAATGTATGTGTCACCTTTCAGTGCATAAAAGAAACAGAGAGATATAAAAAAATGGGCCTTTGGAAATCACAGTTTTCTTTACTTAACCGTAAGCTAGCAGATCAGCAGGTTTCTTCCTGTTTTTCCAATATGTAAACTAGAAAATTTTCACAGCAGTCATGGAGTGATGTGGATGATCAGTAACCCAGATGGAGCATCTGGATTAACACAAACTAATTTCTAATTATTGCAGTAAGTTTTGGGGTGAATTGCTGTAGTTTGGGGCATCTAGGAGCCTACACATGGTGACCTACACATCCCTTCCCACTATAAAACAATTAAGTATAATCATTAAAGGGAAGATTTTCTGCCTCATGAGAGTGGCAGCATTTTCTATCAATGCTTGTCTATTCTCACAACTTGCTGGAGTAGAGTTTGTATGGGCTGGGAATTGAGGTCACACCAAAAAAGCATTATTTCTAACTGAGCAGTAAAACACGGATATGGGGAAGGTGCCGTGCCCCACTTTTTTACTTCTGTTAAGGTGCAACCTGAGATTTATTTAGTTTAGGTACTAATATCTGGTTTACATACTAATTACAATATAAAATAGCAGCATAGAATTGGGCCTAGGCTTGCTGGCTATATTTCCCTGAGCTCTGAGTCTTGTAAGCTGTATTGAGCTTGGTGATGACCCAGTGATGTCTATCAGCACCTGTGCAGCTAGAGTGGATATTCCTAAGTAGAATACCATCTTCCTTATTGCTACAGAAACTGAAGGAATGGGTTAATTGACTTTAGTTTTGAGGAAAGAAATGCACAGGCAAGGAGCGATGTTGAATAACACTCTTAATCTGTTTGATTTCCAATATGTACAATTCCTGCAGGTGCAAACCTGAAAAAAGATTAATTATCACAGTTTAGGGCTTATGTACTCATAAACTGCTACTAAGGCATCTCAAAATTCCCAGAATGATTCAGACTCTGTGTCTACATCACTGACTTTCAATCTGAAAAGGTTTATTCAATTCCCAGTTTGTAAGGCCATAATTTTTAGATTTCAATGTACATTCAGGTAAGTTATCATGACTATCTGAAGTTTCCCATAAACACAGAGAATTGTGCCTTTAGGAAGCTCTAACCTAAGACAGCTGAAATTATTTGTTTCTCTGCAGAGACTCACTGTGTATGTAATATATGTAGCAATGATCCATAAGAGCACAGTACAGGACTCGGGCTTTGATCAGCTGCTGACCAATGCAGATTGCACCCAACTGTTGGAGTAGATGTGCATTTTACAGGCTTTTTCTGCAGAATTCTCAATGTTGACTGCAGGTGTGACTTATTATTATTTGGCGTAAGTTGATCTAAGATGATCCTACTTCACAAAAGAGTGATGCCAGACACACATCGTCACACTTTCCCGTATCCCAGTCCCAACACCAGTGGCTAAACAGCTGATCTCTGTGAAAACCACTTTGTTTTCTTCTTTTCTTTTTTTTTTTTTTTTAATTTTGTTTTAGTGAGTGTGTTAATCTGGGTTTGTTCTCTTATTTGGCTTTCCCTGTCACTCAGTGAGATGTGGCACTGTGGCAAGAGAGGGGATATGTGGTGAGCTAGGAGACCTCAATAAACAGTGAACACCCAAAGATGATCTGTGTTCTAAATGTTTTGTGTTAGTTATCCTAATTTATAAGCCCCAAAAGCCTAGATTTTTAGTTTAAAACCTTTTAATCCTTTTTGCCTACCACAGTAAAGGGTCTAGTCAGACCATCCTCTGGGATTCACTAGGGTGAGGTGTCATAGGCCAGTCACCTTTTGATGTTCAGAATTCAATACAATACCTGAAAGCTAAGAACCGAACTCCCTCTTTTTTCTCAGAGGAGTCAAGGAGAGCCTGAAAGTCTCCTCCTGTGTGAAAGAGCAAGGATCTGCCACTGCTGTTACTACTGTCTCGTATGGGAGGGGAGATCGGGGCCAGCGCCATGTTTTCTCCAAAACATATGGTCTGACACAGAGTGGGATGGTGTGAGAGAAAACACTCCCAGCCCTGTAAAGTCAGCATCTGAGCAAACTACATATGGTAATCTCTGTCTGGTCATGATTTCACATTTGGCACCTGCCCTGCTTAAGCCAGGTAAGGCAGTTCCCACACGGCAGCCAGCTGCGTGCTTGTAGCACTGCATCAGCAGCAGCTGGTGGTGCTCCACACAGACAAACAGACATGCTGACACAGAGCAGGGACAAGCAGCACGGTGGGAATGAACTAGTAGGAGAAAGAGCATGGCAGGGAGAGAAAACGAGCTCCCTAGAGCAGAGGTGTCAATAGAAATACCAGTTAGGTTGTGATTTAGGAGATTAGTTTGATGTTACAGAGAGACAAAGTTGTGGGCAACTTCCATGAACAGGTCAGTCACATTTCTGTCCTTGCCATGTGTTTCTGTCATGCCTTTTGCAGCACCTGTGGAGCACTCAGCCTGGGAAGAGCTTACTGGGAAGAGAACCAGCAGGAAGCTGACCCAGTCACAAAACTGGGATACACTTTCTGCTGCCTCAGCTACCTGAATTAATTCGTATGCCACAATGTCACCTTATGGCAGAAAGAAATAATTCAGGACAAAGGTGGAATGCTAATTTAATCTTCATCGATAAGTCTTTAGGTGCATTTGGCAGTAATGAACCCCAAGGCAAAGCATCCAGAGAAAACTGCCAGGAAGCTACAAAAAAAAAAAGAACCCATTCCCAGCCGTGTGTTCCTTCTGCTTTCCCTCTCCTGACTTTCTTTCCAAGCTTTCCCCAGCCTACAAACCTGATAGAAAATGAACCATGAGGGGGAAAACTGTATGAAATTCTCAGCAAGACTAGTGAGCAGCATCACCTCAGGGAACAGCCATCCTAAGTAGAAATGCAATTGTAACTTTACATGAGATGGATGAGGTCACTGTTGCTGAAAAGGTGTCTTGATGATTACTAAATTGTCTTGGCTTATTGGATCATTATCCAATTCATGGTAAAGCCATTGCAAAATAAGCTGAGGATGTTTATAACAAGGAGCACAAATGAGAGGGGTGGTTTCTCCCTCTATCCTTTTATTGCTACTAGGTTGGTAAAAGCCCATATTGTTTCATGCTCTACTATGAAGAAATTGTGATTTTGTTTTATAAGATTACTTGAAAATTAAAATAAAAGACATCTCACTGTATCATACTGATGGATGCAATTGTGATGTGCATCATCCTACATGCAATGGACCAAAACGCTTTAGAGGCATAAATATGTTTATGAACTGAAAATAATGAAGAAATAGGTGATAAAATGAAAAATTAAAATAGTGGGAAAGGATATACTGATTTTTTGTTATGTGATTTAGAATCTCCCCTGTTGCTAAGCAGGGATATGTAGGAAAGCTTACAGAGATGACAAAAGCTTAATTTAAGAAGTCTCCTGCAAGAATAACAGTAACAAAATGAAAAATGACAGAGAAGAAGATAGTAAGATAGTATCAGACAGAAGGGATGGTGAATATAAAGCATCGACAAAGTCTGGGTGGTACCTTGCAGTTAATGTGTCAGAGTATTATGGGAGGTCAACGTTAGTCTGAATTCTGATATTAAAACCATTTAAATATATGTGGGTTTCATTGTATCCTTGAGAAAACAGCCAAGTAGCTGCAAATACAGGCCAACGGTGCAGAAAGCTCGGAGAAAAACTACTTCAGCCTATTTCAGAATTGTGTTGACAATCCTCCTCCATCCTTGTGTTTTTGAGGTGCTTTAGTGAGGAAATTAGAACTGCAATAGCAGGTTTGGGTAATCAGCACTGACAGGAAAAAGAGAAGCCATTTCAAAAAGAGCTGAAGATGAATACTATGATTAAATTCACTAAAAAAGGAGTTATAATTTAGGAAGAAGTCCTGTTGGATTATGAATATTTCAGGTAAAGAAATGTTATCTCCACATAGTTGTGTTTTGAATAACTGGTTTGCTTTTTGCATAGATATTAGCGAAAAATAGAACACAATGAAAACACACACATGAGGATATATCACCTTGGATGAAACTTACCTAAGAAGGGTAAAATACAATTGCTTGTCAGGTACACAATACACAATCTTGAGTCATTACAAGAACTGTCTCTTCAGAGATGGTTAAGCAGGAAATGGGGATTTCTCATGTTCTGTAGGAATCGCCTAGACTATATTGGTGTCATATATTTTCTCTTGCTATTCGATATTTTCCCTTTACATAATAAAGCCATGGTTTCAGCCTGATTGTAATAGGAATTTTTTAACACTTCGAGGTTTCAGTTAGCTGTACATTATCTTTAAAAGCTTTTTGTATGGGTGGGATGTTGGTACAGCCATTTAAATCACAGTAATATCACATTACATTAACTACAGAGAGCGATCCAAATAGATACTTTAGTTAACAGTGTTCTATGTTATCTCCTAAATAAACATGAGGTTTTCTGTTACCAGAATGTTCAACAGTAGCACAGTTCTGAGATAAGAGTAAGCACATGAGGAGGACTATAATTACAGCAATTATGGAAAAGTAATTTACTGGTTGTATAAATTAAACAGCTCTGAAAGCAAGTGGATCAACCATAAAAAGAAGTTCAATATTGAAAATAAATATTTTGGGATCTGTGAAACGGTTGTTATGTGGATAAGCAAATTGCAAACATTTTGCCTAAAATGCATACATTTTCATTTTGGAGGCCTTTATAAATATAAGTTTGTGTTTTTATAAAAATACTTAAAGATGTCAGAATTATAGAGAGATATGCAGATCTGTAATTTCCCATCTGGTATATACCCAGGGCTGACTAAAGATACAAATAAATACAGCTGAATTCACATGTCTTTGGGGAAAAAGAACAAAACCCAAGCTTTTACATTTTGAAACAGGTAAAACAATAATTTCTTTAAAAGGAAATTATTTAGTTAATGCCAAAGAGCTATCTAGAGAGAAATTTGGTCCAAATACTTCTCCCAAAATGTAGATGCAGTCTTACACTACATATAGATGTCTCAGACGTCAAAACAACATGTAAGCAGTTAGGTTCTAGCCCAAGAATATTCATTCAACCTTAGGTTTTCAATGCCTCATCAAGAGAACAGCTGGGGTTTGTCAGCTGGTTCTGAAGACCTCACAAAATGGGATTGAGAAAGTAAATCCATGTATCTCATATGAAATTTTTCAAGAGGTTTGCACCTTGACTGCATGGAGTACACAAATTTTAAAGAATACATAAATAGAAGGATGAAAACAATGTTTTAGCTAATATTTTTAACAAATCCAGCCCATTTTTACAGTGGCAAAAGCTACAGCCATATTTCTGTGCTCTGCAGCACACTGCAGGATCCCGCTCTCCTGACTAGAGTGCACTGTACATGTGTGTGCCTCCTTCCTTCCCATGAAAGTCAGAAGTTAGGGGGAAGAGCTTTACACCTCAACTTCATCCCAGATGGATATGGGACATGGTCTGGGGGACACTCCAGTATCTCACGTTTAAGGAAAGCTCAAACGGTTTACTTGTGGTGAGAATGGCAGTATTTAGATCTTGCTTACCCATCAAGCCAGAGCAGCAAAAAACCTAACATAATTGATTGGATGATGATAATAATATTTCTTTGATCTGATGCCTGAAAATGGATGGTGTTATCATCAGTTGCCTACTACTTGCACATTGTGATTTTGCATTCACATTTGTCTCTGATTAATAGCATCCATTACAAGCACTGGTCATATTCCGCAGTCAAACTAAACCACATGGCAATTGTATACTCCATTGCTTTGTAGTAAGTCACAGCATTTAATTGCATTATCACAATACTAAGGCTTTACGAACAAGTCAGAAGCAAGTAACAAGGCCTGAAAAGCTATTTACAGTCATTCAAGCTTTGAGGACTGTTACATAAGAAACTGTCACTTACGCTTTGCAGGGAGAAAATTAAGATTTCTCTCTACGAGCTAAATGCTGTTGAAAATTAAAGGGCTGGGCCAAAACCATTTTAGGAAATAAACTGCTTTAAAAACAACCCTGCTGCTGTAAATGCTTCTTATTATATGAAGCATTTGACTTAAATGGATTGCAGTTACTCTTGACTGTATGAAGAAAGGTATCCTGAAACATTTTAAAAAGCTCTTATATTCTTCCTTTAAAGCTTTGGTGTATTAACTTGGCAGAAAATGGCTCGTAAGAAAACCTTACTTACATGAATGACAAAGCTGAAGAGGTCTGTATGCTCTGGGAAGAATACATCACTTTGTCAGTGGGAAAGAACACAGGTACCAGTGGGGGCTCATAAAATGAAGAATGAGTTTGCAGAGGGATGAAATACCATACTCAGTCTTTTATTTTGTAGCATGTCCAGAATTTCACACTACTCTATAACCCATGCTTTTAAAAGCAGTGAGGCTGACCAAAAAGGGGAAAAGTTAAAAGGATACCTATTTGTACCTTGCTAACAATTCTCATTCAGTACGTCTGCGTTCTTAATTGCGTCTTTCTGAAGTAATCCTGAAGAACTGACTGGACATGGAAGTACCAGGGCTCTGCAGAAATCCAGCAGACATTTGTGTACAATTCTGCTAGATCCTACTTAATGAAATCTGCAATATAATGTCACTGACTTTGAATATCTAGCTTTAACTACAATTACATTCTGCACTGTGAAAGGTGTAAATAAGGCTTTAAAATATATAAGATGGCTCAAAGCATTGTTCCAGAATGGAAATCCTTGTATTGTCTTTAATGTATATTTGTCTTCTTTAGATTATTTGCTTTAAAGTAACTTCATTCAAATAAAACCTACTTTCCTACAAATATAGACTTCTACTTAAACAAAACATAACTCTAATAAAAATATACATCAGGAAGATAAGCCTTACTCTGTAGCAGAAATTATCTTAGGCTTTCAGAAAAAAATACAAAAGCATAAACAAATCTCCTTTCATATCCAAAAATCTTATTATTATTTTAAGACTACCCTCCCCAAGTATTATGAAAACAGCACCGAACTTTTTTCCAGATGTTTTCCTAGATGTTTTTCCTAGATGCTTTCTGGCCCAACAGACCAAAAGTATCCATAATAAAATAGACCTTGAAATCCATTTGAGAACAATCCTGTTATCAGCAGCCTCTTCTAATGTGTTTTCAGATTACTGTGATGGAAGCAAATTGATTGCTATGTGTTGCTTCTGAAAATTATGTTTTTGCATAAAACCCTGACGTATATTAAGTCAACTGAAAAATAAGACATGAGTTCTTGCAATGGAGAATTAGAAAATGTTATTTCAATTTTCTGTTTCGTTTCTGAGTGGAAAACTTATTTTGTAAAACTTTATTAAAAGAACCATTAAAATATAGATAATTTCACAAAGAGCAAGTAATATGGCTTTGCAGCATTTTAAATTTAACCTTATCCCAAATTATTATTTTCTTAACAATGCAGAAAATATGTACCAAAAATTGCAGGAAACTGTTGCAGAGTTAGCTTGGGGTGAGTAAACAAACATTAATTTGTAAGATAAATTATAAGGAGTAAATTAAATCAGGATATTAGGAGCCATGTATGAAGTGAGGTTTATAAAGGTATGAAGCTGATGAGATGCAGAAATGTAGAATGCTGTAGTAAATGCGAGCAGGTGTAGATGAGGACATGCTCTGAATGCCGGTGTAAGGTGAGGGAAATACAGTCTGATTTGGATAATGCGAGAAAAACAACAGAAATTGAAAGCAAGCATTTCAGCTTAGTGTTTAATAACCTGTCACCAAGCTGAGTAGCTGTAAAAGAGTAGCTGTGATTCTGAAGGTCACAGTTTGTCTGGGATAAAGGAACTCACTGCTTTGGTTGGAATTAACTCTGCTCATTTCCATCTGTTGTAGGCAAGACAGGTTACTTATAGTCTTTCTCCCAGACAGAATTTTTTAAGAGCATAAAGTCTGCTACTTTCTTTTCACACAGAACAGACTGCCAAATGAGCTTCACTTGTCTCTCTGTGACACAAACAAGCAATGATGCATAAAGCAAGAAGCCTAGTGGGGTGTATTTTTACTTTTTTTTATCTCGATTGTCTTGAGCTGCAATACGGCCCTGAGGGAGTCAACTGGGTAATGCAGAGCAAGTTCATAAAGAGCAACCTTGCCTTCAGCTTGAAGCACATTCAGAGATGGGATCCCCCTTTGGTGATAATGATAAACTTTGCTTTCTTTGTGCATCTTTAGATGAGCAATGCCCTTCTCTCATACATGGGAAAAGAAGAGAGGAGGTGAGCTAAAGGGATTGAGTCTATGTCTGTGTCATGGGAGGCTGCATACATCCGTGTCACACAGCCGGGAGACCCCTGAGCAGCCTGGGAAGCAGATCAGAACATGCAGCTCTGAGGGTGAGGAGGGTACATGGCTGCAAGCCCAGGTTGTGTTGCATCACCATGTTAATACCTAGAGATGGAAAGTATTTCCAGTCCAACAATATAGACATAGCCAAAATGCAGATGTAAGGCAAGACATGTAAAAATTTCAAAACGTGGGTGAGATCAAGGCTTGTACAGAATGTGTGGATGGAGCTAAGGAATACAAAGTCCCCCTGTGTTCTGAAAACAAAACAGTGTAAGTGGCACGAGGAGGACGACATTCAGCTGATATAGTAAAGAGGCAAATTAATGACAGAATGGTATTTCTAAACTATTTAGACATTAAACACATTGGGGAAAAGATTGTGCCCTCTAATGGATTTATGAATTGTCTTCCCTATCACAGAATTATCTGCTTGTGGAATGAATTTGTTACAAAACATGAATAATAAGAACATCAGCAATTACAAGATGATTAAAACACTCCAGTGGCATATCAACAACAGACCAAAAGGCTTTCTTTCTAAAGTGTCAAGGTAGCAAATTTGAATATAGGTAACTCATGGTGAGAGAAAAGAGAATTCTTTTATATGTCAGAATTGGCCAAGTTCATAAGAGTCATGAGCAGTTTTCTCAAGGGCTTATATCTCTGTAATGGAATTTTACTGAAGATTGATTATACTACCTTAATAATTAGAAGGTCTTAATAAGCAATTTACCTTTGATAAATAGTATTGTTAGAAACTACCATAGTCTTGTTGTAAGCTAATAAGGTTCAAGTGTCAAGTTTTAGAATGCATTTTAATCTTGGTGTTACATAGTAATTAAAGGTAATAAATAATCCTGAAATAATCACCAATAAAAAACTCCAATCCCTTCTCCTTGCTTAAGAAATTCTATACTGAGTATAGATGAGGCACTCACATAACAGAAAAATTCACAAATGGGAAAAGACTCTCTCCCTCATTTTGAATCAGAGTCAGGAGAAAAAAAACCCTGAAGAATAGGACCAGAAGCCTCAGCCAAATGCTCAACACATAAAGCTGTCTGAAGTAGCACGGTCTGTGGTGAGACCCAGAGGTAGCAGGGTCATGGGCCGAACTGGCACACTTACGCATCTCAGCGTTGTGGTTTCAGGAGCCACCTGCACTTCTATGATGTAACTGAGCTGCTGACTCCTGGGCTGGATGAAACCCCAGTTCTGTTGTACAGGTTGCATTACAGATTCTCAGTTTCTTCCTAGGGTGGTATATCTGCCTTTCTAGGAAGGACTGTGGAACACCTTTTGTGCCCAGCATTGATCACATAAGATCAATGCAAATGCAAATATGCAGATGCTGCTCTGGGACCATCCACATACTTACTGAGTGTGTTTTTAAAGTGGTATGGCAACTCCTTCACAAGAACTAGCCCAGTTATCCCAAAGGCAGCCCTGAAGACACTCGCGGAGCATATAATGTGGAGAGGAAGTGAATTTGGCCTTGGTCCTGGGTTTTCTTCTGTACACCTCCATAGGTGCAGACGGAGAGGCATTACTGCAACAGTTGTAGCTTTACCAATGGTGCAAATGAGGGTTGGATTTGGGGAGAGGGGGAATAACACTGGAAGGCTGGAACTGGGCTCCTAAGAGTATGCCCAGTCCTTGATCCACCTTGCACCTCATTGCCTATTATTATTGCCTAGTAATAATGTGGTTTCAGATATGCTTCCGCTTGAAGTGCATAATCTAGGTATCAAATGTTTTTGAACAAGCAGAAGAAGATAGTATTTTCCTGTAGCAGTGTGAAATAAAACTAGTCCCCCTCCTCACAGAAACATCAGGATTCTTGTACAGTTCATAAAGCATGTAGTCAACTTTTGCAGTAATACAATATATCTTAAATATTAAGCGAGTGAAAAACTAATCCATTGCAGGGTAATTAAATATGTTAATTCCCCTCACTGTCCCAAAGGGATCGATCACGATTCTTAAGTGGGCAAATTTCATTTGTTTTATTTAAAAGCAGATGCAGTATAATCAATGTTAAATTTGCTGATTAACCATAAAAGCCCATTTGAAGAAGTGATCTCTGGCATTTTAATAGGTTTTGATATAACTACTGTGTGTAAGCGTGGGTTTATTAATACCATAGGACTGGAAGCATTGTGTGATATGGGTAGAATTGGTTCCTGTCTTGTATAAATGTTAATATCCTGTGTAGATGACCTTGCACCTCCTTTCACATATATTTTAGCTCAAGGCAGCAAGTGAAATTTAAAGCCTAACTACAAATAACAGTGTGGCAGAAAAAATAATTTTGATTTGTGAGGAATCAAAGTAGAATTTTCTCTCATTAAGAATATGGATAAATAATTACACATCTTAAAAGCTAAACTGTGTAACAAAGATAAGGTAGTGAACATAAAAATAGACAGAATTACAGTTGCACTAAATACGTGAGTACCGTAACCAAAGCAAGGAGTTCCCTAAATCTTTGGGATTTATGGACAACCAAGGCAACTCACTTTGCAGGTGGAGGGTCACATAAAAGCAGTTTCAATAACAACATTTTATTTTAAAAGCTTGCTAAACGTGTGTTTTTTTTTTTCTTTAATGCTATTGCTGTGATGTGCTCTGTGTGGCATGACTGAAATATAACAGCGCACGTTGCTGTAAAAGTTGTTTTGCCACTTGTTCGGGATGACCTGCATAACTCACAAGTGGCATACTGGCAATAAAACCTTTATAGCACTCTACATGATTACTGATTCTAACCGTATGTTGATACATACACTTATGTATATCATAAAGCACGGGCTGTGCTTTGGCATACCTCTTAATAAGACAAATGTCAATGTGACTTAACAATAGCGACAAACTACCAACATAAAATCTGTAAACTTTAGTTTAACAATATAAAACCAGCTGAAAAACTGGCTGAGAATGAAAAACTAAGTTCAGTCTGGCCCTTCCATGGAATGGAAGATTTAAGTCGTCTGTCTTAAGACGTGTCATCTGTACTTGCTTCTCTTTCAAAGCCTTATGCCCATGCAGATAGATAAAAGATTTCAAAGGTTAGCAGTCCTGTTTCCATTCTCCTGAGAAAAATGATACCAAGAAGATCAGGCACTAGAAGTACTGACCTAAAGCTAGGCCTGTGCAAATTCTGAGGAGCAAGGATTTTTGATTCTCCATCCCTGCAACAGAAGGGACTGCACCCTTCTGACTCACCTTCCCCACAAAGTGAATCTGTGGAGGAGCAGAACACGTGCAAATCCATCTTGTCCAACCTAGCACTCCACATCCACATTTATTGCTACACACAGATGAGAAATAGGTAGAAAATTCATACAGCTTGGACATCATTTTGGTGGCTTTTTTTATAATCAAGGTATGCTAGTTCATTACAACTGAAATCTTTTGTGGGAAGATGGCAAGCTTCCATGAAACTGTACCAGTAACTATTCTGATAAAGGCACTCACATCAGACGTGGAGTCTGAACCCAAGTCCCTGATTTCTAAAAGGCCCTTAATAGCATGGCAGTTTTGATCTTTTTCTTTGTTGGTGAAAAATGACATGAATTTTCGGGGTGATTCCAATATGGAATACTGAAATTTATGAAATCATTAAAATTAACATGGGGTGAAGAGGTAATTTTCTTCTCAGTTTTTCCCAAGAGGAACAGGTTAGTGAGGGTACAGTTCTCACAGTGAGGGATTTCTTTGCCAGTAGCATGATGATCATGAAGATAAATGTCTTTATCCTATAAATATATAAGGATATATAAGATATATATCCCTATATATCTGCCTTATAAGTAGATGCATCTTTAATTAAAATACGTGAAGAAAAGAACTGTTTCTGGAGACTTAAAATGGCATGTTTCAATGCTCATGTGTTTGTATCATAAAGTATATCCTAGGTAGCACAGTGGTGTCACCCTTAATGAGACAGACAGTCAGAGGAATGTAGCAGAGAAAAGATGTTTCATCAAGGTTATCAGGAAAAGTTAGGGAAAAGAAACAGGACTAGATTAATTGTGCTTCCGTTAACACACCACAGTTCCAAAGATGCTATGCCTTTTATCTTGTACAAATATTGGTAGAAGAGCATATATCATTACTAAAGGGAAAACCGAGACAGCTAATTTGGAAACCTGCAGAGCAACAATGACCTAGACTGTAGCTAGGGTCTTCTTTTGGCTTTCAAGCCTTCTTGATTTAAGTCTGTGGTTACATTAGTGATCTTTGATGTCCTACTGGTTTGGTCTTAGTTATTTAGACTGTAAATTTTCAAGGTCAGCATGTATTCTAAGTAGAATGTGCCCAACCATACCACAAACTCATTTTTGGCTTCTTCTGATATTGTGCCATAACTAATGTTTATGTACTAGAAGTCAGAATCACGTTTGTCAAGAAAATTCAAACACAGCTTTGATCTATGGCCTACCTGATGTTCCATGGGATGTCACAAGCAGGGGTGTAATGGAAATACGATGTCTTATCAGAAGTAAAGGATTGNCGTGCATGGGTTAGTCTTAGGGACAGCTTTACTTTTCAGACAAATAATGCAAATATTTTTCATAAATTGGATGCTGGCATACCTCCACTTCCCCATTTCCAACTTGATTTCATTTCTTTCAAGTTTAGGTACTGTAGTAGGTTGACTTTCACCAGCAGCCAGACCTCCACACAACCGCTGGCTCACTCCTCCTCAGCAGGACAGGGAGAGAAAATAAGATGGGGAAGTTTGTGGGTTGAGATAAAGACTGAGAGATCACTTACCAATTAACGTCATGGGCAAACCAGATTCTACTTGTGGAAAATTAAAATTAAAATAGATTTGAGTAGCAAGAAATGAAACAAGCATTAAAACACCACCTTTCTTTCCCCCTTTCCAATGTTCAACTCTCCTCCAGATTCCAAACTCCTCTATTTCTCCCTGAGTAATGCAGACGGAGTAGGGACATGGTATGGCCCATGCAAATTAAATTATCTGTCCCTATGTCCCTCTTGTGTGTTTCCCCTGCTCCAACGTGAGCTGTCTATGAGCTTCAGTCCTTCAGGAAAAAGTGTGCTCCAAGCAGAGGTCCTCTGCAGGCAGCAGCAGACTCTCTGCTCTTTCCAAAGGAGCACCCCTGCCTCATCCTCCTTCTCTGGCCTTGGCTGTTTCTCACTATATTTTTCACTCCTCCTCTGCCTGTCTGTCATTTTTACCTTTTCTTAAATACCCTTTCCCCCGTAGGGCTGAGGCTGAGGTTCAGCTGTGCCCTGCAGTGGGTCGGTTGGAGACAGCTGTGTCTGGCACGGAGCATCCCCTGACCACTTCCCGCAGAGGCCACCCCTGCCACTCCCACCAACAACACCACCTTGACACCTACACCAAATATAATACAAAGTGAATGAGTCTATTTTAGCTTATATTTTTCCTAAATGTTCTGTATAAACAGTAGAGATAGATGGGCATCTCTGAGGGGTAATTCAAAACTTGGCGAATTACCCATCAGGGGTGTCCACGTGTCTCCAGTTTTTCTATAATATTGCAATTGTTTCTGTTAAACTGAGCAAAATAGATCTCCAGAGTAGACCCAACAGCACCCTCCGAGATCTATTTATCCCTTGCACATACTTCACTGAAACTGAAAAAAAAAAGTATAGACACTGAACTAGATGGCACAAATATACCACTGAGCTACTTTAATCAAACAAAATTGTATCTTTTTATTTGCTCTAAATTTACCTACAGGTGCAATCAAATAAAAGCTTTTATGCAACAGAGGACATTTGTAATACTAGCAGGGATAGCAAGTGGGCTGTAAAAAGCATATAATCATTTTCAAAGCACTGAACCAGATTAGCATGGATTAACATATTTGTTTGAAAACCCATGGCAGGAAGCATTATAAGTGCTTGGCACATCATCTCTTAATATATTGCTTATTTTTTCAGCAGTACAAAATAAGTATTGCATCAGAGTAGAAACGTTTTGCTGCATGTTTCAGTTTCCCACAAAAGGAAACCTGTAAACAAGAGAAAAGATCATTGTCTGCAATACTGAAAATACAATAGTCCATGCCTTGCAGTCCAAACTCTTTTTAACTGGTACACAATGGAATGCCATTGTGAGGGAACGTAAGAAAGTTTGCCTTCACCTTCTTGTTTGAAAAAGAAATGACTAACTATAAAAGACATGAGACACATTTTGAAAGTTGAAAAATCAGAAGTATCAGGTGGCAGTTGTTGGAATGTAAGTTATTCATGCCACTTGAATTTTCCCACCTTTTCTCATGTCTTTTTTTTTTTTTTTTCCAAAGGAGTGTCTCTTGCCTTTCAGAGGACGGGTGATGCTCCAGGAAAGGAGATTGTGGGAGCCAATATGATTGGTGACAGTATGTAGCAGTGCCTGCTCCATTTACTTAAGCAGTTAGGAAAGGTTCAATATAAAACTCAGTAAGAGGAATGAATATCTGGGAGTAGGTGTGCTAAAAGTATTAGTGTTGCAACAGTTGCCCTAACTCAGACATTTTGATGCATGAGAGCTGTTATGGGAGGATTTAGCCAGCTAAGTTCAAACACAGTAACTATGCATTCATGTGATGGCAATAATTTGCATTCAGTAATATCCCAGCTAATAATTCCCAATCAAAAGCATGACTTGATGCTGAATGAATGCTGATATCTAGCATCCAAACCCAAACTGATCTCATGGCCTCAGAAAAAGAAGCACCACATGACAGAAAGAAAGTAATAAAGCATAAAAACTTAAGTATAGATCCAGGGTTGATCTCTTTTTAGTTGTTTGTTTCTGTCCCAGTAACTTTACCTGGATTTTACCTGTGCAAGGGGCCAGAATCACAGAATCACAGAATGATATGTGGTTGGAAAGGACCTCTGGAAATCATCTAGTCCAACCCCGCTGGCCAAAGCAGGCCCACCTGCTCTAGGTTGCACAGGATTGCATGAAGGCAGGTTTTGAATGTCCACTTCTCTGGGCAGACTGCTCCAGTGCTCTACCACCCTCAAAGTAAAGAAGTTCCTCCTCATGCTTAGATGGAACTTCCTACGTTCAAATTTGTGCCCATTACTATTCGATCAAGTTTATAATTAAAAAATCCATCACAGAGTTTTGTG
>VZTM01028964.1:12752-24059 GCA_013400555.1 Jacana jacana
CCTTTTTTTCCCCTCAAAGTCATTCTATCTTCCTTGTCTCCCAGCTGTAAGCTCTGGTAAAGACCAAACGGAGAAGCCTTAGTGCAGAATTTCTATCAATTGTATTTTAGGCTATCATTTGTCAAGTTCACTTTTAAAGTGCCAAGTGATGGGGATTTGTTTAATGACATTTCTTTTCCCAGAGTGTCTTTCGTGATTTTCTTTCAAGCTCGCTTTCATCCTTCCCTGCTAATTAAGACCTTTGGAGAGGAATATAAAAATTAAATTTCCACTGATACCTCATTCTTTGTGAACCTTTCTGCCAAGGCTCACTGCCTTTACATAAAATGTGATTCTCCTCTGAAAGTGAGTGTACAAATTAATATATGAGATTCATTTTTATTTCCTTTCTTGCTCTGCTTCTAGACATCTAGCTTCCTTCAAACAGTACCAGTCTATTAGAATAGATTCAATGACAAATTCTTGGACTTGAGTAACTTTATAAATTTTTCCTTCAAAAATTAACAGTTCTCATTATATTGGCTAATTACCTAAGTCTTGCTGTGTGTTTTCTTATCATGATCAAATGTCTTACATTACCTAATGCGCTAATTTTTCTATTTGATATTTATCTCAAAGACTGTAGAATTTGAAGACTGCATCTCTCATTTATTCTTAGAAGAAAAAGGACAGAGAGGAAAAAAGGCCAAAAGTCATAGCTAAAGCCTTAGATAAAGCTCTGCAAAACCACTGAGCCTATGTCTCAGTCAATACCAATCTTTCTTCCATTACATTGAGTTGATTTGGTGCAGAGGTGAAGGCTGCATGAAGCTAAAGCCATTGAAGAAATGCCATATCTGTTGTTCTAGTGTGACTTAAGCCTAGGTTACATCTTGGTGTGGGTGTAAGAAAGAACACAAAAGGATTATATCCAACACAGTATGTACTTCCAGGCATTCAGCAGACTTTCTTGTTCTTCCTGAGGAGAATAGTGAAGCAAGAAGCTTTTCTGTCAGGCAATAGGTAGGGTCTGCACATATTTTTTTGTCTTTTTACAACACCAGAATAACACTAAGGGACTTCTAGTAGATATTCAAAGAGGGTTTACTATGTTCAAATTAAGACCTAAGCAACAACCTTGTAAAAAGGGTTATGACCTTGCAAGCTGAACGGAGTTGAAGCAGGCAATCAGCTAGTTCTGAAGTCAGTAGAAGAGTCTCTATGTCCTTGTAGAGGGTAAGAGGTTACCATATTTATGTAGTTCCCTTTGAAACAACTTTTATTCTCCAGTTCATCAATATTGCACGTAAAATTTTAGGAATACAGCCTAATTACTTAGATCAAATCCACATGCAAAACATTTAGATTAATTTCTGAAGAGTTTTAGAAGAACAAAGTATGAATATTTTGCTGAATTTTTCAAGACAGTTTCACTCTCAATAAGCTCTTCCAGTGTTATTTTCTTAATGATAACAGGTGTTGCTCATATACTGCCTACTCAGTGAATGCTCTTCTCTTGAGATCTTCAGTTGGCCCATGCACTTACTAGTTGACTTTTTCAATAGGAAATTATGATTCAGGGCCAAATTAACTTGCCTCCAGGAGCTGTGCTGTTATTGAATTATTAGATATAATAACACCATTAATGAGAGCCCTTGCTGAATGCTGTGTTGTGTGAGGTTTATGTTATGGTTTGATTTGAAAAGTTACCAAATGCTTGTGATAAGGTTGCAAGCTATACAGCATTGCATGGGAAAACATTCTTGTTTGGATACAAGCGTGTTTTTGATTATATGAATTCTGAGTTCTGGACCACTTTCCGCACCATCTGCAGCCAATCTGCATAGGCTGGAAAATTGAATCAGACATCTTGCCCATCTGTAAAACCAGAACTGCTCCGTTACTGTTTCACCCTAATTAATGGGGTTTATTTCATTTGCTTCTTTGTTTACTGCTAGGCCTGTTCTCTAAATCCCCTTAGGAAGAGTACAGACTAGTTTCAGCACCTGATTAAAACATTTCTAGATGTATTATCTAAAAAAAATAATTTACGTGATAAATTAAATATGTCAGATTGGGCGGACATAGCAGGTATGAGAATTTATATGTTTTGTTGTTCCAGCCTTAAATAAGTAACTTTTTCCAAAGTCTCTTTGAATTACTACAAATTGGTATTGCATGTAGTTCTAGGAAATTAGGTAATATTGCTCAGAACAGGTACATTAAAATCAGCATTAAAGGAGAACAGGGCAGGAGATAGTAGAAAGCTAAAAAACTGCAGCCTGATTTGAAAGGCTATAAAAAGAATATTAATATTCGGAGCTCATGCTGCTGATCTGTATCAACTAAATATAAAAGACAAAGGTATTAAATCTGTTTTTTTCTGATATTTTCTAGACTGTGCATTTTTATTAAGCATAGCAAAGATGCAGAGGGAGGAAGAGTGAAAAGATGGACTTGAGGTATTTCTATTACCATGTCCCAAAAATGCTGTGAGAGACCTGAGCTTGCTCAGAAGCACCATTTGTTTTCTGAGCTGCTGCACAAACAGAATCAAACCCCAGCTGCTGCTGGGCTAATAAACACTATGTTAATCAAACAACAGAAAATGTTAAAAGAAAACCCCAAAGCGTGTGCTTTGTCCTTTCGTTTGAATTGCAGCTATAAACTGGTTGCCAGTTACAAACAAAGGCTCAGTTTCCTCTCTTCATTTTTCCATGGTTAGACTGAAAAACGTCCTGGTTGAGATTTTCTGTAGAGCTACTAAATCAATAGCTTTGTAAAACTAGAGGAAAATCCCTTCAGCTCTTTTAGACTCATAAAATGCTCCCCACACACACACCTTTCTAGTCCTTGAAAGCCTGTGGTTGAGGGGATGCTGCCTCTGGAGACAGGAGATCAGGTGTGGGTAGTTGATTTTAAAGAAGTGTTTTATGCAGGGATTTTGTTATACCCACCTAAAGCCAGAGAAATTCCTTTCCTAGGTCAGGCATCTGACCAAGGGTTACTGGATGTGATTACTTTTTGTGCTATTCCAGATAAGGAAATGCCTAAGCACCCATAGCTTTGGAAAAAAGCTCCTGGGGATGGGCAGCAGGCAAAGTATGCCTGTGACACAAGACCAGCAGCATCTTGCTATGACTCTGTCTGCTCCACCTTAGCCAGACATGGAAAACTGGGACTTCAAGTATGAGAGAGGGGATGCAGCGCATTTCCCAGCACACACGCATACACCCTCTCTCCTTTACAGGCTTCTTTCTTCACTAAACCCCATATTGTGGTTTCCGCAGAGCAAAACCTGTAAAGCAAAAGATGAATGGGTCTAATACAGATTTTCAGTGAGTCCAAAAAAATAAATACTGTTTTAATGAGCTCTCTTTTGGACTCTCAGCTCCTTAGGGCAGTTATTTCCCCTTGTGAATGTCTGGAAATTGCTGAGCACTTTGTGGTCACTACCATCAACAACTAATGAATAAAAATGATGGTGATTATATCACAAGTACCAGAACTCTGAAAAGCTTTAATCACAACAATGTAACAGATTAATTAGAATGTCTAGAAAACAGAAACAATGCATCTGATTTTGAGATGCTTGAGTGGGAATTTTCACAAGTGCACAGAAGATTTTAATAACATGGAAAATCAATTATATTTATAAGAGGTATAATAGTCATAAATACATAGTAAATGTTAATGCCAACGCTGATATAATGCCTTGTGTCAGTAGACCTCAAAGCACTTTATAAAGGAAGTATTCATTAGCATCATAATGAAAGCCAAATTAGTTTTGCTAATTTGCATTACGTGCAAGGCTATATGATCAGGGTAGAAGTGCAGGCAGATAGCTGTGTGTGCAGGTGGGTCAGTAATTTAACTTATGTATTGGGGTGTAGAAAGTGAATAATGGGAGCTGAAACGTTTTGCAGGCCTAACAAAGAAAGGAAAAGATGAAAAAAAGCAAACGCTCTGGTTTGATGTGCCTGCAGTGAATAAAAAAGGAGCAGTTGGGATTTGCCCAGTTTTAAATTGCCTATAACATACTTCTAAAAGTTATGAGGTTGTATATGATTAAGCAATTGACTTCACACATGTGCAATGGAATATTCTGCCCCATTTTCAGTAGTTTATTCACCTGGGGCCTGTAGAGTCCTGGTAAATCCATTTGCAAGACATCACGGAAGCAGCACTGGAGAAAAACTTTGAGAATAGCAATCCAGTGGGACTGCTTATTTTCTGTTTCCTGAAATGTACTTAGATTTTTTGCAGTTTGACCTAAGATTTCCTATGTTTACCCACAGAGCTATGGTGTATGTCTATAGAACATATAGGGCAGAAACTTCCTCTGAAGCACTGGAATCGTAGAAACACACTCTTTCACAAATATGCCTTAGAGAAGTGCCTTGTATTCTGGTCACATGTTTTCCAAAGGAACACTTTTATGCTGGGAAATGCTATGTCACTTTTCATTTGGGAATAGAGCTTGTCTGATATTCTTTTTCAAAAGCTTTTTCTTTTTTTGATTTCCTTTTCTTAAGCACAGTCTGGTTTTATTATTGTACATTTAATTTGGAAACTCAAAAAGTTGAAAACGAAGCAAAAAAAAAATAAAAATTGATTTTGTTGAAACTCTATTCCAGTAAGCTGAAAATAACATCTCGTCTCTTAAAATTTCCTTTTGTGGAGTATTATGGAATTATCTCTTTTTTTTTTTTTTTTNGGGTTTATGAACTATGTCTCTTTCTCTTTGTGGATCTCAAAAAGAGCGTGAGATGGCTCAAAAATATTTGATCTTAACCTGATTCAAATCAAGAACTTTTGGGTACAATTTATATTTTTAATTTGGAAGACTGGTGCATTTTTAGTCTTAGAAGAAACTATTGTAAGCCAAAAGGGGAAAAGACATGTGGTAAGCAAGAATCTCTTTATTCAAAAAGCTCTCGAGTCTTCATAAGTTTTCATAAAAAGTGAGAAAATTAATAATATTTAAGCTGAGAGATTGGTAAAACTAACCTAGCAGGCAGACTTGTTTTCTGGGTATGTTCACTTTTCTCTTAACGTGAAGATTCATATGTGTAAGCTCTACTGAACACACTGAGACTATGCTAAAAATTAATTAGGGCTTTGGTTTCTGCATGTCTTTCAAGCATTACTACATGGAGCAGCCTTCAATGGCCAGTGCCTCTGAGCTGATAGACCACTTTCTGTTGCTTTGTACGAACACAGAAACTGCCAAACCAGTTCAGTCCAACAGTCTGTTGTCCTAGTATCCTCTTCCTGACAGTAGCCAGTGTTAGATGCTTAGATAAGCACAATAGGAAACAAGATCAATGTTGCATGAACTATCCTGGCTTTTGGAATTAATTAAGGACTTCTGGAACTATGTTTCATGTGGTCCTTGTTGATAAATAGGAACTTCTCTACATCACTATGAGGAATCCTGGTTTAAATCCATTGGCTGTTCTGAACTGTGTTAACAACTTTCACAGTTTAATACTTCTAGTGCAAAAAATGTATTTCCATTTGTTCGCCTTTTTTAACCTGCTGCCTGATTATCTGATGCAGAGAGTGCTTTTTCTTCATTCTTCATTATTATTTTCTAGCGCTATATCATATGTCACAGATACTGTCTTTTATCCAGATATTTATACATTGTTTATAAAGGTAGTTTCCGGACTCCTCTAACTCCACAAAACCAGAGGAACGTAGAACTGTTCAGAATTTAGTTTTCAATTCTGCTGAAAATGTTATTTGTGATTCAAGAAAAACAAACCTATGTTTCTGTAGTTTTTGACTGTAAAGNATTTGTTTCCCCAGTCTGGAAGAAATTGCATAGAAGACTTATGGAATTTTCCATGAAATAAAATTCCAGTTTATTAGCTCCCTGGTATAGCCATCCAAGTGAGAGATTTGGAGTGAATGTATCCAGACAATTAAGCTTCGTTTTCTGATCCCTAATTGCACACACACAGAGGGATTTAATTTAAACATGAGTTCCACCAGTGCTAGCAATTGTGTGACCTGTTGTTTGACCCATATTTTTATTGAACAGAAGTCCTATTGCTTAGGACTTCTTTGTGAATTGTTCATCTGAGCATTTCGTAACACACTTTCTACTTGGCCTTACTCTCAGTTCCCAGGTTTAAAACCATCCCCATCCCAAACTGAGTGACAACTCCTGTAAAGATGACACGGAACACCTCTTTCCAAGCCCCTTTGCTTGATGAAATTGGCAACTGTAAATCATAATCTCTTCATAACCAGGAGATATCACTGAAAACCCTTTAGGGATACTTAAGGATGGTGACCTTAAAAGTGCATTATAAATTAATTTAATAGGTAATATTTATGGACACTACCTTGTAAAGACAGAATATTTTCTTTCCTTTAGCATCTGTGTGTTTTACTCTCTTGTGCCATATGCTATTATTTTCACCTACAGAAATTGTGATTAAAATTCTGTCCAAAAAGAATGACATCCTTTCACATAGGTTTGTGACCACTTTCCATCTGGAGGACTCAGGGAGACCTTCAGCATCTCCATCTGGTACAACATTGTATCTCCTTGCTCAGCACAGATGGAAGAGGGGAAAGAGTTTCTGCTGATCAAACTCATATGAAGGCAGAGGAAACGAGATCCAAAAGCATTCAGATAGTAAGGAACCCTTCAAGAAAGATTATGGAAATTCTTCAAACATTTATCACAAGCCATCCTCCAGATGCTCACTCCAGTCTATCAGTGTCCTCTGTTAACTCAAGCCAAATCCCTTTCATCAAAATCCTGCCTTGGCTAGCTCTTAGGAAAGCAAAGACAAATACAAATACAGGGGGCGAAGTCATTAAGTCAAAATGACATATGATTTTCCATATTGTTTTAATGATTTAACTTGCGGGGTGCAGTGTTTCTTGTGTCCCCTTCCAGTGTATGGAATCATGTTTGGACAGGCCAGTTGCCATACCAGATAGACAATGTTTCCAAGTCCATCCTGTTGTGAAGGGGAAAGAAATTCATCTGGATGGACAGCAGCTGTACCTGCTACTTGCCCTCAGGGTCAGAGCTCAGGCCCTAGCCCTGTCTGCTTTCCTACTGCAGACACAGCTGGGAAGTCCACATGTGTATTGAAGAGGCTAATTTGCAATATAATGAGATTTTATGGATACCTTTTCAGGGTCTCTGTGTCTTCACTCCCCAATCTACAGGAAGGAAAGTATTCTGAGATTCAAAAGGTCATTTGGAGGTGGGGGGGATTCTACTGTGGGATGGAGCACAGGTTAAGAAATGACATAGACAGTCCGAGACAGTTTATTTAGCTTCTTCTCATTTTCCCTGGATGATATAAAATGATCAGTTTCTGTCAGGGCTTTTGGAAGCCTGCAGTAGCCTGGATATTCTCTACTTGAAGCAGTCCTGGGTCTGCTCGGGCCAGTGTTCCTGCGGTATGCAAGCTATGTCATACGTGTCTTCTTTTGTACGTGCCTCCATGGCTGCTCACCTTAAACAGGTCATGCAACCAGAGCTGAATGTGGTCCATGAATGTGGCCTATTCGTAGCATTTTTGGGGGATTCCACAGCTATCAACAGCACCAGAGCAAAGTGACATACTTAATGCCTGTTTCTTTGCAAGGGGATGGCTCCAGAGCAGTGCTGGGTGCCTCCCAAAAGGGAGAGAGCAAGCTCTGAGAAGTCAGTGGAAGGTGAAAGATCTCAGCATCTCTATGACTGGGCCCAGCATGGTGCAGAAAAAACACTGTTTCCTACTGGCATGTACCTAATTGTATTGAAATGTAGTACTATTTCTACTGAGATAAGTTAATGAACCTCAGCTGATTATGCCCTAGTTTACTTAATAGTTCACATTATTATTTAAATGTGAAGCAGTAAGTATGCCAGCCTATAATTGTTTTTACTATTTCTCTTTTTTATTATAGTGCATCTGTAGTATGTGGTTTAATTATGTTTTACTCTATATGTAAATGAAGAGAATGGTCTCCATTTTTGTTTTACATGCAACAATGGTATTAGGGAAGGATTAGCTGCCGGATGGGTTAGATCCAGGAGTGGGAGGTGGGGAAGATGTAGCATAATCTGAGACCAATCTCGACCAAGCCATGTGGGCAGCATTTTCTGAAGCAGGAGATCAGAGCTTGGTGCGCTGAGCAGCCATCCACCTTTTTTTCCGCAAGAGGCTCTTCTCTGCTGCCGAGAAAAACTGAGCAGCATGGTGTGAAACAGAGATACAGCTGTGAAATATCTACAGATTTAGAAGTTAATGGGTAGTTTTTCAGCCCTGCTGAGTGCCCAGAGCTCCTGTTCTCTTCAGGGGAGTCGAAGTTGTAGAAAATCAGGCCACTGCTTTAGCTGCCTAAATAAAGATTTAGTTTCCTGGCTGTTATGAGCCTCAGTTCCAGCATACCCATAAAAAGGATAACAGTCCTCTGGCAAAATATTGCTGCTTAGAAATGTCACAGTCATTCCTTCACCACAAATCACATCCACCTGGAAACTATTTGGGAAGAGCAGGGAGAGCATGGAAACCTGCTTGCCATCAAAGCACGGGCCTTTGCCACTAACCCTGGAGTGACAGTCTTAGCACAAATGCCTCTCCTGGATCCTTTCTGGCTCTGGAGCTCTCAGGTGGTAGCTTCCATGTGTGTTCTAGTCTGTTGTCTTTGGGTCAGTGCTGTCCTCTCTCTGACTAATGAGTGGTTGTAGCCAGCAGGCAAGTTTCTGAAGCTAACAGTTTTTTATCTAATGGTGTAAGCAGAAGAGGAGTTGAGGTCCATATTCATAATTCTGTGACAGGCCTAAGGCAGAGACAGTGCCTGGCAGCAGGAGGGGAGGAGTGTATAGAGATATGCAGAACAAATGAGGAATGGAGTCCTGTGGGACCACCAACGAGAAATACCTCAGGGTCTCTGTCAGTAACTTTTGTACATGGTTTCAGGTGAATTGATTCCAGAAATTCTCAGAAATTTGCCTGAAAGAATCTTAGAAGATTGCCCCATGTCTATAAAGTGAGGAAAAATAGTCTGCATTGATTTTATTGTATTTTGCAGTTAATATACTATATGTCACATAATTAGTGTGTGTGTTGTAATGTACATACACAAGTGGGGAAAATAAAGCTAGGGATAATGTTCAGCCTTAATTAGTGCTCCTTAAATGCTAGGTGCTTACATATGCATCCATACTGGAACATTGGCATACATGAAGATTACTACCATTATCTAACAGAGTATATTTCTCCTGCTGGAGATGAAATCTACCTAATGAGTTTAAAATGGTATAAATATGCCCAGCATAATAAGGTAGAAAACTGGGCTGAAAGACAATCTGCATTCCATTTTTTAAAAAGCATTCACAACATGGGGGAGCTGATGAATTTTAGACCAACTTTTTCACTCCCTGATGCATCAGTTGCATTCCTTATCTTATTTTTAAGAAGAACATAAATGAAACCAAAAGCCAATAGGATGCTGTTTGTTTTGCCTGTCTCTTGTTCTCACCAAACACCCACTTCGTCCTCAGCATATATTATTGTAATTTGTTTTGTCCTTATAAGTCATCCAGTTCAAAGCTATAATTTGTGCTATAGAAAGAATGACAGCACAAAATTCTGAAACACTTCCTTCGTTTTATCACTATGATTCTTGTATTAGAAATGTGGCCTCTGCCTGGAACTGCCATCTCCTGCTCCTCTCTACTGGTGACTGGTGTCATCTGAGCCTTTCTGCTGTACCAAATCTGTCTGATCGCACAAATGGATCTTCAGAGGACACCAAAAAATACTGTCAAAACTCCAGGCTCCAAGTGTGAATGGATTTTATGAAGTCTGACATGAGGGCTCACACTGTCTTACTGTCTCCAGCTTGTCAGAGCAGGCAATAGGCATTTTTCTCTATCAGAAAACAAAAAATTCAAACCCAGCAGTAACTGCTGCCACACCTACCTGCTGCACAAAGCTGGTTGTTTTCAGTGAAGAGTTGTTTTGCAGGAGGAAAATGAAAACTGTAATCAAGTATTTATGGGGAGTGGGAGGAGAAAACTAGAAAAAGAGTCCTGGGGATAAAGATTACAAAGTCCTTCGTGCGGAGACTGGTGTGCTACATTGCTTCCAATGTAACTCAATTGGCACAAGAAAGAGAAAGCACAAGAGAGATCAGTACTTTGTAGGGTTACAGCAAAAAATGAAGATGCATTAAACAGACTTCTGATTTTAGGTTGCCTCCATTTTTGACCTTCACAACTGGGATGACCCCAGGAATACAGAGTTTTTGAGGCCGGTTTTGCAGCTTTGGAGGAAGCTGGAGGAAAAGGAGGAATTTCCTCCTCCATTTGGAGGAAATGTCTGTTTGGACAAGTGAAAACAGAAATCTCTGCAGTGAGAGGGAGAATTGCTTTTTCATAAATTTGACTCATATTCTTAGAAGCTAAAGACACCTAATGAAATATGACAAAAAAGCAAGTATCTTTCCGCACCAATGTCTATTTCAGCACTGCTATGTAGTCTGAATATAATAGAAGTACTTGGGAAAAGGTGCCCTTTGATTGTTACTTCAGGGTTTTAAAGTGACAAGCTGTAAAGAGTGAAAACTGATGCTTTGATCTTAAAAAGCTTGAAAAGAGGGAGCTTTATTCTGCTCAAATAATTTCAGGTAATTGTAAGTAATCCGAATTGAGTCTGAGGGCTGCAGGGCTTTACATAAGTGATTCGTATTTGAAGAGGTTGTGAATAAACATGAATTCAAATTTCAGGAGCCTTTTTACAGCATTAGACACTTTCAATAAACTTTGGTTAACCCTCTTGGGCTGAGGCAAGAGATAGCACTTTTGCTGTGAAAGAAGCATTAGCCTGCAGGAGAAATGATGACAGAGGCAAGGATAAATGAAAAGGCTGTGGTTATGCTGTGTATCAGTGCTACCCAAATCTGCAAAAGATGCTGCCTTTCTTTTGCACCTGGGGAATGGACAATTTGAGGGACATTATTAAATGAGCTAGTGCCAGCAGGAAACATAAACTTGGGAGCTTTGGAGAGCCTTGTCTTACTGAGATTTGTGGATATACGAAGTGCCTCAACTTACAGAGATGTATGTCCATGATACTGGTGCTCAGATATGAATGGCTTGTGCACACTGCCTGTTTCCAGATCTGGAATCAGACATGGACCCAGTGTTCACACAAAGTGGTCTCTGCTGGACATGAGGCCTTTGGGTCTTGGGAAGCTTCATGAAGCTGAAAGAGACAGATATCCAGGGAGAAATTGCCTCAGTCATAAATATGTTTACTGAGGTGGCCTTGAGAGCTTGTCAGCTGTGGAAGATCAGCAGAT
>VZTM01028966.1:0-11206 GCA_013400555.1 Jacana jacana
ATAATGAAAAATAAATGATGTCAGAATTGGGATATATAACACCAAACAAGCATTTATTAATATATCCCATTATCTATTCATACATATCTTTACATGTAAATCTCATATATATTTTTAAAAATAGATATGTGCATCCATCTTTCTGTATAGGTATACTGTAATACACTGTGGGTTCATTAAGAATGATTCTAAATTCTTCTTTCTTCTGAGAGATGAGAGAAATCATCAATACTCCACCTAGGAAGAGTCTGTAGATGCCTTGTGCTACAATTAAGCATGTGCATAGATTTATAGTGAATGTTCCAAATATGACACCCACCAGCTTCAGAGCCTAGACCTCCTAATATGTGCAACTTCCACCAGACAGTTCCCTTTTCTTGTCTGCAGGCATAAAGTCCAAGTTTGTTTGATGTACATGAAAATATAGTTTGTTAATGTAAGGGAAACTAAATACTTTGATTCATTTTTCTATGAAAGAACAAAACATTTTAAACATAATAGATGTAATGCATAATACATTTTTATCTATATATTTATATAGTATATGTTTATGTGGCATGCATTTAGAATTTAAAAATATATTTTATGCATGCCTTTATATGTTCTTTATGCTTGTCTAAAAAACTTAGGTTTACATTATTTACTCCTCTATGCTTTCCCAAATACAGAAACATTTGGGGTTGGAGGGCAGAAAGAAGAAAGATAATGTAAAAATGACAGAGTAATTATCTCAAGAAGAAAATCTACCACAGTCTGTTATTATCACCAATTTCTTTTGGATTTACTCAGCAAAATTTGACAGTTCAAATCACTGAAAGAAGTGGTGAGAACTGAGGTACTAATTCTTCAACATTACGCATATTGGCATCGGTTTCTCCTGCCAGCAATTACTTTTCAGCCCAGGAAAAGAATCACCACTGTAATTATGTGATGTATGGTTTAGTGAAAGCTATTTGACCTCCCTTCAAATTCTATCAGCTCAAAGTCCATGCAGACCAGCAAGTAATCTTTTGTGAAAGTGTTCTATGTAAATCAAAACCTATTGGATCTGTGTCCGGTATTAGCAGTACAACAACAACTACTGTAAATACCTAGAGAATATAATAAAGTATCCATTACTTCTGGAGGCTGAAACCAGGGGAACTTTTTATTTTCTGGGCCACTCGGTTGACAGAAAATGGAAAGATGCCAGTAATAATCCCAATTCAACAGAGGAATTCTGCTACATGCAGAAAATTATTATATTCCTAAGAAGATGAAGAAAGAGAGATCGATTTTCTCACCACTTTATATGCTTTCTGTCCCTGTTGCCTGTTGTCTAGAATTGCAACTAGCAGTCTTCTGTGGTTTGGAGAGTATCTCAAAAGGGAACTGAAGCAGTGTCTGATCATCACCAAATATTAAGTTGATTCTACATATTTTATTCAGTTGTGGTACCTAGTTATATGGGGAAAAATCCCAAACCAACAAAACCCTAAACTTTCAGTGGGATTTCAAATATGTCTTCTGGATGTTGAAGGCCCTTAATGTGAAATACCAACATCAAGCCACAAAGAGAAAAAAAATGGTTTTATTTACTGTCTGTTGATGTACTAACACTGATACATGATAAACTCTATTATTTGCAAGAGTCCAATGCTATAAAACTCATGACTACAATTTTTGTGAAGCAGAGGAATCTTTAAATTTTTATTGCAGCTTATATGGGCTATGGAGGGGCAAGTGCAGGCTGCTGGCAGGGAGAGGTAGCAGATCATTCTAAGAGGTTCAGATCTGGCCATAGCTGCATGACCAGCAGGTCTGTAAACCACTCTAGTATACCTTAGCTTCACAGATGAGTCTTTGCAGGCAATGCCCACAACATGCAGAATAAGAAGCAGAAATGAGCTTCAAAGCAGATCATGCTGTTACCTGAAGCAAAGTCCTAGAGCAGTAAGTTTTCCCATTTTTACCACAGACTGTGAGAATTCCCATTGCCCATGAGGCAATGTCTCTCACTCACAGTGTATTGCATGACCTCTGATTTGCAAAAGAAAATTTAAAAGACCAGCCAAAAGTGGTGGAAGAAAAAGAAAAGTTCCAATATACCTGAAACACTATATTGCTGTTACTAAGAACTTTTATTATGGAGAATACCTAGAAGTTTGCATTTGTCATAGACAAAGGCTGCATAGACAAGAAGAGGTGATTTGAAGAACCTGCTGGAAATATCTAACAGTAGCACAATGCAGCTTTGCTAAAGGACAAAGGGAACGAGTTTCTCTTTAAGACAGAAGAGATTCTTGATAAGCAAAGTAACTTTTTAAAAAGGAGCATCAAAAACTGAGACTATTGGTTTTCTAAAGGAAGCAGCAGATTAGATTAACTCTAATCTTTGGAGGCAAAACCAGAAAGATATTTCCAAAGTTTTACTAACCTTGCAACCACTGGCCTCTGTGGTTCTAACAGCCTGTTTGACAGACCACAACAGAAAGGAGAAGTTCTACTTGGGATACCTGGGCCTAAGAAGTGCCAGATTGTACATAATAAAAATGAAATCCTGAGCCACAGGAAGCCAGTGAAAGTAATTTCCTTAGGTCCAGGATTTCACAGGTGTTCTCATCAACTACTTTATCTACCACCTTTACAGATATAAGCACCACATACCCACATATATTGCGTGACTGCTGCTTACAGACTTTTTAAGACACCAGCTGGATGTTAAAAGAAAACAGGTTACTTACAGTATGATTTGGTATTGTTTGGCTATTTTTTGTGTATAGGACAATAAAATTACAGCATCTCACAAGTGGTAGGGAAAAACGGATATTCCACAAATATCATAAAAGTCTTCAATACCAGTAAATATATGTCAGTTTTTCCCCTAGTTATCTGTTTTGTGTGACTCTTTAATGTGTAAAATAGTCAACAAATAATTTAGAAATAGTAATATTTAAAATAGGTGTAATTTTCAAGAGAACTTCTGTTGCCATTCAACAGTCATTTCAGAGAAAACAAGTAAAGGGGAAAAACAAAGCCACTCTGCTGCATTTTCCTGGCTTTTTTTCCCCAAAGAAATAAAAATAACTAAAAAGAAATTCAGGGAAAAAAAAAAAAACACAAACCACAACAAACGACTACTCTTATTAATACCTGTTAATGAAAATATTTTAATTAGTTTTAGACTGGTCAAAACCACATGAAATCTAAACTCGTGGACAGTATAGCCCAAATGGCTTAAGTACCTTCAGAATTGCTATTAAATTTTTAGAGAATATTTTGCTGTTTTCAGAGACTGCCTAAATATGAATACTAAAGCAGCTGGTGTATATGTGAAACACTTTCAACGTAAAACATTTCTATTTATTGAAAAATAGAATAATAGCACAGACCCTGCACCAATGGGTCTTAATCATGATCAAAACAATAATTCATCTATTTGTTAGAATTTGTGTTTGTATGAGTTTCCCCTCTACTTTGCATGTCATAAGCTATTATTTTTTAATATTTCTTAATTTTGTTTAACAGCATCCTGAAAATGGACTGAAAGTTCAAAAGGAGATCATATAGACCATGGAATATTAAATTAATAAGAATGGTAGAGACTTTGCAAGTTACTTCATTGTGTGTGCTTATTTAACTTTCTAGAATTAAGTTTAATTATGTAAATGAGTCAGAACCACTCTAACTTCTCATGACTCATGCTTTTAAATTTGTTCTTCTTTAAATATAATTGCTCCAAGAATCCATACCTTCAAATGACCTGAACCATGCAGTCTGCACATTCAGTTAACTTGGACAAAATCTGAGGCTGAAAGGATCTGTTGTGGAGGAGAAAGAGTTTTAGGACAAATGAGGTTATTTAAGAAGAGTCTATAGGAGAGGTTCCTAATTATATCATACATGCATATGTATTTTCTTCTTAAACTGAATCACTTAAGTTGCCTTTTTTTCCTACCTACTCTATGGCTAATTTCTATAAATTTTGGCACCAGCTAGTTCTGCTCCATTCCCTTCACTCTGTGTCAGTTCTTGGCCTGAGTTTTGGCAGCAGGCCGTTTCATGTGGAACAGGCTGCCCAATACATTGTTCCAGAAAGTATTCACCCCAATCCCCACACAGGCCACAGAAGCAGGCCCATCCCTAATGGGGCAGGGTCAGAACAGCAGGCTTGGTTTGTTGTACTGCTCCAATGGTGGAGCACAGGAATGCGCCTACCTTGCCCTTGTTCCATCAAAGGTTGATGGAAACAAGAGTTATATATAGATGACCTTTTTGAGTACAAGCTGATTGATCAGTTCATCGGGTGGCTCACAGAATCCTTCCCATTTTGTAAATTATTTCTGTATTCTGGTTAATTCATCTGGAAAATAGAGGCAACTTCGCAAAGTTTTCCGATGATGCTTAAGTCCTGTGCTGGAAGTGAAAATGGCTGTCAATTAAGCTAGGAAAAAATTGTTTTTTCTTCCTTAATTCCAATTTGATCAGTAGTCAGGGTTGGTTTGTCCTTGTTTCCATCTTGAATTGTTATGGTTCAGGATGTCATCCAACTGCATACCAACATGCCAATGCCATCTTTTATTGTTTTGAATTACATTTTTCCATAAATATGTTTCCCCTCTCTGTCCTGCGATTCAGAGGTGATGTTCTCTCTTCTTGCTGTTGTCCCATATCTTATCATCTTTGACCCCTGTTCCTGCTCCGTAGCTGTGGGGGGAGATATCTGCCTTATGGCTTCTGCCATTTTATAAGATAATGTATCTGTTTGCATCCTATCTATCCAGTGCAGGAATATTGTCTTTCCAATCAAAGTATGGTTTTTATTCAGGAATTTTATTGTGGTATTGTACCAAAACATTTCTTCAGGTAATGCAAACAGGAAAATCCATTTGATTTTAATGGGAAAATCATTATTTCAGACCTGGTGGCTTATCCCAAGAAAGGTCTCATATCCTACTGATGAACACTATTAACAATGTGAATACTCCTGGGAAAGAGGAAAAGATATTTTATTGGGAAAATTATATAATTTATTACTTACAGGTTGTTACAGTATAGCAAGGGGACATTATGGAATCTTCTGATAGTTTCATAGCTTTTTTTTAGGAATATAAATTTTTATAAATGTTGCTCACCAGAAATTCATCTAAGCTAAATAGAGCTTGATATATTTTTGGTTTCTGTTGCCTGAAAGTAAGAAGAAATTTTTTACTGCAATGCCCATCAATCCTATATCTTATTTTCCTAAGTTAATAAATCACTTGGAATTTGGAGTTAAAATATTAACATTGGTTTATGTAGCAACACTTTATTCCCTCAATGCACTTTGTGATAGTTCCTTTCATCAGCTCTTGAAACTCTTGGTAACTTCACAGTTGTTTCTGCAAGAAACTTATGAAGGTGTGAAACACATAAGAAAAAAAAAAAAAAAGGTCTTACCTAGCATCTCCCAGAGATGAGAGGGGACATTTTTCATCTAATTAAATGTATCCTCAGCACAAATGATGTAAACTGATTAATATTTTTTCTCATTGACCATCTTCAGTCTTTTTGCATATTATGGGGGCTTTGACATCCCCAACTAATTAATTTTTCTTTTTTTCCCTGAAAGCTCATTTTTATTTCTACTTACTATTGTCCTCCACTTCTGATCATCATGACCCTGATGTCTTTATTCAAAATTAGTACTGAAAAAAGAGAGTACAGCAAGAAAAAGGGCTCATCAAGAAGACTAATTATTTAATATAATTACACAATATCAAAAGTTATTATACAAGTGTATATGCATTAATTAAATTCTTCAGCAAATGAAGAACCTATCTGTGTTAGGTCCAGCACCTCTGTTACAGGATCTAAAGATACAAATTATAGCCCATATAATTTAAAGACTGATTCTGCTTGAATTTGTGTGTACAAAGCATTTCTAGAGATCTTGGCTTAGAAATCACGCCTAATGTAAGATAGTTCAAAACAAGGTACATCACTAAAACCACATGCAGTTGCACCATGTCTGAATACACAGTCAGTTTTCCCAAAAGGGTCTCTGACATTAAAAACATAAATTATTTAAACTGGGAAATAAATTCTGATTTGCTACATACTCAGTTACAAAGTAGAATGTGGATTCATTCCTATTTATATATAAATAGAGATAATGCATGTCCATTTCTCCACTGGGACTTAGAAGTCCACAGTGAAATTAGCTTTTCCTGGCTATGCGGCTATCTGCACTTCTATCAGCATCTTCACTCCATGCTTTCCCTTTTATGTAGTTCTTTTTTTGTTTTGGCTTGTTTTGTTTTTTCTGCCGCATGGTCTCCTGCTGGGGGGTCACACTGTCTTGCTTACTGGTTTATTTATCACATGTAGCTGGAGTTTGCACCAGCGCTTCTTTCATTTGAGAGTCAGTAACTGGAGATATTCAGCAACAAAAGAGCCTTCTTTGAACCAAAGCATTGTTTATTTAAGCACTGAGAACAAAGTATAAACTGGAAAAAAGGCATTTCAAAACAACCAACAGTGTAAACATATGTCTATTTTACATAAACTCCTCGAGAAGATGTTACAATCTGCTCAGCATGCCTGTTTTGCTTGGACACCCTCAGGAGATCATTGAACATCAGTTCAGTTTCCTACTACTCAACAACCATCACTGACCTCTTGAGACTGTGCTCTTTTTAAAACTGCTACAGCCCTGAAGATTTCTGTGTTTCCAGTGCCAGTTTGTACAAATATTTACTCTCAGCAACCTTCAAGCATTTGGAAAAAAGTAGCTTAGACTTAGTTTTGAGGTTCTCTGTTTTGTTTTTATTATTTCTTTCTCTTCCTTGCCCTTGTTATGCATTTAGGAAATAATTTAGTCACAGATAATCTTAGACATACTAGTGACACAGGCATACAGTCACCTAGTCAAGGTTAGTCCTAAATATAATCCAAGCTCTAAATCAGCCTCTCTTCTATCTATTTTATAGATCTGAGTTTATTTTTTTAAATGGAAAAGATATGTGCTGCTAACTAAAAAAAAAAAGAGACCAGTAATTTGTTACTGAGAGTTAGACCTGTAAAGTAACTTACATGCTTCCCAGCTTCTCCACAGCTGCCTGAGACCAGCACCCTGTCACTACTGAGATTCCACAAGTGATGTGTAGTTGTCTAACATTGGTGTTTATGCTCCCATTATGGTAACGAAAACCAAGACAACATCTTCTGCAGGGTCTAAAGAATAATTTACTTGATTTTTGCATACGTGGGCTCAGTTCTCATCTTGGGTATTGTGCTGTTCCATCCTACCCGAGCTTGATAGGCCTCAGGAAAAATTTTTGAGTCTCATATCTCCACTGCACAGTGCAAGAATAACACATATTCTATTAGCAAGCCTAGCACCACAACATACAGGAATAGGGAACACACACCCAAATCCACAATCGGCACTTTAACCTTTGGTGGAGACGGCCATTCCCAGCCTTGCACAGACATGCGTATGGCAACTTAGGCTGCATGTGAAAAGCAACATGTAGGAGAGAACAAGAAGGCCAAGGCACCACAGCTGGCCTGTGGTCTCATTCTGAGGTAAGTGATGAGGATTTGCTGCATGATGCTGTGTGGTGCAACCCACGTTTTTGCATTGAATGTATTTTGTGATGCACAGCAAGTTCAGTAAACATGTGCCAGAGCTATGGTGCATTCCTGTGCCTGCATGGTGCCCCCCTGGGGATTTCCCTGGCTATCCCCAAACTCAGAAAGACAGGCACGTTAGCAGTCAGGGCTTCAGGGCAAAAGGAGTATGTGGCATGGCTGGTTTTGTGTTTCAGATAGGTAGCAATTAAATATTATCATCTTGTTTGTTTAATTTGATAATGAATCACCTCTCCTGTTCTTGTCTGGTACAATCTCTGTTACACTGTATGTGTATATGTGCACACACAAAAACACACACGTGCCCACAGGTCTACCCTAAAATTTTCTCCTGAGATCCACACAACCTAAAAATTATAGTCCACGTAAGGCAGATGTATCAGACATCTTAGGGTGTTTCCAGCAGCACAAAGTACCTCTTTTAAGAAAAATGACTCTTATCTCTATTGTCAACCTGAGGAAACATTTCCTAGACCTTGCTGACTCTGTTGGCTATATTCATAAGGGAGCAAAACTATCACAGAATTCACTTGTAGGCACCAGTACTGTAGATAAAGTTAAAATCCCACCACGCCTTAGGTTCTTCTTGCACTAATATCCTCGAAACTTACTCACTGAGTGAGCGTTTGTAAAACCACTTGCATTCTTCATTACGTGTGTGGCTCTTGGAGATATTTTTCAGCCATAGATTTTATTTCTTACACACTGGAGATAAAGATATTCATTAGACCTCAGGATAACTATTTTAAAAATTAAAAAGCTTTTCTCCATGACATAATTACATGAGAAGTCTATCAGATAGACAGTCCATCATATATAATAAATTATTACATAATTGCATGTAATTATATACATTAATATTTATTGTATTTCATACATTTTTGTTAGCTATTGTATAGAAATAATATAGGTGTACCAGCTTATTAAGTTGAACTTAATTAAAAGTCTTACAGCTTCAACAACTAGCTTTTTCATGTGACCTTTTTCACAAAACTATGTTGAATTATAGTAATTAAATCAGCATTCTACTATTGCTTGCTGAATCTTCTATAAATTTTCCACTTTTTTTTGACATGACATTTAGGTCAAACAAACCAGCCTCCAATCATTCAGCTCAACCTCTTTAACCTTTTTTTATATTAGTACAACATTGACATCCTTTCATTTTTTCTGAAATTTCTCAGTACTTCAAGAATTATTAGCAATTATTATAGAAGACTACAGTTCCCCTCAGTTAACTCTTTTAATGTTTTTCTTTAGTGCAAATCCCTATGCTGGTTGAAAAATATTTACGTCCTTAACAGATGTTGATTTATCCATCCTTTGGTTACTAATAGAGCAGAAAGTATTTCATCATCTTCCTGTAATGTGTTCCATATCCATGCAAACAGAAAATAGAAAAAACATCAAACATTTTTTGTCCTTTTATATTGCTCATGGTCTTATATATCCATCTGGGAATTGGCATTCACTATTTCTTTCACCTTTTTAACTCCTGAAGGATTTCTAAAATCCTTCCTGTTGGCCCAAAATACACCTAACAGTGAAGATTCTTTGGTTGTGGTTTTGGGTGGTTGGGGTTTTTTTTTAATTGGTTTCAACTTTCTTTGGCTTTCCCCTAGAAAAAGAGTGTCTAGAGCCAGTCTTTACCGATGACCCGTGAGGCTGTTATGCCTTCTATTTGTTGTGACCTATTGTGCTCCCTCTCTCAGGCTCTGGGTCAGCTTTACCATAGATCTCACGACCCATTATGGCCATTCAGCTTCATGGATACAATTAATTGGTTCAGCAAATGAAGAAAGTTCACCATGTTATACATAGTACAGACAAGAGTGGCCATACTTGAAAACGATATCTGACTTGTAACATCTATGAGTCAACGCAGAATTTCAAGCAAATTAAAACTAAGGTCAAGCAGATACCAAACTCTTAAGATTTGCATGGATGTAATGAAAATTGTGATTTTATGTATCCAACCAATTTATTTCCAATACCATATGAAGAGAAATGTAGAATTTTATAAAATGTGTGTTTTTCTTCCAAGTAAAAAAAAAAAAAAAAAGAGTGGAAAACTTAACCTTGTCCTAGATATTTCATTTTCCCCTTTTAACAATCTGAAACTCTGTATACCACAAGCAATAGCAGGGTACTTTGCATTGCTGTCTCAGGTAAGGTGATGCATTGGTTAATTAAGACTTCGCAGTCAGGCAACAGCAACAGCTGAGTTTATTAAATTCCCATATAAATACAATTTATGTGAGTTCAATGACTCTTTGCAGAATAATTTTCAAGCCTACCTATGACTTTTACTGGCTGCTATTCTCAGAATGTATCAATATTTAAATGTAAGATCACTGAGAATTCGACTTGGTAGCCCAACTTTTCTGTACACCTTATTTAGCTCCTTATAACTGTTGCATGTTCCAACATAATCTGAGCGAATTATTTTTCAGTGACCTTTGTCAGCTTGCTCTGACTGAAACTGTGCCTCCGGGGAGTGATCAACCATGTCACTAAATGCCCCCCAGTCAGTCTGATAAAAAGGTATTCGTTAAGTTCTAAAACCGCTTTCATACGTTGCCTCTAAGGACAAAAAGAGGAGAAAAAATAAAAAGACCCTAATGCAAAATTAGCAGCTATGTATGATTCCCATCAAGATGGGGAAAGACAGACATTGATTGAGACATGTCTCCAGTTCATTAGCATTGTTTGTCTTTGAGAAAGTTCTTGACGGTCTGCCAGATGAAGAGACATCACTGAATGAAGAGAAAATGGAGATAACTGTGGTAAAAATAGAAAAAAATAATGAAGGGCATGCTGTTAAAACTAATTACAATAAGATTGATATCACTTAGCAGAAGAATGTTACCTCATCTCCCAAAAATGCATGATTGCTCATACACCATGAGCTTCCTGGATTTTACAGGAATTAATAAATGTTGGGCAAATGTTTGATTTCGGTGTTCCACATTTTGGTAATGAAAACAGATTACATATTTTTGGGGTTGGAGTACTCATTCTGTACGTGAGTGATATTACACAGCCTCTAAAACAAGCTTTCCATAAAAAGATCCATTTTCAGTGAATCTACACTCATGTTTTCAAACTTTTACAGACCCAAGGCTAGGTAAAAAGGAGAAATGAATAGTCAATCTTTAAACCTGTTGGTCTCTGGGGACTGTGGCTACGTAACCAATACATAATGAATGAACAAGACCGGCAGCAGTGCCCATTAAAAACTGGTCCATAGTTATAGCCTGTTTACTCTGGCTTATTGCTTATCCAAATTTCAGTTTGCTAGGCTGTTATTCCACATGTGAAATGAAGTAAGTTTATCTTTGTTAGCATGTCTTTTTTTCTGGTTTTGGAAGCAGCCTTACAATTATTTCCAAGATCAAATCTGGAGGAAGGGAACTGCTTTGTCTTTGATAGGTAATCCTGTGGTTTATAAAGTAACTTCACTGAGTAGTCCAGTTCTTTGAAGCAGAGTCTTTACCTATGGCAGGCATTTATGTCAGGGATACGTAGCCTTTTGTGGTTCTGAGATTAGCATGCCCAAATTAGACCTTTTCGCAAATGTAGATTTTAGGAA
>VZTM01028971.1:0-15444 GCA_013400555.1 Jacana jacana
GCAATGTGACCAGAGCTTTACCCATCATTTCTTTTAAAAGGACCATTCTCTAGTATTCATTTGGAAGAATGGAAGTGAGAGAAATACACATTTATGCTTTAGTTTAATATTAGTCTTAACTTCTCTATTTTCCCCATCTTAGAGAAGAAAAATTCAGGCCATAAACTGCTGAATGTGTGAAGGGTGGATATGTAAGAAACTTAAACTTGTTAGTGAGTCCTAGTCCTGCAGACTCTCTGTTGATCACACAACTGCTGTGGCTAGTTTACAAGGTTAGATTAGCTAGCAAATCTAAATTAGATTTGCTAAACTAGGTAGTGATTTCAGAGCCTGACCTTGTTCAGATTCTTTTGTAATGCCTTCCCTTTTTGCACCTGGTATTTGTGGTAGAAGGTAAAGTAACTGCTAGGATTGTTCCATTGATTCATATAAATTTTAGTAAGTTTTAAGAAGCCTTTTAGATGGAAGATTAATTTAAATTTGATTTAAATGCAAAATGTCCTCCTTAAGAATCTTTTCCATGTTGGAAAGTAAAATCTTGCCATGTTGGGAAAAGCCCAATGCAAGCCTTGTTGTATCTACAGCTTTGCTTCAGTTAATCGCTCAAGGCACAGAATAGATAATGCTGCCTTAGGACAGCTTTTAGATCTCTTGTTGACTTCAGTATGTGGCTCTAGGTATTCTTATTTGATGATATTTGAGCTGTTGTTGGGAAAAAAAACCCCAAACATTTATCTTCAGAAGGGTTTTTCTTGAGCAGCTGTTGCTGGAGTGTCTTCTCTGTTGATGATGGGTGAGTTTTATCTGACATTTACTCTGTACAGTAAAGGAATATTTTCATCTCTCCTTCAAAGATATAAACCTGAGGAATAAAAGGACCACAGTGGGGTAAAAATGAAGTGCAGTACTATGGCATTAAAAACCAAAACAAACTTCTGAAATTTATGTTCCAGAGTACTTAGTTTTATACAATGCATTCTCCCTGTTCTGTCGGGCAGACCTTCAATCCGATACTCACCCTAGGAAGGTCATAGTTGGTGGCTTCTCACTGAGACCCTGGTGTTAGATACCTGCTCAGAATCACACAGACAAGGACTTGCTTTCTAGGACATCTTTTAAAATAAACCCTAAGGGGAGTTTTCATATGAGCTATCCACTGGGTGGCAGAAGTAGATCAGAAAAATCTTACTAAAACATAAAGAACATGAAGGATATCTAAATCAAACTACTACATAAACTATTTTGTAACAGCACTGTATGAATCTTCTACCTGAGCTGGACATATTTGGAAAAACATTTCTCATGAGATAATACATTGGAAAGATTATTTTTTTTTTACTCTTTTCCACTGTATGTAAGCAAAAGTAGACTTCTGCATACCCACGTTTCATCCCTTCCTCCTATTTTTCCTCACCAACTAACAGAGAGCATTTTCAGAGGGGAGGAGGGCCTGGGCTGCCCTGCCTTCCTATCATTTTCCTCTCACTCCTTCTGGTGGAGGATGCTGCTGCTGAAGCTGAAAGCTTTGCTGTGCCCTCTGCCTCAGCTCCTGCTCCCTCCTTGAGCAGAACTTGCTGCTTTGGAAAAATGATACAAGGATGCATCTTAAACCAATACTCAAGCCCACATGAGCGCCCAAAGAGCCTCAGCCCCACTCCTTTCCTCTGTACTAATCCAGGCTGGGGAAAGGCACATTGTGAGTGCTGTTTACCTTGGATACTCTTATGTAGAAATTACACTGAGAAGTTGTCATCACACACTAATCCTAAAGTGGGAGTTTCTCAGGGTGGGAGGGAAGGTGGAGGGATAGCTAATATTCAGAAAACCTCAGTGACTTGTTCCAGTTTTGTCAGGCTGAATTTGAATGGGAGACTGGAAAACCAAATTATCCCAGCTTGTACACATCCAGGTCTTTGAGTCACAACACCTTAGAGTACCTCACAGTTTGAATTTAAAATACCCGCTGTCCCAAGATTGCTATTTTAACAAAGTCATGTTACTATCCTAAACTCAGCCAGGGACCTGTTTGAGCTGAGCACAGGAATGGAATACATCCATTCAGCAAGTTTGCTGATGATACTAAACAAGGAGGAGTTGTGTACTACCTTGAGAGTAAAGAGGCCTTGCAGAGGAATCTGCATAGACCAGAGAACTGGCCAGTCACCAACTGTATGAAATTTAACAAGAGCAAGAGCCAGGTTCTGTGCTTGGGACAGGGCAATCCTGGTTATACATGCAGACTGGGGAACCAGAGACTGTACAGCAGCCCCATGGAAAGAGATTGGGTTAATGGAAAGTTGAGTGTGAATCAACAGTGTGCCTTGGCAGACAAAAAGGGCCAACTGTGTCCCGGGGTGCATCAAGCTAGCCAGTCAAGGGAGGTGATCATTCCACTGTATGCTGCACTGGTACAGCCCCACCTTGAGTACTGTGTGCAGTTTTGAGCGCCTCAATTTAAGAAGGACATCAGGCAGTATGCCCAGAGGAAGGCAACCAAGATGGTACAAGGTCTCGATGGCAAGACTTACAAGGAGCAGCTTGGTCCTTGTCTATGTGAGGTCACTTGGTTTGTTAAGCTTAGCGGAGAGAAGGCTGAAGGGTGACCTCATCGCAGTCTACAGCTTCCTCAGACAGTGGTGCTGTGGTGACCAGCAATAGGTCACGAGAGGGTAATTGGTGACTGGAGCAGGCTCCCCAGGGAAGTGGTCACAGCCCCAAGCCTGTCAGAGTTCATGGAGTTTCTGGACAATACTCTTAGTCATATGATTTAGTTTTAGGTAGTTCTAGAAGAGCAGGGTGTTAGACTTGATCCTTATGGATCCCTTCCAACTTGAGATATTCTATGATCCTCCTTTCTGCCTCTCATTCAGAAACAAGACAAAACCAAAGTTATCTTGAAACCACAAGCTAACAGGTTTCCTTTACCTTTAGAGAGGACCTTATGAGGATCGANCTAGTCTCTCTCCTGTTTGTGATATAATGCTACTCACCATGACCCTCCCACTGCAAAGCAGAGGGAACATTTTCCTACTCTGAAACTGAAAGGAAGAGAAGAGTTCCTGGGATCCCAAGGGAGGACAGAAAATAAATTACATTCAGCAGTTTATGGTTATAAAATTTGAAGGTAACCAGAGTTTTGCTTGGTTAAAAGGGAATATGTTCTCAAGCCAAAACCTAGGTTGAAATCCAAACGGCCACATCCTCTCAAGACACACAACCAGAGGACACTTCAATCCATTCAGTTTCAGGTAGAATAAAGCTTAGTAATGGCCACTCCCTCTCCCGATTGTGTGAAGATGGGAACAAAAGAATCCATGCAGGGCATAAATCCAGCATATCTAATATCACAAATCTTGGTCCCCCAACCAACCAAAATGTTTACAATGAAAATGGAATTTTAGTGATGAACAGTTTCTTTTGTTGCAGCAGTCCTAGGGACTTGATGGTGCTTGCAGCATTAGGTAACGAGAAACTGCATATAATAAAAGAAAAAAAAACCCAACTTACAATAATGTGTTGAAAGGACACTGGTTTTGTCAAGTTCCCCTACAATGATTTAAAAATCAAGCAAAGGAAAACTACAACAAAACACTGTTCCTGCTTGTAATGGAGAACAAGGGGGTGCTTTAAATGCACAGTAGTATCACAGTCAGGTGTAAAGGAGACCAGAATTTGGAAAAGACAAACAAGGTTGTCAAAACAACCCAAGTTGAGTTTGCTTAAATAAGCTTTTCTAGCTGGGCAAAGGGATGAAGCATATGCTTAGCAAGTCTGCAGACCCTACCAGTCTGGGCAGGTGGAGATATCCAGGCACAGGTAGAGTGAAGCCGTCTCTCAGAAGCTGGAGAAATGGGTTGAACAGGAAAGTCTATAATTCTATGGTTCTTCTATGAAGTTAGACCCAGGCAAATACAGTATTTTGCTCCCTAGGATGGAATGACCCCATCCAGCCAGCTGCCTGGGGAACAGCTTTGCAAAAATGGACTGGTAGTCATGGTGAGCAATGAGTTCAAGAGAGTGCAGCCAACTGCACACTGAGCTTATCCACATGACAGTAAGCAGCAGGTGGAGGGAAGTGATGAGTCCCCTTTAGACAGCTGCTTCCTTTTTCTGGGGCCCAAGACATTGGAGGAGGGCAAAGCAGGCACAGGCTCCAAGCATGGCTTGCTTGTTGGTGGAGATGTTGCCCATACCACTGGGGACAGGTGATCCAAGCCAGTCAAGACGCTGCTGTGCAAGCTTGGTACACTCTGGAACAGACTATAAGGAGACCAATACACAGTTATGTTCCACCTGCAACATCATTTATTAACCTGTCAGTCAATGCAGCTTTCAACTCTTCTAATGAAATGTGAATGCCTGCCTCCACTATAGCCTGAGCAGAGGTACCTGCAGTGCTGGGAGAAGGCTGTGTTCTGACACCACCTCAGTGCTTTCTGCTTTGGTTTCCCCTTTCTCAAAGTGAGAATGATGCTGGTGACTTTACCTGTGAGGCTCTGGGAAGCCAGGTGCCACCAGCTGGGGGATAGAACAGTAAGAAAATCTGAGGGACAAACTTCTCCTTCCCATCTTTCTAGGGGAGGACAGGTGCCCTTCCCTTCCCAGCATAGGCTCCAGAGCAGAGGGCACTTCAAAGGCAGTTGCTGGCACCTGCAGCACAGAGGTCAGCTCAGCAGGGATTGTGCGGTGCACCCCTGAGCACTGGGGAGGCCACAAATCCCATGCTCTTGCCAGAGACAGCTAACCTGGACACCACAACGGGAAGATAAAGGCAGCCTTGCTCTACCCGGGATGAGAGAGTTTGTCTCGGTGTGTAATACAGCACAGCTTTCTCTTCTCAGGTCACCAAACTGGTCTGAAAAGGCACTTCACTTCTCATCCCGCGAGGAAGGATATACCTGGGAAAAGCCTTTAAAAGTGGATTTTTACTAGAGGTTGATGTAGGATTTTTAGTAGAGAAAGCAGAGACCCTGCAGCACCATGACAGCCCTTCTCCCTGACAGAGGCAGCGATCCATGTGTTAAGGTCAGCACTCAGATATCCTGTGCAGTAAACACTCCTGTGGCCCCATGCAGCAGCTGATATCTAAGACGAATTAGGGGCCATGGCAACTGCTATGGCCCAGGTTCAGCCAGACAAGACCTCCTGCATGAGCTTCCCTGCTCCAGCCAAGGATCTTGATTGCAGTTGCCCAGCAAGAGGGCTGTTGGGATGCAGCCGGCAGAAACGTCCTAGCGTCCAGATGGGGAAGACATTGCGGTACGCAGTGTAACTGATGGCACACGACTTGTTGAATACCCCAGCAATATTCTCCTGAGAGAGACAGAGAGCAAGATGGTATAGGTGATAGGGGGCCACAGTGTGTCCACGATGTGGTGCTGAGCTCATTGCCTTCCTGAAGTTCCCCACCAAAAGCCACATACAGCTTCCCTTGCAGGAAAGGGAAAGCACACCATTGCAATGGCTGCACAGTGCCCAGGACATCTGCAACACCAGAGAACCCCTTGGAAAAGCTAGAGGAAAGATGTACCTGAGGCCAGTCCCCGTTGGGTAGCTGCTTATTAATCAACACTTTGATGCCCCTTTCCAGTACATCAGTGTCAGGGTACCTGCACAGCACAAGGAATACTGTGAGTACTCTTATGCAAACTGTCTGCAAACCCCCACCTGTGCCACCCCTGCCATACAACCCAGCCTGAGTCTCACATCTCAGAGTTCTCAGGGCCAGGTGGTGCCTGCAGAGATGACGACTGCCATAAGCCTACCTGACAGCCATGAGCCCCAGCAGGGCCCAACATGTGTTGTGGATCTGCGACATGGCACTCTGCACGTAAATGCGTTGCTCACATGACTCGAAGTCCTCTCCCCACCCACCATCTGCCATCTGCTTGGAGAGGAGGAACTGGCAGGCCTGGTTCACCTCTTGGCATGCAGCCCTGCAAGGATGGGGCAGAAAATCAGACAGGAAACACCCATGTTTCCCAGCTGCAAACAGGAACCATGCTTTACCCTGCCTGTGGCCTGGACTACCCTGAGGGATTGAGGCTCAGGCAGTGAATGCTCTGGTCATATTGCAGGCATGGGATTTGGGAGGGACATTACAGGGGGCAGGGGACTCCATGTGCAGCCAGGGCATCCACCCAGCACCACCGCTGAGTCTTGCCCCAGCCCAGGAGGCAGGTAGGGGCAGGGGAACCAGACAGCCTCTTCTCACCCGTCCTGATATGTGTGCTGCATACTGGCGAATGCTTCCAGACCAAACCAGGTGCCATAGGTGAAACAAACCCCCCAGCTCCTAGGAGGAAGGGGAAAGCAGTACTGTCAGGGGTGCAAGGCCCCAGGTAGAGGCAGGCTGCAACATGGATGTGTTCTCATCAACAGAGCCAGACAGAACTGCAGCCTGCCTTCTCCTGTGGTGCAACCATGCACTCCCTTCCAGCTCACTCAGAGTCAGCAGACACTCTGGAACTAGAGAAGCTGGAGCCACCCTAGTCCCCACAGACTGGGAGGGTCTTGTGCAAGGCACAATGTGCCTGCTCCGCCTGGGCTAGAGGGAGATAGAGCAAAGCACAGGAGCTAGAGAAGGATCAGCCCATACTTGCCCTTCCCACTGATCCTCCCAGCCAGGAATGTTAGCCATGTCCCTCTCACACTGGGGTAGACAGGGGAAAACTGGGCACCAGGAGCACTACTTACCCTTCCCATGACCCATCAGCTCGCTGCTTCTTGCGGCAGAAGTCCAGGCCCTTCTGTAGAGTCTCCCTGTTCAGGAAAAAGACATCCACTTCTGAAGCAGCTCAAACTCAGTAGCTGCTTCAGCAGGGGCATCCACCAGTCCCTCTGAAGCTTTGAGGGGTTAGAGGCTCAAGAGGCAAGAGCATGAACACAGGCAGCCACATTGCTCAAGATCTCAGAATCAAATCTGTCAAAACACCAGTTGGGTGCTTTTCTGCCTCATGCAGAAGCCAAGCAAGCCAAGAAGCAGGCAGATCTCCACCAGCCTGATCCCAAACAGGGCCCTGCTCCTTGAGAGAGACTGGGCCCTAGCCTCTTGCAGGGTCTTCTGGTTTGGAGACGTCACCAGCATCCCAGCTGTGCACACACCAAGGGACACTGCAAGGGCTGCTCCATGCCAATGCAGAGGTTCGGGCAAGACCTATGAGAAGGTTCAGCAAGGGCCATGCTAACAAAAGCCATGATAGGCAGCATGGGACATAGCAGCCTGCATTCTCCCCTACCTGACTCTCATCTCAGTGCCTCACCTGATCTCTGGGGCTCTGTGCTCAGGGAACTCATCATGGAAGTGTCTCAGTGCCTGCATGACGGCTGATGTGCACTCCACGTAGGTGTAGTCAATCATGATGTCGCCTGCCAGCAGTTGAAGGATATTGTTGCAACAGCTTGTCTGCTGAGGAGCCTCTGAGCCACACACTACCAGCCTCTCCCTTGGACTCAGGCCACACTTAACCCAAAGAGGGACCTAGGGCAAAGCCAGGCACAGCAAGCACTGGGCACAGTGAGGCCAGTACACGGAACAAGATGACCAGCCCGACACAACTCTCCTTACCAAACACCTCCGAGGGGTTCAGCAGCTCCAATAAGTGTCCTCCTCGCTTAGTTTCATATGTGGCGAAGCCTCCATCTGAGTTCCGCATGCTCAGCAACTGCCCAAACAAGCAGAGAGAGCAGTTGGGACTGGCTCATAGGCAATGCCACCCTAGTCTGGCTCCAAGCCAGGTGTGAAGACAAAGTGAGACCCACAAGTCCATGGGGCTGGCATATAACCCAGGTCCCACACCACACTGACAGGCTGGCCTGATCTGGACCATGGCATTACATTATGTCACATATGTAGCTCTGTATCACAGTAAATATGGTGGTGCCATACTGGGCCATGGGCCTTGTACTAGCTTTGTAATGCCAGATCTAACAACTCATCAGGCCTTGAGTTCTCTTATTTTAGCTCAGGTTAGCTGCCTGCATTTCTCTTGGCCCTAATTTTTGCAGCACTTACCACATTCACGGCGTCAAAGAAGCGCTCAGGGGGAATAAGGTTGGCAATGAAGGGGCACTTCTCCTGCAGTAGCATAATCGACTTCAGTCCCTCTGCTGTGCAGTCTGCCACAATCCAGCCACAGTCTCGGGTGCTGAAGGGGAAGCCACCCTGGAAAGGGTTCAGGAGAGCTCAGCACCTTCCCCTGACCTGTTCTGTTCTTGTAAAGGAGGAGGTGTTGCCCCTCATTCCCATCCCCTCTGTTCACATCCCAGCCCCATCCGTGCATCCTTCAGAGACCACTTCCAGCCATTGCACCTTGTTCATATGACGATAATATTTCTGGTAGTCAGGTGGGTTCTCTGGGATCTGCAGGAGACAAGAAACAAGTGAGGGCAGGCTGGAGGTGCTTGGCTCCAGGACCATGGGTTGAAACCACTGTAGATGCAGAACTGTGTGGGAGTGGGCACCACCTGTCTTTTACTGAGGGTGGCAGACAGGGAAAGAGATTAGCTCTGGAACAGAGTGCTGAAGTGAAATGACATTTTGGCCTGGTCTCAGCAGGTGCTGCTGCACCCCTCTGCAGGTGCTTGCCTGCCAGAGAGCCATCTGCTTTCAATGTTCCCATTAGCAGCATCATGAGTAATACTCATCGCTGATGGCAACTGCCACTTTGAGCCACTGGCCTGGCCAGCAGGAGCTAGCAGTCACTAGACATTGCCACAGAGACCAGGTCATTGCCACAGAGACCGGCTTCGGGCCAGGTAAAACTGCACTGGGGGAGGGATTTGGAGCAAGAAAGGCTGAGGAAAAGCCCTTTTGCAGGCTTTTTGAAGCCAGCAAAAGCCCTGTGCTGTGCAGGGGGCTGTCAACTTGTGGGTGGGCTGCTGAGTGAACTTGGGCGGAGCCAGCACCTCCAGGGGTAAACTTAAACAAGCTATTAACCTGCCAAACAATCATTGCCGTGGAGACCAGCTCCAGTGCAGGTAAGACATGGCAAAAGATTCCATGATGCAGTCACTAGCCAAGGAGTCTGGGTTTCATAGAATCATTTAGGTTGGAAGAGACCCTTGGGATCATTGAGTCCAACCATCAGCCCTACTCTACAAAGTTCTCCCCTACACCATATCCCTCAACACCACATCCAATCTTCTCTTAAACACAGTCAGGGAAGGCAACTCCACCACCTCCCTGGGCAGCCCATTCCAGTGCCTGACCACTCTTTCTGTGAAGAATTCTTTCCTAATGTTCAGCCTAACCCATACCCTCCTGCAGCTTGCAGCTATTCCCTCTTGTTCTGTCGCTCATTGCCCGTGAGAAGAGACCAGCACCAACCTCTCTACAACTACTTTTAAGTAGTTGTAGAGAGTGATGAGGTCTCCCCTCAGCCTCCTCTTCCTCAAACAAAACAGTCCCAGCTCCCTCAATCACTCCTCATAAGGTTTATGCCCCAGTCCCTTTACCAGTTTTGTTGCCCTCCTCTGTACTTGCTCCAGAACCTCGATATTTCCCAGAAGAAAAATATTTTCCAGAAGGGAAATATCCCAGAAGGGAAATTTCCAAGAAGGGTGCCTCAAATTTGTGGGTACCAGATAGGATGAAAGGCAAAGAAGACCAAAGTCTCTAGTTTTCCAGCCTCTCTTAGTCTAGGCACCCAACCCTTCATCCCTGGGCCTGGCCAATGTCCTGTCCAAGCTGCAAACATGGCTCCCAGCAACAAGGAGCAGAAAACAGGAGGCTGTCCCTAGGACTTTGGTAGTCCGGCCCTTCAGAAGAGCTCTTTGTAAGGCAACGGACGCATCAAACAGGGCTCTGCGAAGCAGCCAAGTCTACACATCCAATGTATGAGACATCACCAATGGGCTCTGCTCACCTGGGTGAACCTTAGGAACTCATAGGCATTTTGCAGGCAGGATGTGAATTCAGGCATCTTCTGGGCTCCCGCCTAGAAACAGAAGTGAACAGTTAGCAGTCAGCAAGGAGTTGTGGCCACCAAACATAACCTTCAAAAAGAAATGGATGTGCTGGGACCTTGCTGACCTGCTGATCTAGGTGCCATTAATGTCTGGCCCTTCATATAGCCTTTTCTGTGGGTTTGCATTCATACTTCATTTCCTGTTTCCATTCCAAAGCTCAGCAGTGAGAACTGAACCAACAACCGTTGCCAGCATCACTCAGAGAGATATTTGCATGACCCTGTTAGGGGCTTATCAGGGCAATCACATGACTCTTCCAAATGTCCATCACAGCAGTCTCTTCCCTAGTGCAGGAAAGCAGGAGACCTGTATACTGTCTCTGCCAAATGGCAATGATCTGGGGCCAAGTATAGCAAAGAGGAAGGGCTAGGAAGGGTTTTTCAACAAGACTGCAACAACTGGGAAGTCTAACCTCACCCACTCAGCTGGCACTGTGGGGTCATGTTTCAGAAGCAGCTGGTAAAGATGGGCTGTACCAGCTGTGCCAGGCACTCTGCCTACTACATCTGAGGTGGGCTCTGAAAGACATATGTTTGCCTGGCTCAGTCATAAAATGCAATGCCAAAATTGGCATAGCAGAGGTCTGAGGGCACAGTAGGAGCAGCTCTTATTCAGGGATGCACCAGGAGAGACCATTTTCCTAAGGCAGCATGTAGCATTGAGAAACACAATACCTCCAAGAAGGCTTGGATGGCAAAGGCAGTATCCCAGAGCTGGGATCCATTTGTGCCCTGGAAGAGAGAAAGCAGACAGTGAGGGGCAGGTGCTGGCAGCAGCATGACATACCTATGGGGTCTATGGGACAGCATATCCTTCCTGCATTATCCCCACTACCTTCCTCTGCCCTGTGTCTCAGTGGTATGTCACTCAGCATCACGGCTGCTTCAGCCTGCTCTGTGCACAGCCAATACAGAATAGGTGGCTAGAGATAGGGAGCAGAGGGACACAATAACTAGGAGAGAAGCCCAGCTCAGTCCACATGCAGTATCAGGCCTGTGGGGCCCCTGAACCTGTGGGGATGAAGGGGATAAAGGCCTAGGTCACAGCCACAGAGAGGCAAACTAGTAGGACAGACATTACTCGCTCCTGGCGCAGCCAGGTAATGTGGCAGTGAGACAGACAAGACCACCAGGCACCAAAGGAGAGATGCCAGGAACTCAGGCTCAGGGTGAACAAACTATCCCATTATTCCATGGACTTCCCCAGCATGCCAGGGTCCCTCTCAGCCACAGCTGAACTCCCAGAGCACTTCACCTGCATCTTCATGCCGTCGAGGCCCAGCCTGTGGGAGGAGAGAGCACAGTGCTGCAGCGCAGGCACAGTGAGAGTGCCAGGAGGTGAGTTGGGAGCCACAGTGTGCTCCCAGCACAGGAATCACAGCCCTGTGCTGTGCCAGGTGGCCCACTCTCAGCCCTTACCAGAGATAGTCAGGGATCCTGGAAACGTGCTCCTGAAAAGCTGGGGAGTTCTTCCCATCCACGAACCAACGAACCAGCATGTTGATCGTCTTGGAGATCTGCCAAGAGCAGTGCTGTCACTAGTCTGGATACAGCTTCTTCCAGCCCCAAAGACATATATCCCTCCCACCCAGCACAACGCCATCTAGAGGTCTCAGGCTTAATCCCAACAGCTCCATCTGTGACATCACTTGGCATAACTGACTTAATGAGGCGGGTGCCATGAGATTTCTCCAGAGCTTCCCCTCAGATCATTCCCCTGAACCATAATGAGATGTACCCCAGGACCACAGCTGTCCCCATGCTTTCTGCACAACATGAGATCCACCTCGTGTTGTGCAAGACCTATAATCTACACAGGGCTCATGGGTATGACACAGGACTTAGAAGAGAGCCATGGTTTTTTGGACAGGCAGCAAAAGACTGTCATAATACCAAAAAAGACACCAAGTATTGGCTTCTTGAGACACAGATATTTCCTCAGAAGTCTACTCTAGAACACAATTCTGCTATTTTTGGCTACTTTCAAGCAGGTGCTGCAGCACTGAACCTTCCACATGCTTACCCAATTGTTTTTGGGTAAGGGCAGAAGATACTCTAGGNGGTAAGGTCAGAAGATACTCTAGGCATGTATGCAACACCCTCCTTTTGAAATAGCACCTATGTTTTGGGTTGCTGATGTCTTTGTTCCCAGGTGGCGCCATTTACACAACCCCAGAGGTGGTGTGGGAAGAGGCTGATGTGCATACTGTAAATTCAGGTTGACATAAGATCACTCTTACTTCAGTTGCTGCTTCCTGAATCTTTTGGGGCATGTGTCTCCATCCTGTGCACAACTCCCCTTTCATATCATTCATATCCTTCCCAGACCAAGGGCAATGCTTTTTTTTTTTTTGTAACATTCAGTTGAAATGGAAATAATTTAGGACAATGGAATTGCAAAGGTCTAGACAATACTGCCTATGGGTGCTATCATTTCAAGTAGTATNGCTATTTTTGGCTACTTTCAAGCAGGTGCTGCAGCACTGAACCTTCCACATGCTTACCCAATTGTTTTTGGGTAAGGTCAGAAGATACTCTAGGCATGTATGCAACACCCTCCTTTTGAAATAGCACCTATGTTTTGGGTTGCTGATGTCTTTGTTCCCAGGTGGCGCCATTTACACAACCCCAGAGGTGGTGTGGGAAGAGGCTGATGTGCATACTGTAAATTCAGGTTGACATAAGATCACTCTTACTTCAGTTGCTGCTTCCTGAATCTTTTGGGGCATGTGTCTCCATCCTGTGCACAACTCCCCTTTCATATCATTCATATCCTTCCCAGACCAAGGGCAATGCTTTTTTTTTTTTTTTAACATTCAGTTGAAATGGAAATAATTTAGGACAATGGAATTGCAAAGGTCTAGACAATACTGCCTATGGGTGCTATCATTTCAAGTAGTATAAAACTGATGAAAAAGAAGCAGTGGGAAACCTAAATACTAAAAGGAAAGGTAAGAAATGGAAAGAGGAGAGAGAAAAAAAGGAATAAATCACAAGGGGTTTCTAGAAATGTCAAACAGGTAATGGGACAGAGTGAATTTCACAGTGAAAATGAGGGCTGAAACAAGTACATCAAGATAGAATTATCTAGGCTGGAAGGGACCTTTCAGATCATTGAGTCCAAAAGGAAGGAAGGACTGTGATTCAGGAGTAAGCCACAGATGTTCTAGAAAGATCTTAAACTTAGTGTCCTTGAGGTCCTGGGACCTCCTGTTCCTGAATGCTCATTGCTCCTTTGGCTTATCACCTGTATTCNGTAACATTCAGTTGAAATGGAAATAATTTAGGACAATGGAATTGCAAAGGTCTAGACAATACTGCCTATGGGTGCTATCATTTCAAGTAGTATAAAACTGATGAAAAAGAAGCAGTGGGAAACCTAAATACTAAAAGGAAAGGTAAGAAATGGAAAGAGGAGAGAGAAAAAAAGGAATAAATCACAAGGGGTTTCTAGAAATGTCAAACAGGTAATGGGACAGAGTGAATTTCACAGTGAAAATGAGGGCTGAAACAAGTACATCAAGATAGAATTATCTAGGCTGGAAGGGACCTTTCAGATCATTGAGTCCAAAAGGAAGGAAGGACTGTGATTCAGGAGTAAGCCACAGATGTTCTAGAAAGATCTTAAACTTAGTGTCCTTGAGGTCCTGGGACCTCCTGTTCCTGAATGCTCATTGCTCCTTTGGCTTATCACCTGTATTCTCCTTATCTGCACTACTCTCTGTCTGTGTCCTGTCTCTTCCTGCTGATCATTGTGTTCCCTGCCCACTTTAACTCATCCATGCTTTGCATCAGACTTTGTCCATGCTCCTGGAAACTTCTGGCTGCTAGGCAGGGCAGAGCTCCAGCATGCCTGTGGTTGGAAGCATCCAGTAGGGGGATGTCCTCATGCTTTCTGGACAACTACTTCCAGAGAAATTGCTGCTCACTCTCCCCTCACCTATTGCTGCAGCATCATTTCATGGCTGAACTAGTGCTGGGACAGAGAGTGAAGCTGGAAATGGGCAGAGAGGAGGAAAGAGAAGACTCCATTATTGGGACTGGGCTATGCCCTGAGCCAATTGCAGTAATATTGGGGAATTGGGGAAACTCTTCTCTTCTAACCACAGTGCTGAAAGATCTTGGGTCATCTGTGAAAAGTGCCCTGTTAGCATTAAGCTATTGAGCATTAGGAGTAGCAGTGCCCAAGCAAGATCTGGTGATTATGGTTATATAGCACAACTGCAAAGGGTTGGGGGAGCAAAAGCTGGTCCCTAAATAGCAAAGAGCAAGATTTTTAAAGGATCAACTGTATATGTCCTACCGGCCCGATGCTGATGCACTTGGTAAATCTGTCATCAGCTTTGATGTGGTCGTACAGCTCTGTGATAGCTTGCTGCCGTAGGTGGGTGCTGTGGTGGGCTTCGTACATATTCATAATGGCTACAGGGGAAGAACAGGACACACAATGAGAAACCCACCCCATGCAGCCAGATTCACTTGCTGTGGCAGGCTGCACCACAGCTCACGTGATGACTAGTTGAGGAAAGCATGGGAACTGCTGTGCCCCAGAGTGGCCCAAGGACTGGGACAGAAGGTCTTGCTGCTGTCACGGAGGCAGAAGCCCAAGGATCACACAAACCATGTTTCCATTCCAGCTTCTGGGTATACACCAGTAGCTGACAGTAGAGTCTAAAGAGCCCTCTAGAGAACAAAGCAACTTCAGTTCCACCACCACCAGCTCATGTGAAGGGCCCCTCTGCCCCAAGCAACACTGCACTCACCATAGGCAATGTCCAGCAGCCAGCTGTGTGGGGTGTACACATCACAGGCAGCCACATTGTTCCTCTGGGCTGGCCAGTCTATGCTAGCATAGTCTTCCACGTACAGTTCCTGGCACAAGACAACAAAACGCATCAGCCTGGTAAGCTAGGATCAAGCACGCAGAGGCAGCTTACTGCTGGAACTTGGTTCTGTTGCCTGGACAGAGTGACTGTGCCAGTATGAGAGCTGACACTTTGCAAGCCAGAGGCTGGACCACAAGGACATGGCTGGTATAGCAGGTGGTCAGGCAGCCTGACATATCCTTATTGGGGAGCCCCACCAGGGTCAGTTCTTTACCTGCCGCAAGCTCCGTATGAGCTCATCCTCTTCTGCTGACAGACGCTTGGCATAACAGTAGCTCATGGGGAGGTAAACCTGGCGGCAGTGACACCAGAGCCGGGACGGGTGGGCTGGGAACCACGTAGGAAGGAGCCTGTTTGCAACAGAGAAAGTGTAACTGTGAGGAACAAGGACAACTAAGGGCAGCACAGAGAGATGATGTGCTGACAGGCGGATGCTCAGAGCAGGTCATGCCTTTCTCTATTCCCTGCACCAGGCCTGCTGTTGCTGGTACAGCTGCAGGAAAAAAAGAAGGGAATATTCACACAGCCGGGCCCTGCTCAGATTCTCCTGAATAGGGGTGCTCCCTCCCCAACAGGGCCAGCAGACACCA
>VZTM01028971.1:15683-35819 GCA_013400555.1 Jacana jacana
CTATTGCTGCAGCATCATTTCATGGCTGAACTAGTGCTGGGACAGAGAGTGAAGATGGAAATGGGCAGAGAGGAGGAAAGAGAAGACTCCATTATTGGGACTGGGCTATGCCCTGAGCCACTTGCAGTAATATTGGGGAATTGGGGAAACTCTTCTCTTCTAACCACAGTGCTGAAAGATCTTGGGTCATCTGTGAAAAGTGCCCTGTTAGCATTAAGCTATTGAGCATTAGGAGTAGCAGTGCCCAAGCAAGATCTGGTGATTATGGTTATATAGCACAACTGCAAAGGGTTGGGGGAGCAAAAGCTGGTCCCTAAATAGCAAAGAGCAAGATTTTTAAAGGATCAACTGTATATGTCCTACCGGCCCGATGCTGATGCACTTGGTAAATCTGTCATCAGCTTTGATGTGGTCGTACAGCTCTGTGATAGCTTGCTGCCGTAGGTGGGTGCTGTGGTGGGCTTCGTACATATTCATAATGGCTACAGGGGAAGAACAGGACACACAATGAGAAACCCACCCCATGCAGCCAGATTCACTTGCTGTGGCAGGCTGCACCACAGCTCACGTGATGACTAGTTGAGGAAAGCATGGGAACTGCTGTGCCCCAGAGTGGCCCAAGGACTGGGACAGAAGGTCTTGCTGCTGTCACGGAGGCAGAAGCCCAAGGATCACACAAACCATGTTTCCATTCCAGCTTCTGGGTATACACCAGTAGCTGACAGTAGAGTCTAAAGAGCCCTCTAGAGAACAAAGCAACTTCAGTTCCACCACCACCAGCTCATGTGAAGGGCCCCTCTGCCCCAAGCAACACTGCACTCACCATAGGCAATGTCCAGCAGCCAGCTGTGTGGGGTGTACACATCACAGGCAGCCACATTGTTCCTCTGGGCTGGCCAGTCTATGCTAGCATAGTCTTCCACGTACAGTTCCTGGCACAAGACAACAAAACGCATCAGCCTGGTAAGCTAGGATCAAGCACGCAGAGGCAGCTTACTGCTGGAACTTGGTTCTGTTGCCTGGACAGAGTGACTGTGCCAGTATGAGAGCTGACACTTTGCAAGCCAGAGGCTGGACCACAAGGACATGGCTGGTATAGCAGGTGGTCAGGCAGCCTGACATATCCTTATTGGGGAGCCCCACCAGGGTCAGTTCTTTACCTGCCGCAAGCTCCGTATGAGCTCATCCTCTTCTGCTGACAGACGCTTGGCATAACAGTAGCTCATGGGGAGGTAAACCTGGCGGCAGTGACACCAGAGCCGGGACGGGTGGGCTGGGAACCACGTAGGAAGGAGCCTGTTTGCAACAGAGAAAGTGTAACTGTGAGGAACAAGGACAACTAAGGGCAGCACAGAGAGATGATGTGCTGACAGGCGGATGCTCAGAGCAGGTCATGCCTTTCTCTATTCCCTGCACCAGGCCTGCTGTTGCTGGTACAGCTGCAGGAAAAAAAGAAGGGAATATTCACACAGCCGGGCCCTGCTCAGATTCTCCTGAATAGGGGTGCTCCCTCCCCAACAGGGCCAGCAGACACCATTTCTAGCCCAGGTGAAACAGGGTAGGCAGGATCCTGAGCTCAGGGAGGAGGTAGTGGAGAAGTCAGTTCAGGGGCCTCTTTCTTCCCTACATGACTTTGAAGGCAGAGACCCAGACTTACGGTTAAGTGTGTTTGACAAAGCACCAACAGCCCTCAGTACTGTGCAGCCCCTGGTTTCTCCCACGGAAAATGTCATACACTTTCTCTCTCTGACAACCAGTGGCGCTCCAATGAATTAGAAAGGGTACAAGTGAGAGTTAGAGCTGGCAGCCTTATATGCGGCTGTCCTGTCCTGCTAAGGCCCAAGTTCTGGCTGGCCACAAGAGCAGAAGACACTGGTGGCAGTCAGGGAACACATGGATGTATCAGGTAAAGCTAACAGTGATGAGCTTTGACATCTGCCTTTGGTGCAATGTTCAGTGCTATCCTCTCACTGCCTGGCCTTGCTGCTGGTTTCCCAGCTGACAAGCAGACTGAGCACCCCCAGTTCCCAGCTACAGCTGGAGTTATTGCAGCAAACACCAGTGACTGGGACAACTCTGGGTCAACCCTGGTGGAAATACTGACAACACCCCTACCTTAACATCAAGGGCGGCACATACCACATTTCTGGGAGAAGCGTGTTCATTCCCTCCCAGCTGTAAACATTCAAGACAGCCAGCCAAAACTTCCCCCAGGAAGGGATTCCCACAGCACCTCCTGCAGAGAGTGGTATCAGCTTTCAGGTAAACACAACTATGCCAGCTCCCTCCTTTCTTCCCCATCACAGGGTCCACTTCTCCTGTCTGGGAGTCTGGCACTCAGGCTGGGACATATCCCAAAAAAGGGCAAGCAGGTGGTAGTATAAAAGCGTAACACACTTTCCCATCATTTATTGAAAATGCAGGAGGCATCAATGTCAAGTAAGTGCAACAGTTCCTCTACCACCTCTCAGCCTCCCATGTTCCATGCAGCCCCAGTCAACATCTCTCACCAGCATACCATCCCCCACAGCTACTGCTGGGCACAACGGAGCTGACCTTTGCTGTGCAGGTTGACACGGGCCCGCACAATGTCAGGGTCATCTGGTCCAAGCCCCAGAATCCTGAGGGCTATGTAGTTGAGCGCTGTGCCAAACACCGTCGATTTGTCTTCCACATGCCTACCATGCGTGTACACAGAGACAACATTGCCATTAGCCAGCTACTAGCATTCACCAGACACAACCTACTGCAAGGTTGTTTTTCTTGGGGTGAAGTGGGATGCCCGGGTGACTGTGGAAAAGGAGAGACACAGCTAACCCAGGGAGAAACATTGCTCTGGACTACCCTGTCACAAACAATGCTTTGGTATAAAGTACTACAGAGGAGATGCAGTCAGACGTGATGCACCAACCATCTCTGTGGCAAAAGGTATACCTGGAGTGCTACACAAGCAAGTCCAACCACCCAGAGGTATCACAGTTGCAAAGTCCCACTCCTCAAGCCTAGGCAGATTTGACAGTAGCTCCAAGCGCTGGACCTTGGAGGTGTCATCACTAAAAGAAGCATCTTTGCTACTCACAAGCCCCAGCCTCCATCTGGGAGCTGAACAGAGCGCAGGTAGCGCACCATCTCTTTCCGAAACCCCTCCGGCAGCTGGATCTTTACAGTGTGGCATGTGATGAGGAGACCTGGAAGATCAGACAGGCTGACTCTTATACGAAGCCAAACGTGACACATTCACCCCTCTTCCAGGGAAGGCGCCCCACAAAGCCTACCTGGCAGGAGGAAGAGAGGCCCGCCGTAGTCGCCTGCCCAGTGCCCGTCCTCGGCCTGCAAGGTAGCGTAGAACCGCATGCCCTTGCAGGCAGCCTCCCAGGCCGTGTCGGCCAGCGGCAAGGGCCCCAGCACCTCGCCCTGCAGGGTGACAGCACCTCAGCCAGGGTTGCCCGTTGGCCCGGGCCTTGCTGCCCGGCCGGTCCCCACCCGGCCCCTCTCCCCGCACCGTGTCCAGGCCGAGGCTGTGCTCCTCCAGCGCCGTCTGCGNCCCGCCGGCTCCCGTACGCCAGAGGCCGCGCCGGTACCCACCCGCCATCCGTCGCCGTCGCCATCGCAGTCCCTGTGCCCATCATCACCGCGCCGCGACCCGCACCTCCCTGGGCCGATATCGCCTCATGGGCGGTAGCCAATGGAGCCACGAAGCCGGGCGGAAGGCCCCACCCCCGCCCCGCCTCCGAGCCCTGCCACAGTCAGTCAGGGTCAGCGGCGCTCCCGAAGCTGCCCGGTTGGCTCTCCTCGGCCACAACCTCGGCCCTCTTCCTAACGCCTGCTGGGGTCACAGTCACAATGCCAGGTCCCTTACAAAAAGCCGCATCAAGTGGTTTTGGGTTACAATCTCACAAGGCTGGTACCTGCAACACGCTTTTGTCCGGGGGGTGGTCAGGAACCTCCTGCCTGTGTGTACCTATTGTCCGTGTCACGGCCGCATGGGTGGCATTTCTCAGAAGTCCACTGCCAGCTCCAGCAGCCATTATGGGCATTAAGTCTGCTTTTATTTAAAGTCAAGAGCTATAAGTTTCCCTTTCCACGACAGACCCCCTTGCAGGCTGGCTCACAGATCCAACAGAGATGATGCTTTGTAGGGGCCAGCAGGGAAGGGGGATCTGGAGGGGAGCAGGTGATAAGCAGCAAGAGCAGCAGCTCATGGTGGTCTTAGACATGTGAGTGGTTGATAAAGATGGACACACACCCAGTAGAGTGGGTGCTGATGGCGTTTCACTGTTTAGCATTGGTGGTTCCTCCTGAAGGATGCAGCCTTGCATGGGGGGCTGTAGGCCATGAGCCCAGGCTCAGCTCCACAGGTGGATCTGGTGACCCCAGCTGCACAATGAGCTCCAACACCCGGTCTCAGGGCATGCAGTGTTCTTGCATCTGGTTTTGCAGGGATATGCCACTGTGTCTGTTCCTGTGTGTGTCCCCCTTCTTTGAGCACCTCCTGTCATGGGGACACCCTGACAGCTGCCCCATGTGTCTGCCCCAGGCACAGAGACCATGTGTGCTTCCCCAGTGACAAGGGGAAGTGAGTGCCAGGCTGGTGTGACAGTGCTAACACCAAGAGCTACCTCCTCTGTGTACCCTCAGAGCCTGGACACATGGTTTCAGTTGCAATGGAAATAATAAACCAACTCCAGCTGAATTTGGGTGCCCAGTCCCCATCCTTGTGGACCATAAGGCACTGGGCACACCATGTCTTGGTGCAGTGCCAGCCATGGGGACAGTGTACCCTGATCCATTCATACTTCTCTCTCCCACTTCCCCTGTGCTCCCTGGCTCTCTTGTGCTGCCTTGGGGAGCTGATTTTGCTCATCAAACCTGCAAAAAAGTTCCCAGAAGAGGCAATGCTGGTAGCACACTCTGAAAGCACTTGGCATGGCATCATCTGCAGCATGGCTCTCCTGGAATGGCAGGCAACTGCTACAGGGGCCCTGCTTGGGTGAGAAGGGGTGTGGTGGGATGGGGTGACACCCATAAAACATTTGTGAAAACTATCACCATGAGGCTACAGGAGAACAAACACGTGGCATGACCTGTTACAGACACGAGGGTCTGACAGCCCTTATGAAAACAACATCAGGAATGGGTGGTGGTTTCATCTCCGGGATCAGGTGATGAGGTGAGTCAGGCATCCCCACTGTGAACCCTGTCTTGGTGCGGTGTCGGGGCCGGGGGAGAGTGTCACCCTCCCACAGTTACTGCTGTGAGACAACAGTCCCTGAGGTCTATGAGGAGGTGGCAGAGCTCTTCCCATCCTGTCCCAGTGACATGCCCCCATCTCTTTGCTAAATCCCCAATGCTGCCCCACCTTTGGCAGCACTCCCTTCCTGGGCCAGTGAGCAAGTGGGTTTTAGTCCTTCAACCCCCCTCAGGCTCAAGAGTCCTTCCCTAATGGAGGTATGAACTCCATCAGGCACGTGGGTGATCAGGAAGGGACTAACACTCTGCCATGAGCTGGAGAAACCCAATAGGAGTCTGGGAGCCCCTTGGGGACCTGGTGTTCCATCACTGGCAGAAATGTGCAGCCCAGGGATGTCAGGGACTGCTTTGCAGGAGGCAGACCCAAGCTGGGCTGCAAATGGGATTTTTGTGGGACAGTAGTATGGTTGGCTGACAAACCCTCCCGACATAGGCCCCGTAGCTGCATTCCAGAGCTGTGGGTACATGAACTTAAACTGCACATAAACAGAATGGATGCATTTCCCTTTCCTTTCCCCCTGCTGACATGATTTTTTTTACCATCTTTGTCCCTTCAAGGAAATGCACTGTTTTCATAACACACACTATAAATCCTGCTCTGGGAAAGAAGGATGTGAGCCAGAGATGCTTTACTTGCTGCTGTTCTGTGTTGGAAGGGCTAGGTGGGAATTTAATGCATACTTGTTTAAATGTGGTAATAAAACGTCTTCCTGCTGCCTTCCAGAGTGACCTGGCTTCCCTCCTACTGCAGAGGAGACACCAGATCAAGTTAAGCCAGTGGAAAGTTCAGGCCCAAATTTATGGCCATAAATACTTGTCATCAAAATTCAATCTTGACTCTAAGGCCTTGGAGTCAGGGCCTGTCTCCATCTGTGCACTGCCTGGTACAGCAGTCCCTTGGGGCTTCAGGAAACAAGGAGGGCCCACAGATAAAAAAGCTACTCCCAAACGTGGCACCCCAGGACAAAAACATGCCTGTGAATTAAGAGTTACTGCATTCACACAATACAAGTTGAATTTAAAATGCTCCTGCACAGGTGAATGGCTTTTCACTCATGTCCAGCATAACCTTGGGGATTATTTGGTGAGGGTACAGCTATTTTATTTAGGCATTATAGAATTAATTTGGTACTAATTTTGTAAACTAGACTTAGGTCACACACAGGTTCAGCCTTGGCTGAGCTCAGTAACAGAATTTTGTCTTAAAAACTAAATGTGCTGAAGTCCTTCCAGAGGGGTGTCATGGTATGGAGATAACAGCTTTGACTTGTGCCTTATACTGCTTGTCCTCACTGGGGAAAGCTGTGTGGTTTCTCTTGCACAGTTTAAACATACACAGGGAACTCTAGAAGTTCACTGATAAGGATGCTGTATTTGGGGCTTAATAGCCTGTTGTTTATTTTTGATTTAAGAAAAACTAATTATCATAATGAGTCTGCCTGAGACAAGCTTCCTGTAAGTCCCTCCAATTCCTTGTGGATGCCAAACTCTTCAGGTAATTTTTGGTAATATTTGCCTAAAGGCAGTATGTAAGATGTAAGGTGATTATATTTTTCTGTCAAATGTGCCTACCTTATAAATTCCATTTTAGTTATGAAACTTTTATTTTTAGTAATTGCAAAACTCTTATTACCTGGGCATTATTTTTGTACTGTTTTTTTTATGTCTGGGTTTAGACCACAGTTGACAGCTCAACGCTCTGGTCCAGTTATTTGTGTGTGCTCTGCTTGCTGGAAATGTTAGAAGCTGAAAGTGTCCCTCTGAGAAAGGGATGCCATCAGCTCATAAAAGCAAATGCCACAACTTCCCCTCTTTTATTGCAGTCCAGCACATGAGACTCATTTCACAAGGTCCTATATGCCAACTGCTAGTTTTTATGCTGCTAGAGTAAAAATTACATAGGTACTTTAAAGCCATGGGATATCATCTAGTTTGTATTAAAAAGGATTTGATCAAAGGGATTTTACAAAACATCATCTAAAAATGGCCACCTCTTGCTTCAAGAGTCCTGAAAAAGTCACTGTTTCAGCAGAATAAGCAGAAACACAGGTGTTTTAGGAGCATCTTTAAAACCCTCATGGTTTCCTCTGTCCCTGATAAGGCAACTTGGCTCTGTTCAGCAAAGGGTGTGAGCCTTCAGCACTCTGCTTCACAAGCAAGCCTGCAGTGGTCTCCTGCTTGGGCGGGAGAGAGACACTCAAAAGCAATGCTGCAGTGCCTTCTCTGGGCACAGCTTTGATGGAGAATGTCTTCATATATGTTTTTAATGAACCTAAGAATAGTGTCTTGCTGTTTCAGCTGAATTCAGCCAGGAACTGGCCTAAGGTCAAGGTCATGCTTCAGACAAGGTAAGAGCATTCCAGTGTTTTCAACTCCAGAGAATCTGTTGCACTGGCAGCAGCACTATTCAGTGCTCTAAAGGGTCCCCAAAACTGCCAAAATGATGGCACCTGGTGGGCCAGCAGCAAGGTACAGAGCAGCTTCTCTACAACCCTAGTGCGTTATGGTGTTGGGAGGACAGTGGGTGAACAACAGGATTGGGGGAAATGGCAGCCAGAGGCCAGAATCCAGAATTTATGATGCGAAGGTGAATGTAAAGCTACCTTTGCCTGTGGTTCCCAAGGAGAGACATCACCTAAACCTTGCAAGTCTGTTCTGTAGTACAAAAGACCCGCTACTCTTCCCATGGAGCCTGTCTAGTCCCCAGGCAGAGGCAGAGGCAGAAGCATTTGCACAGGGCTGGCAGAGATGGTGCAGGGCCCAGTGGGTTCCTGCTGGAACAGACACAACCCCTCCGGCCCCCTGGACCTACATGCAGGACACTAAATCTAGCCCATCATTTCCCTCCAACAACTTCAGGAAGCACCAGCCTGAGAGGTGAGAGGGAAACAGGCAGAGGGCTGAAGTGTTTTGCTTGGCCTTGGGTTCTGTAAACCCCTCTGTTTCTTTAAACACATCAACCCAAAGCTCTGGCAAGAAAGCGGTGACCCAGAGGAAACGAGCCCCAAGGGTTACAGTCTCCTGTTCAAAGATCAGGACCTTGAATTTTAAAATAATGGAAGCAGCTCTTTGGGCAGCCCTAAAAGCACAGATAGCTCTCCGCCCCACACCTATGCCCAGACCTCCTGGACTTTTCATAGGCTGGGTCAGGGATACCCAGGCCAAGAGAACAGAGATTGCTGGGGTATGAGCCTGGAAAAGGATCAGGAAAGTCGCCAGGAACTGCTCATTATCCGAGGCAGGAAAGGATCAAGGTTTCTGGTGTTCACACCTGATCCTGTTGCTCCTTTCCACCCTATCAGCCAGAGCAGCAGATTATTCTAGATCATTCCCTGTAAAATATAGAATTTCATAGGGCTGAAATGAACAGTAAGAATAAGCAGGAAAGGTAATTTCAAGACTGCTCAGGTTTTGATCTGCCAAATGCTATTTTTTCTGTTCCATTTTAAGAAAAGGTCATATTAAATTTCATGCCCGTGGCAGCTGCTGGGGCTCACAGCAGACTTCTGAGAGATGCCACCCATGCAGCTGTGACAAAGACAGCAGATACATGCAGGCAGGAGGTTCCTGATACCACCTGTGTGCATTGCTGTGCAGTGCGGGCCCAGTGTGCAGCTCTGGATTCCCCCAGCTGCCACTGGTGCTGTGGGTGCTGAGGTAGAGCCCAGGGCTCTCTGTCTCTGGATATAAGAAGCCCTGGGGCACCCAGCTGCACTGCATTGCTGTGCCACAGTCCTGCTGCCAGCAGTGAGGTGAAATGGGCTGGGGGATACTGGGGCAGGTGCTTGGCTGCTAGAGGTGAACTGCTGCTATGGGATGGATGGTGCAGGGGGCACAATGGCAGCTCCAAACTCTGCCACTACAGCAGAGGCCAATGGGGAGCTGGAACATCAGCCTTGTGGATAGGCACTGCTGCTGACAGCTAGCTCAGCCTGGTGCAGGCAGGGCATGAGCATGAGCTGTTAGGAAGCATGCACAAAATGCTTCAGGAGTATTTCTTACCTGATTGAAAATAGTCTTGCAGTCTGGTTGCCAACTGCTGCATTGGGGAGGGCTTCAGCTTGAGAGTCAGGCTGTGGGATGAGATTCAATGCCTTCAGCATCGGGTCTTGCAGTAGTGAAACAGAAGCCAGGCTACAGGACAGGAGACATTTATCCATGATGTATCCATTCACTGAATGCCAGACAATAAAGCTTTTTTTTTTTTTTCCCCCCAAACAGTGTCAGTGCATTCCACAGCCTTTGGGAAGGTGGTTTTGCATCTCTCCCTTTTTGATCAGTCTCTTTGATTAGTCCATTTTTGAAATCCATAGGAAACACTGCAATCCCAATTATTAACATTCCCAAGAGGGTCTCCAGATCAAGCATGGAAGGAGGGAGGTTAGAGGAAATCTGTTTATCCTGTCCTGCTGGCATTCATCCAAACTGGTTCCTGCCTGGGTTCCCCTTACTGCTCAGGCCTGAGACCGGCCTGCAGTCCAGAAAGGCAGAGGCGAGAGTGCCTGTGACAGTGGGGATAGCAAAACCTTTTTGAAAGTTCATTGCAGAAGTAAAACTCATGCCTGCTCCTCTTCCAAGCATGAAGAACAAAGCAATAGGCTAAGAAGCAGGAGCCAAAGAAGAGATGAACTGACAACATGCCACCTGCTGGCCAGGTCAGCACATATGGAAAACAGAGAAGCTACCAGAGCTTTGCAGCTTCTCTTCCTTTTCTGTCCTACACTCTGCACACACAGACTCAAGGTGCCAAACTCACATCAGTCCCAGGGGATGTGCCAGCTCTCGGTATGTGTCAGTCCTTTACTGGGTACTTCTCATGTTGTGGTTCTCCTTGCTTTGAGAGCTCCTGGTGGAAGGGCCAAGGTCTCTTGGGATCTTTCTCCCTCAAGTGAGAGCTGCTAGTGGTGCTTTTCAGCAGCTTGTTTTGAGTGCAAGCTCCAATGTTGCTGATGTATGGAGGGTGCTCTAGGGCAGCCTTGCTTGCAAAGCAAAAGGCATCAATAGAGCTTGCCCAGGCTAATGCACCCAATGCTCCCTCTAACCTCAGGGCCACACTGTGACCATGTCTGAGCTGGGGAAGACCATGATCACCGTTGTTGATGCCTTCCACCATAAGGGAGACAGACAGACAAGCACAGGCTGAATCATTCAATAGCAGAGTTTGTGGACTGACAACAAAAACAATTTATCTTAAAAAATGAAATATGCTTCTTCCATAAATGAAATGCAGACATTTACATGTCCCAGAGAAGCAATATTCCTGACTTTGGCCAACGGAATAAAGCAATTCTGTAAACAAAGCGCTGCACTTGAAATAAAGGGCCTTGTGATTATCAGTGAATCTTGCTAATGTAGTTGCTTATCTGTTGTAAGCTGTTGTGTGGCTGCCAACATTCTAAGGCTACGGCATGATTGTTAGACAATGGAGTAACTAGTCTAGAACAACAAGAACTAGAAAAGAAGATACAGGGAGCTCAGACAACAAGACTGGAGAAAACTGGCTTGAAGAAAGGTTGGCTACTAAGTTGGCAAGTAAAGGGAGCAAAACAACCCAAGTTCATCTAGGGGACAACTGATGAAGAGGAAGATACCATCACCAGACTGACTGTGGTTCCTGAGTATGGTCAATAAATGGCAGCAAAGACAATGGAGAAACTCACCTCCTGAATATGTAATTACTTCTAAGAAAGGTGGACTTATATTAATCATGTTGCAGAAAAACTATGATTATGCAAGACTTTTATAAGTATAAGCCTGTTGAAGTTGTGTCTGAGTTGGAGCACCTTGAGGAAAAATCCAGGTGTGACCCCAGCGCTGCAATAAAGAATACTGTCAATAGTCACATTGGCTATTGAGTCCAGCTTCTTTGCTTCATACTGCTGGGCCACACCTGTGCATTCAGAACTCCACACTGCAAGCTGTGATAGCACTGAAAGGTACTCCTCTACCCTGGCAGTCTAGTCATATGGAAGCACATTCCTGCCTCCTCTGCACAGTAAGATGAAAAATACATTTCAAATGAAGTGGTAACATTTCTGCGAGTGATCCACAGATTGAATTTGTTCTCCCTACCAGGTACTAAATCTAAAGGATTTACCTGGCCTCAGTTACTGTACTGCAACAGTCAGGGTATTAAAGCATATTTTCAGTTTTTCCATTCTGAAATACACTGGAAATTTCAGACACTGGATTTATTGTACGAAGTCTGAGTTCATCCTTCATCCTGAAGAGAGCTGACTTCCAATTGCAGGGAGAAGGCAGCAGGAAACTTGAAGAGCAAGCTGTGAAGCTTTTTAAACAAACCAAACCAGACCAAACCAAACCAAACCACCTCCACAACTATTAGGATCTTTAAAAGTCCACTTTTATGTTTTCTTGCCACTGAAATTTTGATTCGGGATGTAAGCATGTCACATTACAGACACAACCACCAGGGCACTATCATCCAAGGTTTGGCAAAGAAAAATACCAGAAATAAAAGACAAATTATTATTTTGCAGTTACCTTTGCAAGCAAACTTTTATGGAATACTGGTAAGTTAGCACTTCCATAAGCAGACTTTTACGCTTAGATGAGAATGGGATTTTTTAAAAAAAAAAGTGACCAGAGGAGAAGATATTGGTGTGTACTACTTTAATAATATTGGAATACAAGAAAATGGAATTCTGCTTATATGGCACTGACATAACTGAACTGGAAATATAACAGTGTGTCTAGTTCCTCATAAACAACACAAGGGTCACAAAACAAAATCTAAAGACCGTAGCAAAAATTTACATTAGAATCTGCCACGACAAGAAACTCTGGCTTATGAGCATCTCATTTGAAATATCTGGCAATGTAAATATTTGAAGCATCTTAACCATCTGAATATAAACATCAGTTCAACAATAAGATTACTATCATTAGCTTCAAGTAAATCTTGAAGTGCAAAAGGACAGTGATTTAATGTAGTTTTGTTAGCTGTAAATTAGTTCTGAAATGTAATCCAGCTCTACCACCTATTAACTTGATTTCTGGCCTGATAAACTGCAATACGTTAAATATGCAAGCTTTTGGAAAATTCCTTTTTTTGGCCTTAAAATAGAGCTGTGACTGTACTATAGAAACCAAAATCAGAAGGCTATCCAAAGTTAAATGAACTCACTGCTTCCTGTTTTCTGCTATAATAAGTTCCTGGGTAAAAATAAGTGATAAATAACGGTATAAAGTAGCATCATAATGCCGTTACTAGAATGACATAAAAAGTTACTACAAAGTGCTGGTTCACAAAGAACACTGCTGCAACAAAGGCAGTTTTGTTAATGTTTACAAAATTGTTTAATACTCACTTGAGTCCAATCTCAGCCTCAAAGTATATCTGAAACATTCTGATTCAACCGCAACCCTTTTGTGGCATCTTGCCTTATTCCCTTTGCGTGGTGACCGGCCAGCAAACCAGCTACAGCAATTTTTTAATTCAGGAGACAGAGACTAGAATTCCCTTGTTACTGTACATTTTACCTCCCCAAAAGATCAGGTGAAAAAAAAACCAAAATCATTCTTGTACCTTTACAATAAGATGTGTTTTCAAATGTCAATTTAAGATGAATTGCAGATTTTTGATACCTGTCTTCATTAGTTTTGAGAAAGATGAGTTAAGTTGCTTTGGCAACAAAATCTGCCATGCTTCAAACACACTTCATATACAGCATTATCTGGATGACAAGTACAATACCTTGTTCTAATTTACAGTGAGAAAACCAGAAAAGACTCAAAGATGCTATGTATTATGCTATATTATATATATATTATATTATGCTACGGTATATTGCTATGTAGAGTGCTTTTAAAAACTAACTGTATTTTGCAGGATAAATTCCTGCTTATTTCCTAAGCTCACTGTTGCTACAAAACTGTTCTCTGTAGGAGCACCTCTCGTCTCTTAAAACAAAAGCTTTGCCTTCATTTAAGACACTATAATTTATTTCCATATACAAAGAGGCATCACTCTCAATCTGCATAAAAGCATGTGCTTTGGTCAGGAATCCCTGGAAGCTTGGGTTAGAAAACACTGCTGACATGAAACAAAATATTGGCCCATGAACAGAGTGGAATCCCGCTGTAGCTACAGAGTGTTCTGCACACCACACAGTCTGCAAGGTGCCTCGGCAGACTTCTACATATCTGATGTGCCCCAAAGAAGTGTTTGCATTGAACCTTGCATTGGGAAAAGAATTCCATTTGGAAATACGCTCTGGAGTAATGCTGGTACAAGCATATAATTTCTTTTGGTAGAAATGAAACCAGGTACTCTACCTCCCATGAGCCATACTGCAGAAGGCTAGGAAGAGTTCTTGTTTCAGTGACTTTTACAGCTTTTCTGCCTGCTGCCACTTTTGGTCAGCCTGGTGACGTTGCTCAAGGCTGTCATCCTGGAGCTGCTGTTTCTTCTCCTGCTTTTTCTTTTCAGCCAGTGCTTTTACCATGGTGGTCACAGGTCTGGGTTGACCACCAGGTTTCTCTTCATCCTGCTGGTGCTTTTTACAATGTTTTTCAAAGGTTCAAATTTTGGCATATATCCAGTTGCAAAACAAACAATGGTATGGCAACTCCCCACTAGAGTGTTCTCATGTGAAGAGGTAAGAGGACCCGGAAAAGGCTTGGCTGCAGACTGAGCAGCATTGAGGCTTGCATACCTTGTGGGTCTTCAGATGCTTTTTATAGGGCCGGTGCCTGCTTGAAGGCCTTCCCACCAGTGGAGCACTTGAAGTTGCTCTCTTGTCTGACTCGAGAACCTGGTGTGACATGAGGTAGGCAGAGGAATGGAAGTTCTTTTCGCACTTTTCGCACTTGTAGGGCCATTTCCCAGTGTGCAAGTGGACATGGAGGGCCAGCCCAGCCTTCTGCCTGAAGGCCTTCTCGCACTGCGGGCACTTGAAAGGCCTCTTACCTGTGTGCATGCAGCAGTGGGTGGTGAGGTGTGAGGAACACCTGTTGAGAGCAGGCCCTTTNTGGAATGGCGGCTTGAAAGCTTCCTGATTGATGGCGTCGGGCTCGACTGCTACTGGCCGCGGCAAACACCCAAAGAGCTTGCCACAGTCCTCACACTTGAAGGGCCTCTCTTTCACCAGTGTGGATGGCCTTGTGGTGCACCAGGTGGGAAGACTGGATGAAGAGCTTCCTGCAGATGGAGCACTGGTATTTCTGATCACCTGTGTGGGAGTGGAGGTGGAGTGCAAGGTGCAACAAGGAGATGAAGGCCTTGCGGTAGAGCAAGCAAACATGGGGCCGCCCTGTGGGTGAGCTTGTGGAGGACCAGCCCTGAGGAGAGGGCAAAGGCCTCAGGACAGACCGGGCAGCCGTACAGCTTCTACCCGATATGGACCCGGCGGTGCTTGGCCAGGGTGCCGGCCTGCGCGAAGGCCTCTCTGCGCTGCTCACATCGGCGGAGCCACTCCGCCTTGTTGGCGAGTGCCAAGCCCCGCCAGCCCGGAGCCCCCACCAGCACTGTGGCACTGCACCGCCTTGCCCAGGAAGCGGCAGCACAAGTCCACACCTTGCCGGCGCTCCATGGTGATGTTAGGAAGCGAGGTGCAGGCCTCCAGGGCGGGCTCGTGACTACTATCTTGTCACTCGGCAAAGGGCAAAGACGGCGTGTCCTGTGGTATCCCAGCTCCGCTCTCACACGGGAGGGCTTATTAGAGCGGCTATGGGGAGTGGCTGTGATGTGAGGCCGCTCTGTGTCCTGGAAGCACAGTAGGTTCTACTCCCTCTTGTCTCCCCGCTGCACTGACCCAACAGGCACCATTGGCTTTGTTGCATCCTCACCCCCAAGTTTAGAAAACATGGTGTGTGGCAGGTTCCACTTGCGGGTGGGGAGGACGCCCCCCCAGGTCAGGTCAGCGTAGGGTGGGAAAGCATGTCAATTTGGATACTGAAAACATGAAATTCAAGAACAACCAGGCTTTGAGGATGCGCAGTTGCTTTAACTGTAAAGCAACTGTAATGAAATTGTGTGGAAAAAGCTGTTTAGGCATTAAACTGTCCAAAACAGAGATGAAAACTGTGCTATAGCTAAATTTTTGATCTAATAGCCTAAGTTTCAAGTCATGAAGTAATTTTCAAGGGCTGTTTTGAAACGTTTAATGTGGTTTTTTGTTCTAGATTGACAGGGCAACTTGTCTCACGGTCATCAGTATCTCAATACAAAAATCTTACAATGCTTTATTTGCTGAAAATTGACAACATTAAAATTAGAGTTATGTAGTTTTCCTTTTGCCAGCTGTTTTGTTATGAGGAGTATTCCATAATCCACTGCTAAAGGTTGCTGTACTTTAATAAGTTAGACAAATTCTGTACATACTTACAGTCATAACAGAGTGCACAGCTGTAAAATATACCAGAGTCAAATGACATGAGGGCAAAGAAATACTATATATGAGAGTTTTTTTTGTTGAAGATTTTATAGCTTATTTGACAAGAGTCAATTTGATATCCTTACACCAGGAGACTGACATCCATCTTTCTTAGGCACTGATCCAGGCATAATTGCCTTGCAGAGAAACCGGCTCTTTTGCCAAACTTATGCATTATTAAAAAAAAATTATGTAGCTCAAAGTCTTTAACAACTCTATAAAAATAATTATTTGCTAGCTTCATGCTTATCTTCAACTACATGAAGTATTTGAGAAGCTTAACATTCACTTTTTGAATCCTGTTCACTGCAGTATTAGATCAGGCAGAAACTTCAAAACCTTAATTAGTCAAGTATGACTCAACCAATTGGGTTTGCCAGCTTGCAAAAAAAGTCTGAATACAACTCTAAAAAAAAAAAAGTTTGTACCACAGCAGATCAAAGTAATTAATACTGAACATCTTTTCCACAGTGGAAAAAAAAAATCACTATCATAAGTTTTAGCACAGGATATTCAGGGAAAAACATACTGTAAGACCATACTTTGTAAACATTTCTGTGAATCATTCAGAGACTACTGGCTTTGGAATGAATTTTCAAATACTTGGCATGTGCAGGGCAGTAATTAACAGCTAATGCTATGTATGAATACAAGCAACTTTAACATGAAGTTACAACAACAAGAACAGTGAAGGCTCTTGTATCAAATAATTGAAACTGAATATTAAATTATATTTTATTATAAAGTTTATAGCATTACAGAGTCCAGCATGGCACAATAAGTAACCTTCTTACAGTTGCAGTATTTGTTTTTGCTAGATACAAAAAAGCTGAACAGCAGCATAACTGTTGTTATATGAATCTGGGATTGGAATGAATTTGTTTCTTTTGAATATGAGTCAGTGATTTCAAATAAAAGCCTGTATTTTTAAATCAATTATGTGCAAAATTCCTTTCAGTACAGTAGAGGATATGATCTTGAAAGTTATGTCCCAACCCAGATACTGCCAATATATTGCAAACAATCACATGGGAGAGTGAACTCTGAATAGTTACTCACGACTTTCAGTATTATTTCCAAGAGTCCTCCTCACAGCTGGTGTTCTCTACGCATCCTGCTTTATGTCCTTTTATGCAGTGCATCAAGTACTGACATTCATAATTATTGTAAAAAAAACATTGGTCCATGATAGTACTAACAAACTTCCTTCAAGAATTCCAGTAAACTCTCCATCCTAAGACAGCTGCTACTGTTACAATGGATTTATGAAAGCAAATGCAATCTGAGACATGAAGGTCTGTGAAGATTAGTATCTCAAATTTTCTAAGATCTTCGGTGGCTTTTAAAACCACAGAAAAAATGGATTCTGATGTTATCCTTTGCAAAGTCACTTGGTTTTGGTGCTTTAGCCTTGATGTTATTTTCAGTTTTCACATGTTGTAAGCAACATAAATAGGATCCAACTGGTCAGCTAAAAAACCATCTCTCAAGTGCATTCGTTGTTTCTCACCACGGGAATTGATAGGAATAACACCAGGGTCCACAATGACTACAACACCTACTATGAGATAATGCTCTTCCAGAACCACATTTGTTACCAGTGCGACCAGGTCCAATGCTTCTTGTTCTGCGCCTTCCAGCTCCACAACCACCACAAGCAAGTTGGTCCATGTAAACACAGCACTGTCAGCATGATATTATTAACAGTGAGAAAAAAAATACATAGACAAAGGAAGCTAGTTATCCAGGAAAGGCTCACTGGAAATAAACTAACATTACACTGGAAATGTAAATATTATGTTGTTTAAGGACTTGAATATTATATAGGACTTGAACAATATAATAAATGAGAACAAGTGATACAACAACAATGTGAAAATATCTGTAAATCAAGAGGTATTAAAGCTGTAACTTCTTGGGATATTCTCTGCCACTTGTTTTTTAATTGTCCATGTACAAAATATAAGTAGGCCTTTCTCTCTTCTATATACACAATCAATCATGTATTTAAAAGCCCTGTGCACTTCTGTATTAAAATGGGAACCACTAAGATTTCATATTCAGTGTGGGCATACTTGATATTAATGTACTTGTGTAAATCTTTAAAGATTATTAAAGGAAAGACAAAACCTCCCAAAGCTTACAAGAAATACTACCACTTTGAGACTGAAGAGGACCTACAGCCAAATAGCATACATCATCCATTAGGACTAAATGGGAATAAGGTATGTTAGAAGATCTCATTCAAGAAATGCTTACAGTGTGTTTACCACATCCAAGCACGTACATTCTGACACAGCCACGGAAGTCAGCAACACAACTTGCAAGTGCTGTGCTGCCCCATTCATGCCTTGCCCTCCCTGCCTGTATGAAAAGTCTTCCTGACTATGAAGATCACACTCTGATAAAATGGGGGGCTTGCCTTTTTTTTTTTTTTTTNTTCTTTCCCCACCAATGAATTGAGGGGAAAGAGGAGAATTGCATTTCAGTTACACTCACTGCAATAGTTTCTAAGCAAAGTTCTGGTGAGTTCATACTATACCAAGCTCTCAGCCTAGCATGCTGTTCCACAAAGCTTGACATCTGCTGCTTTAGAAGAAATAAAAGGATACAAAAATGTAATAGTGAGGCTCTTACCATTCTGCAATGCTCTTATGTGCTCTTATTACAGAGGTCTCTATATCAATGGGATGGTACCTCATTCCTCTGAGCTCCAGTGTTTCATCCAACGAGCCAACCACATACAGGGCATCATGCCTCTCTGCAATATATGACAGATTTAAAACATCATCAGAGCTACAGAACAAACACAGCCATTTGTAAATGCCTATTCCTGACATTATAAGATGTTCCCACTGCTTCCTAGGAGTAAGAGTCTACAATAAACATCAAGCTCTATCATTTGCAGCGAAGAGAATTAAGAGGTCATTTAGTACTTCTGACTATTGACTCCAAGCAAATGAAAGCAGACTAAAAAGAAATTCTGGGTCATCCAATTCTGTCCCTTCTCTGACGTAATGTAATCTCAGTTCACAAAACAAATTAAAAATTCCTGTCGAACCATCTTTTTGTCCCACTATTCTTACCAGAGAACTCTCCTCTGATCGGTAAGGCTTTTCCAATTTCCAAATTTAACCTTTTTTTTCTTTTAGAATGAGCTTATACCCACTTGTCCTCATACCAGCAATATTTCTCTCAGCTTAAGTTCCCCACAATTAATACAAGTTTTCCGTTGTCAGCCTTAGCTTTGCTAGGCTAAATAAGCCAGACTCTCCTAGACCCCTCCTGAAGGACATGCTCTCCACATTACTACATTTATCTTGTAACTTTGTGAGTTCAACTTCACTTTTTTTTCCCAACCATTTTATAAATCTGCTCAGTTGTATAACGTGAGATGAAAAGCATATTGGGAAGCTGCACTGTATCTCATGCAATCTTGCTATGTCAGTTTACCATACATTGCCTCTCAAATGCTGACAAACTGAACTACAACTGACATTGTTTCACAGTGATAAAAATCTCTGAGATACATGATTTTTCAGAAAGTTACAAAGCACAAAATTTGCTTCTCTTCTTATGTGAATGCTTGCTCACAGATTCTAATTTCTGTCAACTACCAGCCTTCTCAAGAACAGGGAGTCATTTCACTTTGAGCAGCCACAGAAGGACAAACCTGACAAAGCATCTAGTGCTGAACCTTGCACTGAGCAGCTGTACAATGTGCCTCAAAGTTCTGGTAAATACCCTAGAAAATCATAGAGGAAGAAAGCAAGGAAAGCTTAGAGCACCTTGGTTGAGTGTGCTTTTACCATGCTCCATCAGCTCTGAAAGGGAAGATGACATGTAGGTAAAAGCTTTTTCAGGGAGCTAGATCTATGTTACATCAGCTCCCACTGATAGCCTGACACCACATTCCTTTAGGAACAGAGACTTGGGAGGGCCTGACCAACACAGAACTGCTCAGCATACTAAGTAGGTTGAACGGGTGGAGACCTGCTGCCAAGAAGGGACCCTTCTGTGTAATGGTGGTAACTGTGGGCTATGGATACCCCATATCTCTGATATGTGTGAAAGATATGTCTAAAGACTTTCTTTACCAGAATTCACCTTTTGCTATCTGCTAGCACTCTGACTATGGAAGAGGGAAGTGTGCAGGACGCAGCTCTGGAGATGGAATTCAGTGGACTACAGGGATTTCTCCTGCTGGAGCAATAGTATCCACCTTTCTTACTCTCAAGAGCCTCAGGGAAACTGAAGAGCACACCTGCACAGTAGACTGGATGATGACTCTCTCTTAGCAACTAGATCCAATGGAGTTACATCATGGAGAATTTCTCAACCCTGGACTGGTATCCCACTGCAGCTCCTCCACAGAAGTCTGCAACTCCAACAAATTGCTCTCCTCACTCTCTTCTTCCTTCACATAATGGAGGACTGGAAGTAGGGTGGACATGCATGGTGTCCCCATAACAAACACTTATATTCCAGA
>VZTM01028977.1:1229-22151 GCA_013400555.1 Jacana jacana
TATGAAATTCCTTATTTTTTTTCTACTTTCTCTTAACAACACATCACATCAGAACTTCTTCAACATTTCTCACTGGCTTCTTATAACTGACAGTTTATCAAGATATCCAATATTACTACAATATTTATTTTAATTCAATTGTGTTTTATCTTCTATCTGAGTTTAAATTAATAGTAATATCTATTCTACATCTATATACATTGAATAAAAAATATCACCTTGTACTTACTGACAGATCTGAATTTTAGATCAGCTTGTCTCATTAGGTCTGTGGTAGATCTGGGGTGCTCTACCTATTCTGACAGGTTCAGCTTCTGCTGAACAACATACCTCTCAACCTGCCAGTGTTCGAATATGGGGCACACACTCGCTGTAGATAGCTTGAAAATTATACTGGGGCTTATTCCTGTTTAATCTATCACAGAACACTTTCTCTCTATAGCCTTAGTGTTACCGTTTCACATGCCTAATGAAATTAATTTTTAATTACAAAAGTGAGCTTTTTCTGCCCCAAACAAACCTGTTCATACTCTGGGTCTAAATGTAATGAGCCATGTCCCTCATAATGAAGGGCAATTAGAATGTGCAACACACACAGACTTTCAACACTGGTGGTATTTCATCATCTCTGGACATGCCTACACTAGGACTCTATTTTGGGTCTATTTTGAGTGTGGTTTGTGTTGTTTTCAATGCAAATTTCACAGTTGTCTACTGTATTATATGAATCAAAGTACAGTAAGGGGACAGAGTGCACAAACAAGATGCCTTTCATCTGAAAGGAAGCTACATGATGGGCTCCAGAATTACACATAATTCTTTCCCATCTTGAATAAGCATCCCATTTGGAAAACCGGGCTAGGATTAGCACAGAATGGAATTCTTGCAAAATATGTATCAGCATAAACACCACTTGGCACATTCACGGATTAGCCTGTGCTACCTCCTACCTCAGACTGTCACTGAGTATTGGCATTGCTTATAAAGATTGGCCTGTTTTTTTTTAAGCATCAAAAAGAAAGTTCTAAACTTGGGATTACAGACCAAGCACTGTTTTTATATCCTGGCAGAGTTCCAGTTGCAGAATAATCATCTAGTCTTCAAACCTAACTATGGAATTACTGATCACTCTGCATATTAGGAAAGCAGTTCCTGGTGTAGTCTTTGCATTGCGAGTCATCAAACAAACTAACAAAAAAAGCTTTTGTTTCCTTCCCTCCACTTCAGTCACCTGACCTATGAAAAAACACTCCAACAGTATCAATTACTTACTGTCATGCATAGATCATTACTTGATATTGGCAAAATATGCTTGCAACTAGGACACTGGAGAATTATTTTATTTTTTAAGAAGTAATCCTTGTATCACTGACTTCAAATTGCCCATGAAATATTGTAATTCTAGGGATCTGAATGCTGCTAGAGCATATTTTCTAATTTAACTCCAATATTCTGCTCACATAATATACAATTTAATGATAGTGGAGAAGATAATCTTGAACTGTTCTTCATAAAGAACACTTCTAAAGCTATTAATAACATTAGTATTTGCTGTGCATGCTAACAGATCCCCTCCTATACTTTTACTGTGACTCTCAGAAGGAACACAAGTCAACTACATGCAAGGAGATATAATATGCCAAAACATAGATCAGGTTAGAGATCCATCAACTGGCTTCCATATTCAAAGGTGTCCTTCTGAAAAGCTGTGCCTAAATCAGACACAGTACTAAAGAGTACACAAGTGCAGTATGAATGGAATTATTCTTTTGCCCTGGTACATTGCATGACTATAAGTATGCAAAGGCTCTGAAAGTTGTTAATGGATAACCAAGGCCCATCTAGGATGTCTAGCTGCTAGACTCCCAAAACTCTTCTTAGCATTTTCCTTGGCATCTCTACTCTTTACTTTCATGTAAGTAATTTTCAAATACAAGCTATGGAAATAGCAGTGGGGACCAAGAGAGGAAGTTCAAGAGAGACAAAGGATGGATGAAAAAAACAGGAGTAAAGACGCAGAGAAACTGTTTAGTTTATTCAGTGAATAATGTAAAATCCAACTGCTAGTGAGCTTATTTATTTGATTTTGTACGAAGAGGACGTTATCCTTTTTAATTGTTTAACAGGCTTCATTCTTGTGAGCAACAGAAAACAAAATCTGTGTGTTTTGGTCCACATATCAAGAAATTAACAAGCACTTACATGGAAACATGCAAATAGATGTAACTGTGCCTAGTTAACATGCTGCACAGGTTCCTACAACGTTTTTCCAGCAAGATCAAAATTAAAACCAGCTGTCCATCTCTTTCTCCTTGAAAAAATCACGCATCTAGTGGCAATACTTCAGAGTTTTTAATCTCTTAAGGTTATCCACTATCTAGGAACCTGGGTGTTTTGATTAATTTTCAGCCTTTCCCCAAATTTACAGCTAATAGAATCACTCTGCCTAAGCTCTATTTACAAATGATGTAATCACATGCACATTTTTGTATTTATGTGTGTACTCCTCAAGTTCACAGACATGAACATTCTTACCTTGTAGACATCAAGACTGGGATGGTTAAGATTTGTTATGTTTGAGAACAAATACAAGTAAGTGTCTATATACATTCCATTCTGTCTTCAGTTATTATTCTAGCAGAAGATAGAGCGAGCAAGTGGGAAACACGCTTTTTCCCAGTCAGAAGACATATCTGCATTGAAAGATTATAGACATAAAAAATAATCATCATTCTGCAAATCACACTACAAGCAAAACAAATGTTTATTAAGATCTTCATAGTTTTTAAAATCTGTTGGTCAGCCTCAATATCTAGCACTTGTGTATATAGCATACTGGTTGACAGTAAGATAGGAGTTCGCATCAGCAGCTTCTCTATTAAAAAAAATACAATTTTCTCTTCGCTTTTGTACCGTAATCTCACACAGGAACAAATATTTCAAGCTAAAATCTAAGTGTTTATAGAAAAGTTTGCCATCAGAGCACTGTAGATGTACAGACTAGAGGTCTTTCACTCTTTGAAGTGATACTGGACAAAAGGAAAAGCCAGGACACAACATATGGGTTTTGGCATTCCTGGAAAAGCAGGACAGGAAAGGGTCCCCATTGAATGTACTACCTATGAAAGCCTCCCTTAAACACCACCCTGCAGCAAACTACACATTTGGTTTTTAAGACCTCTTCCCTCCCCCTGCTCCTTTTTAAGCACACCTGTGTGAATATCAACGCCATTTCCTTAATTTGAAAACTCAAGGACGGATGCTTCACTTTTTCCTCAACAAGACAAATATTGCGTAATATTGCAAAAGTTTAAATTAAGGCATCATGAAAACTGTCTCTAGACATGTTAGTCTATATACTGGTCTTCTAACAAAGCATTTCTGCATTGCCAGTAGAGCCACACTAATCAGTCCTGTACCAAGTACTGGTCACCAAGCACATAAACAAAACCAGCATGTTAAAACATTCATACTTAGCCTATGTGACCTCACCTCTGCAGAAACTGCCAAAACCTGCTCTGCCACCACAGTGCTTCCAATGGCCTCCCCACTAGCAAGAGAGCCAAGTGTCCAACATTAAACACAGCACCTATTTCCCATAGGCATCAAGCATTACTGTGTTGCTGCCAGGTCCCTCTACAGCCACAAAGAAATCTCCTCAGGAGTTGAGCAAGCCCACGCAGGAGGCCACATGCTAAGTCATTCTTCTTCCCTACAAACATTTTACCTCAGGGCTGCCTCACTCTGGATACCACACACACAGCCTCCCCTCCCAAGCCCCCACCTAAAAAGTTTAATATTAACAAATCATTAACAAAACTTCAACATAAAACCAAAAGGCACTTTATCTTACTACCACAGAGCTCTCCCACTGTCTCTCTTCAGCAATCATGGCTGCCCTCCCTCACCTCATGTGCCACCACATGCTGCCCCAACCCAGCCAGGCCCAGCTTCACTGGAGCCTTGGGGCTTCTCCTGTGCAAAAGATGAATTTCTCTATAGTTCTATTGCTATTTAGCAGTACAATAGTACTGATTGCTACAGGTTAACATTAACTGCAACATTTAATGCAATTAATGTAAATATCATATAGGAGTTCCTTCAGCCACCAGGTAGGGTTCAAGCTTCCACAGTTCCAGAAGGAACATTCTAGAAGGAGTCATCCACACTGCTGCTCCTGAGCATGCTGAGCTCTGAAACCTTAAATGCCAATTTAATGGCAGATATTAACTCTTGCAAAAATGCAATTATCAATGCTTTTCTACTTTTTGTCTTAACCTCCCATTGCTGGTGAGTACTGGTGGCTGTCTGAGGCAGAGGTGCAAGGGTCTGGGCGGGCTCTGCACTGCCGCAAGGGCAGCCCTACCACAACAGTGGCCATTTTCTCAACTTTAATGTGGTAACAAAATGACAAAGTTTAGCATATTGACTGCCAGTTCCTGCTTTGCTGAGCACAACGTGGAAGAATAGATCAGAGAATATCCGTAACTAAAACAGAGGCTGTTGAAACAAATGGGGTGAAACACTACGTGCTGCGCATGCTGAGCTTTGTCCTCTGACCTCCAAAACACTGGAGGTCTAAAGCCAACACAACTGCTTATATATGTTATAAACCACAGACTTCTGAAATTTGGTAAGTAACTGACTATCTGAATTCAAAAGCCTCTAAGGAGAGCCTGGAGCTGATGATATTTTACAGGATGTTGAGAAGATACAGAACGAATGAAAGGTCATGATAACCGAAGATTTAACAGATTGTGGGTGGAGAGGTGTTTGTGCTTCTGATAATTAATTGGCAGTTTTAGAGAGCACAGTTCTTAATTAAGCTGTAAATATGTGTTGATGAGCATTGTGATTTAATAATGATTAATGGCTTGATCATGTTACCATAAGAATATATAAAAGGGACTTAGATCTTCCATAACTTAGCAGACACTGTCATAATTTTTCTCACTAATTTAATGGAAACACACACTCTGTTTCTGTAAACATAAAAGCTGTGAACTTGAACATGAAGACTTGGCATGAGTGATGCACGTTTCAAATGGCTGAAAATGGTGAGCAAGCTGTGGAGGGGAAAACCAAAGTATTTCCGAGGGCCACTGCTTCCTCGAGACAGCACAGGGGTTATTCTGCTTTAAATACCTTCAAAGTGTAGTAATTGTGCTGGAAAAAAAAACAGACTTCTGCAACAACGGAGATGCTGTTAGAAAGGAGAACTAACATACCTTAATCTTGTGTCTGTTTTTAATTGCACAGAAAAACAAATCGCGCACTGTGGAGTGTGGTATGGTACATAGGATGTATTCTCAAGTCTCCAGCTAAAGATGCAGTGGAGCCTCCTGCTTTTACAGAGGTAAATCAATGTAAGAAGAGGTTCCTCCTCATTTCCAGCAAATCTTCTATCCAGCCTATACACCATTAATGATTGTGAGTTTGCTGGAGAGAGGAGAACTGGAAAGAGAACGAAGTGAAGGAAGAAGAATGGCTGATATGACGTAACTAATCTAACTCAAAGGACTGCTTTTTACACAAGAAACAATAGAAAAGTCAATAGAACAAAATGTTTTTCTTTTCTTGAGTGTGAGCAGGGATTGATTTGTAGCTCTTTGTCCTTTGACGTAACACTTAGAATCATCAATGTAGATTCTTCCTTCTCCACTAGGAAAATTAGAAAAAATGACACTTTTTGGTTCTTTGGCAAAATATGCTACTGCTAATGAAAACCAGGAATATTTATTTAGATAACACTAGAATTATGCTGTGAAAGAAACCCGGATCCTGCAATCATCGCAACTGGCATGGGTGAGGACCTTAAAAAAACCCGAAAAACTGGAGAGAGATTTATAAATTACTTAAAATGCTGAACTGTAGCCAGACTGTAGGTTTCTTATCTAGAAAATTCCACACATATCCTTCCCTACTGAAAACGGTACAAGTTTTCAGATGGGGTCTTTGAAAAAGTCTGTGTCAATCTTGGGGATTTCAAACCTGCTTGAAGAGTATAACTTGAGCTTAACTACGGACCTGCTAAGGTCTCTCAATATAAATTTTACATAAGTTTACAATGCCAGAGTGGTGCCTGGTGGTTCGCACAGCAAGCTAAAGAGCAAGCCTACCCACACCTCACAACCACAATTGCTTATGACAAGTCAATAGAGTTGCGGGGGGGCAGACACAAGGCTTTATTAAAACCGCACTCCAGTATCTCATGGTAATTTGCCCTGAGCAACACGCAGCTTTCTTAGGAAAGCAGTATTTTAAACAATGCTGCTTTGCGGTGCACAAGGTGGGGAATAGAAAGGCAGAAGAACATCTCAGAAGCCTGCAGTAAACAATTCTTGTTTGGCAACAGTTGTGGAAAAATATATGGAAAGAGTAGCCGAACAAATCATTGACTTTGACTGTAATAAAAAGCTTACTTTACTCTTGGACCATTTGCAAAAGCTGTAGTGAAGATGATTAAAAAGGAGCAAAAAGGAAACAGTATTTGCATTCATTCTGGTAATAGAATATGAAATTAAAGCATGAAGGGATTAATGTTTTAAAGCTTGACTTGCAGCGATAAAGCTAAGGTATTAGAAGAGACAACATAACCGTTGCAGGATAGACAAGCAAAGAAAAAGCAGCACATGCCTTAAAGATGAGCGAGGCAACCTAGAATGGAATTACAAAATGATTAATCAATACAAATGAGAAATTGTACAAGGAAAGAGAGCTCGGTGAGACTTCTTATGGGACTCAACACTGCAGCCGCTTAAAGATAATGAAAGGAGCACAGCAAAGCCAAAGAAATGCTTTCATTCAGTAGCAAAGTCATTTGTGAACAGTTTAAATTACCCTAATCACCTCCCCTCCAGCCGTCAGTATGCTCTGTCTCTTTAGTTATTTAAAAAAAAAGAGTTTGGGGAAATGAGTTCTGCGAATCTAAGCTGCAAAATAATTATACACACACCATTTTAGCATTTTAACAATGCAATCCCAAACATTTGTTCTCATTAGAATGCAAATCGACTCATTTAATAATCCCACATGAGAATTCCACCACACTCAGCTTAAAAAGCGCAGTGGTATTCAAAATATTATTAATAAATGCCAAATATGGAAAAGCCAGTTTGTTTTGCCAGCAGCTCAGGGTAGATAAAAGACATATAGAACGTTTTTTCCAACCAAATTTGTTTAATTGAAATTTAACAGTGGGAATGGTCTGGGATAGTCTTTAAAAATATGAAGGTGACGGTACCCTCTGCTTAACGCAGAGAGACTCACATTCACTAAAGGCTGAGTACTACAGCCTGTCATACAAATCAATGACATCAATTTGCTTCAAGTAGAGTCTAATTTCAGTAAGCTACTTCACTGTTAATAGTTTTAACCTCTGGTACAGGTTCAAAGCACTGTTCTGAATTGTGTCATTTCCGATTTATCAATCCAAGTGGTGGTGTCATATTTTCAGTACTGCTGCAGAATTTTGATAATTAGAGGACATGAAAAAAGCCAAAGGCTTAGCAATACTACCATAAATAGACCTCTTCTATACTATGTATTATCCTATTCTTATCCAGGAATGGTATACATTTCTATTGCTCAATAAAGGAAAACATTTTATAACCATCACAAGGAGATCTAATTTAGAACAGAAATTAGATATATTTTAAATGAGCTCTCTAAATAAATATGAAATCTGTAATGACCCGGACAGATATAATAAAAAGCTTTGACCCCAAAGTATCTCTTTTAATGAGTAACTCTCACACAAATACATATTAGGAGCAGGTTAGAGATAAAATACTACTTTCTCCAGATTCTTGATACCAGTTAAAATTTCAGACTGAATTCACAGTGTGCCATTTGTGGAGTGGGCAAACAGAAACCTTTTAGATAAAAACCCCGAGTGATCTCTCTGATGTGCTGCTTCAAGACCAGGATTCAGTGTTCATTCATGGCAATTTAGTCAACAATTTGTTTTTATTTCTGAGAGGGATAAGTTCTACCCCTTTACTTATATCAAACAGCGTGATGCATCTAACAAGGTGTACCATGATGTATGTCAGCAAGGCCAGGAGTGTAGGGTCATTACTATATATGACTACTAGCAGTAACCAAAGCTCCTGGTTTCCTGCCTGGTTACTCCAAGTTTCAGTCATAGGGGCTCTGTTGCTTCCAGAAGCCAAGTCTGTGCACAATAAAGATACTCACTGTGGGGTGAATGGTGGGTAAGCCAAAGAACGTGCCTGGCATCTTGTGTACAATCAGTATTGAATGTTTTTTCAGTACTGATTGGGGCAATGCAACAGCTGCTGAAATATTAAAAGTCTTTTAAAGCTAATATAGTATGACAACAAAAACAAATTAAATATTGTAATATGACATGGAGTATAAATTGTCCTTGACACAAAGTTATAAATATCTGGAGAATCTTTATTTGTTTTGAAAATGTCAGCTTGTCAGAAATTTTCTTCTGACTGTTTTAATTACCTCTACTCTGATGCACATTTAAGCCACAATAAACATTTTAGAAGTTTCAGCTTTGGGTCATGCAACTATGTTGTTAAGTACACACTTCCAAGAATTTTAAACCAAACTAAAAGAATTTCAGATTTTCTTCCACATTATGCTTATATAGCACTCACTTCTTCCTTCCACCTAATGCTCTGTGCCACATGCTGATTGCTCAACTAGGTTACACACAAGTACCAAATAATCCAAAGCATTTAACTACAAGGAGGTAATGCCAACTCTCTGTTGATCGCCAAGTGTGTAATGAAGTTCACAGAATGATGTTTAACTCGTTCAGAGCCTCAGCAGAGGGAGACAAGATGGTGTGATGAATGAGGACGTTATGCAACAAGCTGCATCTATCCTACACCTCCAAATTCACTCTTCAGTCTTTTAACCGCTAGATATTTCTACTTCATGAGTAAAAAATATACCGTAATGTAATTAACTGAATATCCCCGAGACACATAGCCCACAGATGGACTAATTTAGTTTACTGGCAAAGTAATTGCCCAGTAGCAGTGAAGCAATGGATAATTATCCATTGTAACCTACTGTTAAGTATGTCCTAATAGATTGGTTTCAGTGATTTCTGTTTCCTGGGTATTTATACAACCTCCTCCATTAAATTTCCTGAGCAACTAAAACCTGTAGTGAATTTATCTTCACAATGGTCTTAGAAGGTAAATGGCAGAACTGCCATTTTACTGAGGAAGACGCATATCTATTCCAGAGTGTTCCTGTACTAGCTGGGAACTGGAGCTTCACACGCCCTCGCTTTGTACATCAGGTTTGTCTTCTACAATGAAGATGGCGTCAGGTACTTGGAGGCGCAGCATGCCCAATTCCAACCATCCTACAGACAGGCATATGTTTAGACCCATGCTAAAGCAATGTCAGATTTTTCATTCTACTTTCTCCCAAAGTCAAGAATGTCACTATAGGCTTGCCTTCATGAACTGGGGAGAGTCAGACGTTCAGTTTAAGCATAGGTTCCAGGCTATGCTCAAATTTACAGATGGTTAAATTACAAACTACTTACAACTCTACCACATAAAGTTCTTGTAGAAAAGTATGTCCAGGTGTTTGTATAACTGTTCTAAACCAGTTTTAACTATATTTTAAGTTATTGTTTCCATTTATTGGCAAATTCTGACTTTGACTGTCCTAAATCTCCCTGAGAGCCCAAGAGTTTTCAGTCAATTCTCCTCTGCTCAGATGGGCACGGGGAATGGAGACAGAAGTGTGCAGTGATCTCACTGAGCCCTGGCACACATGGCTGACACTCAGCAATGCCATGCATCACAGACCCCCCTGAACTAGTACAGAGAGGTACAGGCCATTACAGGACAGAGCAGCTCTGATCAAGCAACAGTGTCACTACCGTCACACAACACATAGGCCTGGTCTGCTGGGGAAACAGCTGTACTTCTGGAGTCGGGTTAAGTACCCGCACAGCACGATGTGCACTGCTTCTTGTTCCAAGGCTAGCCTTGAGAGGAAAAACATTCACAATGGACTGAATCATTAAAACGCACTTCTGAAGTTCATGGAAAAGAGGAATGTCAGCACAGTGGTGTTTTTATTTCATGAGAGATGCCTGCTTGCTTATGTTTTGTATACTTGGTATGTTTAACACTTAGCCAATCACACATGACAGTATACAATTATTCTAGGAGAACTTGCTTAGATTACATTTGCCTCATGCTTTCAACCGTTCTAGACTTGCAATTATTACACAGTTGTGCCTGGGAAATTATCAAAACAGTACAGTATACATAAAAGCGAGAGTAAGCCCACATACACATTATCAAATTAAACTGTTGCAATGTGCTTTTTCACATGACTAAAATTTTTATTATAACGTAATTCTGCAACATCTTGTTACTTCACAGAGTTGTTATACTTTAAATAAGTAAAAATCTCTCACATTTTTATGCCCAAAACATCACAGGTCCTTAGGTATGTCAAAAGAAGCTTTTAAAACTTCAGTTACTTGCTCAACGTACAAAGAAATTATTGAAGTCCTCATCGTGGTCGCCTCAGAGCTTTGTCCAACCCACCTTCTTGGCTGAATCCAACGCCTCGTGGTTTATCACACACTTCCATAAAATACAGTATTTTAAAATTGCACCATACCTTTTCCCCAGATAATCTACAAAAGTATTTACAGAAGTAGTTACAGTTTAGACATCACAAATTCCAGTAGTACTTTTTGGGGCTACATCTACACATATGGTTTATTCTGGCACTACCAAAACCTAACACTGTGGGTTTATGCTTGGATACAGCCAGTATCCACTGACGGAACAGCGTCACTGTCAATATTCAATTCTGTTTTCATGCTGCGTGGTCATGAAAAGTAACCTCTACTTGAGTCTTGAGAGGAATAATCTCTCTATGACACTGCATTCACATGGTGCAGAGGAGAAGAAGAATCGAAGCAGAACAAATTCTTCTCTTTCACACTACTCTTCCTCCGTCTCCCAAGTTAAAAAATACAAACTGGTCAAATGAAGCTACTGTGCGCTGCAAAGTTCTACGTGCACTTGAGCATTCTACTGGGCTGGAAGAGCAAGGGCTTCCCAAGGCCTGTCACTTAAACTTCATTAAGGAAGGAAGCAAACTGGTCTTTACCCCTGGGGGAGTCATTCACTCTATTTTAATTTTTTTTTTTTCTTTAGGATAAGCAAAAATCATACCTAATGAAAATACCAGCTTCAAAGTATCATTTGTAACATTTTTATTAATTTCCTAACGTTCCACAATGAACATGGCATTTTACAAACTGCAGAAAGGTGCTGAGGCAGCTTACTGTTTACTATTTCCAGCTGAAGTGCATTCATGAAGATTAATTTTCCTGGAGTGTTCAATACTAATATTTAACAGAACACAAACATTTTCAGCTGTTTATGCAGTCAATATATAATTTTTACTAGCACATTTTTGCTTATCTATCACTGTAAGAAGCAAAAATAAAAGAGAAGACAAATTTCTTATCTGAAAAACTGCCTGTTGATGTTTGGCATAGTTGCTTACTATTGAGTTTTCCTCTGGAAAGAAGTTCTGCTGCGCAGCTTTCATTACAGGCTTTGAGTATGGGAGTCCTTTACTGAGCTTCGCCGACAGACTCCAATAAAGTGAACTGCAAAGAGGTCTGAGGTTCAGTAGTTGGAATCATAAACTACTTAATGGACTGTGATATAGATCTATTCATCAGTGTGCCTGATATGAACAATATGATTGGATTTTCGTATGAGAACCTGCAAGAGTTACTACAATAGCGATATAAGCCAGTTGTGATTAGGATAAAGTTTTCTCATTCTGCTTTCTGAAGTGGCCATCCCATCCCCACTTGGGTTTTTTTTTTCCAACAAGCTCACTGCAACCGAACAGGGCATCAGCAAAATGTAATGGGCAAGATTTATGCTAAAAAAAATCTTGTTTGAGTTTTGCAAGTGACGCAGTTCACACATAAAGTGAAATTTGAAAAAAAAAAAAAAAAAAAAGAGATGCTTACTAAGTAATTAGGAACTGTACTAAAATCTACTAAAATCACCCCCAAATGAAGGTTGGGAACATCTCCATGGCTCCTTAGGGCAACGACACCCATAAACAGTAGCTCAGGAGAGGTGAAGAAAAATTTGAAAAAAAAAAAACACCCAACCCCCAAAACTTCAGTGTTTATACTGAACATTTCAGTTTTTTTAACCGGCTCATGGGGCAGCTTCTGTTCCCAGGTCTCCTGCTGCAAATCCAGGGTAAAGAGGTATTTCATACAGGATGGTTCCTAATATCAATCACAAAGGTCAAGGTTGATGAAAAGTGTCAGGACAGATGGTAGTTGCCAAATTTAAAAGTTGGTATGTCCAAAAGTTGTTCAGGCAAGTGAATACCTAAGGGGGTAAGGGGGTCAGTTATGCTTTCTTGGGATCATCAAAAGAAGACAAATGATCTTAAAAGGATCTTACAGATCCTTTTCTTTGAGAAGCAGGGAACACAGACAGCAGAAGATGTGCAGGACAATTAAAAAGTATTAGACAGACATAAACTTTTTTGCCAATACTCACCTTTTCTTATAAAGATTTTTCTTAAATATTATTAGGAACTAAGATCCCCAGAGGAAAATGTGAAGTTGTATTTATGCATTCTGCATGGATCAAACACAATGAGCATAAATGTCAACATGTGCAAGTAAAATGGGTAGTAGTGCAGGAGAAAAATTCTGACTTTAAAAGCAACTTCACAAACTAATAAAAAAAAATTCAATGTGAATTATGAATTTCACATTTTAAGTATACCCTCAGTCAGTGTCTCAAAGATACATGTTCAGTTACAGGGCTGCTTTTTTCAGTGTTCACTCTTGCTTTTGTTTTGTGATCATGTTGACATTTAAGTGCACTGGATTTGCTTGAGATGCTGCATAACGATTGATTCAGAATGTGTAAGCTTCTTTCACAAAGAAGATATAAAAGAACATATGCCTCCCTCCATGACCATATTCGTGAGATTTCCCAAAACAAGATGGATAACATTAATAACCCTGAACTGAGTACACTCAGCGGCTCTCCATGGAAAATGTCGGTAGGACAAAACACTGAATGTCCTCACCTAAAGATCTACACAGACAACAAACCTGCATTCCAGTGACCTTCACGAATAAACAAATAAAAATCACACTAACCTTCTAAGAAATAAACCATGTCAGATTCCATAACTGAAATTACTATCCTTTCTTCTATTATTTATTCCTTTTATACTCTGGTTAAATGTGTAGTTGTTGGTGTTGGGTATTTTTTAAACATCTATATTATGAATCATGAGTCTTACAGGCAACTTTAGGTAAAACTAAGAACCCATTTACAAATCCTTGTTCCTCAACAGCATTAAAATTCTGAGGACTGCTGCTTCTTAATTGTACATAGGCAGGACAATTTGCTCCATGGTTTTATTACATTAATTTTGTATAACACTGTTATACATTATTAGATTCTTGCTAAACTATATACTGCTGAAGCATGAAGTAGAGAGCTCTCGCTAAAAAACATCCTGCTGTCTACAGTGTGGTCTAAAAATTTTGTAAAATTGCTTACATTTTTAAAATATTCATAAGCATCTAACTTGGGAAAAGGAGAATACAAGGTTGCAGTAACAACATTGCACTGGCAGATCTTCTAAAAAGAACAGAAAAACTATGGAATAGCATCCGAATTCTTCCCTAACTACTTCGAACAGGAACACTGGTAATAAATCATGGTATATACTTAAAGTTACCTTTATGGTCTTTTCTGATAAGGTAACAATTCCACACAAATCTGATGGGAGATTACTTAGGAAACTGAAAAATGTATGAGAAAAATCCCTGCTCTGTTAATTGCGGCATATCTGTTTGAGCAAGGGTTTTAATGCTGCATGTTTTCAGTGCCTGAGGGACAGCATTTAGACTTCACCTAGAGCTCCGAATCTTCATTCGGAATGATCCTTTCTTATCTAATACTTTTGCCTCTGCTGATCTAAGCATTCTTCTTTGGGTAGCCTAGGAAGCTTCAAAACATCCAAAACCTCCCCACTGCACTTTGATTTAGGCAACCAGAACCACAACCTGTCACCCAACTGTCACTGGAGGAGGCAGGGATAGGACTGAAGGTGACAGGGAACAGAGAGCTGAGAGGAGCTGGACAGTTGACCCAAGGGGTAATGGGACCTGCCAGCCTGAGTGACACTGTGGTCAAGGAGAGGACAGGGATGCTGTGCAGTCTGACTTTGACAAAACGTCCCAGAAGCTCCTCGCAGCCACACTGGGAAAGCGTGGGCTGGTTAAATGAATGATAAGGTGGATGGAAAATTTGGTGGACCATCAAGCTCAAAGGATCAGCTTTTGGTCAGTGGTAGAAAACAAAACAGGTGGCCAGTGTCACTCGCAGATGCTAGTGCCTATATTATTTAATGTCCTTATTTACATTGTCCTGGACAACTGGATGAAGCACACTCTCAGGAAATTACACTTTCCAGCCATTTTGGGAGCTTTTGTTTTGGAATAGATTAAGGGACTCTTATTATTAAAAACACATAAACGATCAAATTATATGATCGGTCTGCTTCTCCATATATACACATTTTGTAGAATAAATAACTGATTATACTGTCTGTATCGAATATGACCATTTATGTATTTAACTATAGAATAATAAATTAATATGGTCATTTAAAATGTTTCTAATGAGCACCTTCTGCATGGAAATCAGAGTCCTTATTCAAATGGTATCTATTACTACATAAAAACAGGGTAGTATTTAGAACTGCTTTTGTCAGAATACGTGCAATCATCGCCCTTGCAAGACAAAAATGCAAAAATAGGAACTTTTTTACTAAAATCTATAATATACTATGGAAATGAGAAGGTTCAGTGCAGATTAGTGGGTTTGATTAATGCAGTTATATATACATTCACAATAAGTGCCTAATTCAAGGACTCGTGCTCACTTATCCATATTATTTTAAAACAATAAAACAAAGTAATAATAAGTATGTTCGTGGAATCTCAACTGAACCAATGAGGATGAAACCTTGGAGATACTTCAAATCAATAAAGAATCAAAAGCAAGATGTCAAAAAGCTTCCTTGGTGACCACGCTGCCAATAGAACAGGTATGTTTACAGCTGTACACACCTACTAGCTCCAAAACCTAGGAATATTTCAGAGGAAAGGTGTAATTGTTCCCTAAAGCTTGGTGTGTAATGGAAGGCAGAAATGTCACAGTTCAAAGCACAACACAATCTAAAGAAATTATTTCTGGCATTTCCTGTAACTGAAATAATAATTGGTCACTTATTTCAGGAAGTTCTCTGAGATTTTGCAGAGGGGAAAGCTGAGCATCAACAAGGGAAGGGGAGGAATGTTTGGACCATTTCTAGAAGGAATGTGTACAGGTACACACTTCTGCCTGACTGTTGGCCACCACCAAAGAGAAAGTACTTCTGCCTGACTGTTGGCCACCACCAAAGAGAAAGTATTAGATTTGGGTACTGATATACGTTACAAGTACTGGGTACATACTTGACTGTATGGGGATTTGATTTAACTCTGCATGTTCTCTTCTAATCTTATGTTTAACTTGCTGCCTGTGCAAAGAAAATTATGAAAGTGTGTGGAAACAAAACAGATAAGAGAATAATCTGTGCTTTATATGACTTTCCACAGATAAACCTGAAGGCCCTCCAATTTAGCAGTGAAAGAATTGGAGAATTATGAAATAGTAAACATAACAATCTATGTAATGAGGACATTTTCAGCTTTCAGCCGTTTACATGATATATAAGCACAAACGATATCTACCAGCAAATTGAGTTTATCCTACACAGAATGGAGAAAATTGCCAAAATGGAAATATAATGAAACAATCCAAATTTTAGCAAACAAGAAGTTTGCTAAACTTCAAGTCCCGGAGTTGAGGCTTCAGTAGACTACTACATAAAGCACCATGTACGTGTGGAAGGTGGAAAGATCAGGAGAAAATGAAGGAGTTAAAGTTACTCTTGACTGGACAGCAGATGGAATAATTTTTCTGAAATTATGCAGTGAGACACTGATTAAGAAAGATTAAGTGCGGGTGTGATTCTTCAGAATTGTGTCTTCCCATGAGGAGGGAAGGATAAATTTCAGAGGAAAGTTAGGAAATGTGTTCTTAGAGTTTCTATGATATTTTTTCAATTAAAAATCCTAAAGAAACAAAAGAGCAAAACCCCAAAAAAACTTCAAATCACTTCTGATTTGAAAAGACTGTTTGCTAAGCAGTTCCCATTACTGTCATTGCCCAGAGGGAAAAGAACATCAGTGTTTCATCTCAAATCAAAATAAGATTAGGTAACACAAGGTATAAGATAAAATTCCATTGAGATTCTACTGATGAGTAGTGCTTTGAGACCAGAGTGATAAACGGGCGAGAGAAACCACCTGCAGCTTTCTCCTGATGTGCAGCTTCTGGTCACAAGACCAAAAAAAATTATATCAGAGTTCATCTGAATGAGAGCTATGTCCTTAAAGAGCATTACCACCAGATTTACTGCAATTCATCCTCGCAAAGAATGTCTTTGAAGAATACCAGAAATAAAGGGATAGAGTCTGGAACGAATAGGGGAAAAAAAGCAACTTCTCTGTATAGTCTTAACAAAAGATATGATACTAGTTATTCTTAAGATAACACATTGTAGAAAGGACTAGAGTAATTCTTCAACTCTTCCTTCAAACTGAGAAAAAAGTTCATTAATTTTTAATGTCAGTGAATGCTGAAAACTTGACTAATTATGTACTATTTACTTGTCATAATTTTAATAGCTTTCTGTAGGCTTCCTCTGAAAGATTATGATGTACTACTCACCATTATTGTCACTGCTAACACAGAGGTTAAATGTTCTTTCTTCCAAATCGAATCACAGAAGAGTTTGGGTTGGAAGGGCAGAACAATAAAGGGCAGAGGAAAGGGCATTACTTCCCTTAAATATGTTTTTGACTTCTCAATATTGTTGACGAGCTTATTTTATTTTTTTCTAATAAGCTGAACCAATGATTCTAACAGGAATGAAGTATTCAACCTCTGCATTTATATTCCTTTGTCCTCATGTCAGTAATAATTACTGAAATAATTTAAATGTCTTGCTTATTCAATAGTTGTTTGATGTATTTTTCTTCAAGATAAAAACATTCAGAATGCAAACATTCAAAACACACTTTCCACAACATGCTCTAATACAGGCTTTACAATAAATCCTCAGCTAATTCCAATCGTGCTTTTATAATTATTTTTTTATTGTCACTTCTGCACATGTAATGTCACTTCATATAATAGGACAGCACAGGGTAGAGCACCGATTTCACTTTTCTCTCAAACTCTGGAGGGGGAAATAAAACAACAAGAATTGAAAGACAAAGAAATTTGAAACACAATTTCCAACAAATATTCAAGTATTCCAGGAACTGCATGTTTAGGAAGGGAGGGATACACTGGAAGAGAATTCTAACCAGAGCTGGTGCCCTGTCACCCCCAAGTCTCCCCTGCCTGTCTCCTCAACTGTTATTCTAAGGGAACAACAATTCATCCTCGGACTCCTCGCTAGTCACAGAAGAAAGCAGTGAACTCCACTGGCATTTTCCTTGCAGTAGCTTATGTTAGTCTCCACCTTAGCTCAACAGCACATTTGCCTTTTCTTGGTGCATTATTTTGTGTACTTGTGTTGGAAGTAAAATGGCAGCAGCCTCTGCCCCAGACGAGTCAGTGCACGGGAACAGAAGCGAAGGGCATTTGATGCCTCATGCCCCTGAAGGAGCTGGCAGAACCAGTTCCCATGCACCTTGTACTAAGAATCAAAATTCTGTAGCAAGCAGCCTTAATGTTAAATACATAGTTTAACAAAGCAAGTAATTCCAAGGTGTATAATAAATTTTGGGGGAGGATCTGCAAGCAGATCTATTGGCTTTGGATTCTGCTTCCAATTGTGCCACCCCTGTGGAAGCTGGTAAGTAAAATGGTAGAATTAAAAATGGATTGCCAGTTCCCGAGACTTCTGAACACACCCTCTCTATAAAGTAATTTGCAAGTGTCAGCTCTGGAATACAATACACTGTCACTGGTGTGAAAAAGTAGTAAATAAAATTATGGGAGAAGAAAAAATGGAGATTATAAACTTATTTCAATTAGGTATCTGAAAAGACATAGACAGGCGATTGTAGTAATATTTGAAGCAATTCAAGGCATTAGAACTCACTGTGTGAAAAGCAGTTATGAGAATGTAGATGGTAGAGGTCAGCAGAACTGACAGCCACCGCAGGCTGTTAACGTTATTTGTTAAGACACTTGACTAATGCTTTCCCGCGACACAATATTGAGCAAGCATTGTATTCAAGAGGGGAGAAGGTATTGCCCACCAAAGCCACTGAGAAAGATATTAATCACTTCACTGGGCTTTGATTCAGGTCTTAATTCAGGTGAAACATGGCAAGATTTCATCTACATGTTTCGCAGTACACTGAAGACACAAGGAAAGGCTTTAATGGCTTTTTCAGACTAGACATTGATACAATGCCTGCTTCTCATTCTCATGACCTTCCATTTATTATTGTGTACATGACTGACCCATAATGAATTTCACAGATGTTGGCACTGCAGATCTACTTTTAGAAGTTTTTTACTTATTTAATGTACGTTCATTTAACAACCAACTCTGCCTCCATAAGATGGGAAAGAAAAAAAGAAACATAACTGGGTTTACTTTTTTATCATGAAAGAGACATTCTGCCAGTGTGATTATTAACTCTTTACTTAGAATCACCATTTGCCCTGCTGGATTTATGTGAGTGGCTTGCAATAATGGAAAATCTATTTGCTTTTATTAAAGCATAAGGTACTCAACCACCATAAAGCTTATTGTCAAACTAGTGCTGGCTCTGCACAAAATGATTTCTAATGTTCTTCATTTTATTATGTTAAATGAATTCTCTAGTGCAATTATTGTGCAGTGGATCATGGGGGTAATAAGCTAATTGTTACTTGTTTTAATTGCTTAAGTATGAACTGTCAGTGATTTATAAGTAATGAAGAAGCTGAGATGAAGTAATAAAATACCAAATACGCATAAGATCAAGTAGCATACTTCAGAAACGAGCAAGACTTTATTTCACAATGGAAAAAAAATATTGTATTTTCAGCCTCCAAGTCACAAGCTTAAGACAGAAGAAGGGAAGAATCTTGGCTCCTTCCTTCAGCATAGTTCCTTTTCAAGCAGTGGAACATGCAGATTCACAGCAGTAAATTAAATGGTACAGCAGTATCAGTACGTATTTCATACACAGGATAAAAAATGGATGACACAAACGTTACTATGTATGAAGCACATGAAAATACTTTGTTCATCTTCATGCAAAGGACCTAAACCAAGCCCAAGCAGTTGCACCTCTTTTAAACTACAATCCAGTTTTTTTAATGTGATTTGTATTAGTGTGATCAAGAAGAGTTTAGCCTTGCACACTACCAAGTTAAGTGTTATTATTCATTTATACTGTTTATAATGAAGCTGTCATACTGTGTGCATGCTTTTCCTTGATCCAAAATATATAGCTATGAAAATCAGATGGAAATGTGTAATTCCCTATTGCATTGGTTCACAGAGATGGATGAGAGAAAAGCTGTTTTGTTTCTTGACTTAATATGTTAAGCAAGGTTCTAAATTTCAAAGACTTGACATACATAAATCTGTATGTGTGACTTTCCAAACTGTAATTTAAAAATATTAGGGAATTTACACTCAGTAATTCCTCAAAATTGAGTAAATTACACAAAGTAGAACAAAATGTCTCACCATCAGACCAAGTTGATGAAATAAGTCTTTCTAACTTTCTCATCTCCAATGCAAGTTGTAAACATTCATAACACATAAGCTTTCATCCTAGTCCACAAGTTCAAGGAACACAGGTGAAAAAAACCACCTAAACTTTCATCCTAACTAATCTGAACTCCAAGAGCTTAAGGGTTAATAATTTCTGATTTCCAGAACTCAAATTTCTGAAACATAATCAGAATATCTTTTTACACAGACTTTCTGGGAGAAGAACATGTTGATAATATGTTCTAAGATTCCCACAGTTTTAGAAATTGAGGATCCCCTTCTTTCCCCCTAAAGCAAATTTCTTAAGGGTTAATACTTCACTGTTTGTGGCTAAAAAATTTGGTATTTTTCACCCCCGAAATTTGCTCATGTTTCAGTATTTTTAATTCTTTGCAAGAAAATAATCAAAAAAGAGAACTACAGAAGAGGGAGAGACTGTCACAGAATCATAGAATGTGTTGGGCTGGAAGGAACCTTAAAGGTCAAGTAGTCCAACCCCCCAGCAGAAACAGCCAACTAGTCCAACACCCTGTCCCATACAGTATTTCCTTCAGAAAATATAACAGTTGGAGAGTAGGCATTTTGAGTTGCTCTTTTAGAGCAATGAAGAAAGTAATCAAATATTTCTGAGCAAGAAAGAGACCTAAAAGATGATGGCTACAGAGGTGATCGTTAACACGGCTCCGCATTTGCAAGACAAGAGTCAAAAATACCTGGCTCTCCCCTCTTTGTCTTCCTTTATCTGTCTTGCATTTTAAATAAATATTGCATCCTGGACTTAAAACTTTGGAAGAGTTTCACTTCTGATTAGTGATTTTCAAAGCAACAAACATTCATTAAGAAGTCCTCTGTTTTCTCATCTCTATGAAAATCCAACTGGCAGTCGGTCAACATGAGAGGAACAAGGTGCAGAATTTCAGACAGTTAGAAAATTCACTCTGTGCTCTTTAGTTGCTTGTACTCATATCACACGCCCTACTTGGGATTTACACACAAAGTTGAAGATATCAGTGACCTAACCCCAGTGTCATGATTTTCTCATAA